>JANAVB010007599.1:2794998-2907273 GCA_029216955.1 Iris pallida
AATACATGCATTTCAAGCCCTCGTGATAGAGAATCCACCATCACCACGAGTCGGATCGTACACATATTCGGCGCCCATGATATACGTGCATGACAACCGAGACTCGCGAGTGGTGCCTCCTTAACTCCTATCGCTTCGCGCTCGGACGTCTGCCTAACCACTAGGCTATGTCTTTTGGCTAAGGTTATTCGTCAGCATTGGAATCATAGTTCCCAAAACAATATCAACACTGACCACATCCTAAGGTCAAACCTAGTTGATAGTACGGGTTTTCTACCCAAGCTCGCATCACTCCAATTTCTAAACATCGAGCATCGATTCCCTACGCACATCCCAACATTCGTCGCACGGGGTCTGAGTCATTCAGCAAAGCCATCCTACTTCAACTTACGTTCAACCAAATTTCACGACGTATCAATATCGCTCATTCAACAAACCATCTTGCATACTATCTCTTTGAACACGTTCGACATAATCCGCCTATCAATCCTTCCAAGTTAAGCACGCTAAGACACGATTCATCTCTAAACCATAATTCACATTTCATATTTCCTAAGTCATTCATCCCAATTCACGTATTCGATTACGAGGTTATTTGACTTAACAATACGTTGCCCCGATCTCACGCGAATCAGATTATCCACGGTGGGCACGAATCACCATGCACGCTCCCGCGAGATAATCATTCTCATCGGGACGTAACTCTTGTTTGTGTCTAGACTAATTCATTCTCGATGCGCGGATTGGACTTACTCCATCCTCAAGTTTATTCAATCATCAATCGCAAGTCCTACAAATCCTCGAATTCACCTTTGCGTCAAGCCAACAAGTCGAGATAATCAACGTTGCGCGTCCTGATTTTTCGAGTTCGATCATTCCCGCGACATGAATCACCATGTCAACGCTCTCGCGGAACGATTGCCCCAAATCCGACGCAACACATGTGCGAGGCTAGAGTTGCACTCGCGCAAGACAAGATTGTCGACGTTGTGGTTATCCGCGTAACCATCAAAACATAATCATTTTCATCCAATATTCATCTCGATCAAAATCCTAAGCATATCATCTAATCGAACAATAACACTTGCACGATCGTCATTCGCCGAGTTAGAGTACCCCCGAGTTATAGCATAGCGATCTTTGATACGCTCAATACCATCGACGATATGCGTAACCTGATGATCTTCCTTTGCAACCAAATTTTGAGTCGTGCGAACGATGCTATCATCCGACTGGATCTCCTCGACATTTAAAATCAAGTTCGATCATTATCCCTCAAATCATTCGCAACATCAAATTTCTCAAACCCAAATTCGTGTATTGTTCATCCATCTATCTTAAGTCATCGACCAACGTATTTTCTCAATTCGCATCAATCCTTTGCTAACTCAAACGTCGAGCAACATTCAATCCAATCCTTAGAGTCATTGCGTAACTTCAAAATTCAACTTTCTCATGCACGCTATCTACCTGTCGTGCTAACTTTTTTGTATACGATCCGTATCAATTTCTTCGATCCTTTTTACCTACTCAATCATTCTCGCATTTCATATTTCGCGCAGTCCTCAATCCCGTGCACGTCCCGTGCACGTCATTTCTAGTTTGTTCGAATCCACTTATCAAACTTCATGACAACATCTCACTCAATCTAAGGCTTTGCATATGTGGGACGCTTGCTGATAGACTCACCGGCACCCCGTATCCTCAATTTATCGATCGACATTCCTGAGCCTATCGCATACACCACTCAGGAATGAAGTCATTTATCAAATCCTCAACTTATCATTTGATTCATACTCTACTTCCTTGAATTTCATCAGAACAATTTCTTAGATTTCAAGCACGTTCACCTTATATCGCACCGACGATAACATCGTCGTTTGATTGCACCTCTATCGATAGTCATCTCACTTTACTCAATCGAGTTCAACTCATTCTCGTCCGACACAATTCAATTCTCGTACTCGACTTTTCTAAGGTCGACGCAACTTTGGTGTATATGTCCAGCCCGACTTAGCCAACCGTGCTTACGCGAACCATCTTTTTTATTTTGTTGTCAAAAACTGTTCTCCTTTGTTTTGCAAAATAGATAGACTTATTGTATGGACATCCGTGGGACATTTGAGAGAGAGCGCACCAACGATATCAACTTTGCGGAAGCAACAATTCAGAGTTTACGGAAACAACGAGTTAAAGAATTCAATCGATAGTCCAAGGACGTAAAGCCGTGCTCTGATACCATTATGTCATGCCCCGCTCCCGTAGGAGCGATCGTCCTCGCTAAGGCGTGATGCCGCACGAGCCTAGATTGCGCTCGTGCAAGGCGGGTTCCATAACGGCCGATTTCAGCGGCTGTGACGGGATCGTCGCACAGAAGTCCCAAGCAGAGACATTGAATACTAGCAGCAGAATTTAGAACAAACAAAAGTTATTCAAAGAAGCTCTTTATTGATATTGAAACGATGATTACATTGGGGGCGCAAAGCCAAGATTACAATCACTCAAGCTCACTCTTCTCACATTTTACAAGTTCACTCAGCTCTCTCTCATCTCTCAATTACAAGTCTTGATCCAGCGGAAGCTTCGGAAGGCGATGTCCATACATTATGTCCTGTATAAGACTTTTACTCCATGCGGCCGCACGCTTCGAATCGCCAAGGAACTCCATGCCTCGACGCATCCAAGCGAGCTCCGCGCCACGAGCTTCTACCTGTGCCTGCACATGTAAACTAAGTGGGTGTTAGTACTCAACTGTACTGGTGGAATGAGCTCCTTGCCCACCCATATAAAACCAACACGTTAGATTTACTTTTGTGCAACTTAGTCCCCTTTATGATTGTCTTTCTACTCTTGCCTTAGGATCAGTTTTAGGACCGACGCCTTGGCCTATTCTGTGTCTAGACCATCTCGTGCTTGCAACGACAACGTTAACTCCTACCTTGCCTCAAGATCCTTCTCGTGCCAACAACGTTAACCTATCGAGTCGTGTTTGCCTTACGGCTTGAAATCAGAGACGCAACTACGCGGTAGTACCCAATTTCCTTACGACCGTGCTACACTTCCCTTGTGTCGTGCCTCGCGACTCAGTGCAACTCAATCATATCGCCGCCCGCGGCCACCCTTTGTTACTTTGATCGCCAACTGACCCAAATCAAGATTTGTGGGTTAAGTGTCACTCGACTGAATTTGCCATGCGGCGGTTTTCCGACTTAAACTCAACCAACTTATGCAAACTTATATGCCGACTCATCTATATGATTTGGTCACTGACTCCTAGAGCCATCGCGGACTCCTCTTAGCTTTTGTTAGACGGGTGCCCCTTTCAGCGCAAGGTAGCTAGCCCCGCTGCAAGTCCCCGCCTAACCCGTGCCAAAAGCACAGCTAAATTAATTGTTTCCCAATGCCCGCAACGATCCCGTGGCCTCGGGTTGTCGTGCGGGGAAACTCTCACCTTGTCGACAAGTTGTTTGTTTCCCAATGCCCGTAGCGGTCCCAAGGCCTCGGGTTGCCATGCGGGAAAACTCTCACTTTGTCGACAAGTTGTCCAATGACCATGCAAGACTCGACACAAACTGACGTCTCACACAATCATGCTACCTCTAGTGTTACCATTTCTTTCAGGGCCAAGTTCAATATTTCTTTCTTATGAGATCGCCTCGCCGACATGTAGCCGCGAGCATACTTCTTTCTTATGAGACCGCCTCGCCGACATGTAGCCGCGAGCATACTTCTTTCTTATGAGACCGCCTCGCCGACATGTAGCCGCGAGGCCTCGCCGACATGTAGCCGCGAACATACTTCTTTCTTGACCTTTTTCCAAACTCAATGAATCAACCGTGGTTCATGCCTTAACACTAAGTCCGTGCATCGTGCCTTAGGCCCATCGTGCTTCTACGCGACACTATCGCCCAACTCATACTTCATACAACTAGCTTTGACACCGTAGGACTTCATGGCTATAATCAGCCATAGAACTCATAGGACCGTGCTTGGAATAACTTATGTCGACTGCCAACACTTTGCCTAACTTTACCAAGCCTACAACTTAACTCAAGGGACGAACAAAGGCTATGCCAAGCCTTGCCTCATGGTAGCGTGCATGCTTTATCGAGCATTTACGCGGGCGACGCCTATGACTTAGGCTACGTTCATACTTCGCCTACTCAACCAACTTTCCTTCTCCCAAGCCACGGGACGAAGGATCGAGTGTCATTTTCAAAGCACACCGTGCACCGACTCTATGACGGCCGTTGGACCTTTCCATATTCTAACTCAATTCGACACGTCGGGATTATTCCCTTTAGCTATGTGAGTTCGTCTCTTTTATTATCAAGCCTACTTGTGCAAGTTGAAAACATGCGATTTATTATATGAAGGCTAAGATGAGGCAAGTTCACCGAAACTACCCCACCTGAGCGAGCGGTCACCTCGACCGAGCGATGTCTCCGAGTAGCTGTTGCAAGGCTAAGTCCGAACGCCGTCGGCGTTTTGATTCCTCCGATTGACTAAGCGGGACGGGGCACTACAGTTGTCCTCGGACGGGATGATGAGGGCTACGAGAGGAGGATTGTGGGAGGCCATGAGCGATCGGAGGGCGTCGAGCGAGTCCGCCATGGCGAATGCTACTTCCTGAAACTAGGGTTTTTCGAAGGACAAAAAAAAAAAGGGAAAACTGATAGGGTTGATCAGAAGGATCCGGAAGAAAACCTAATTTTTGAAGAGAACCCTAATTTGAGAAAAATGAGAGAGAGGGACAAACCCTAATTTTGGCAAGTACGCCCTTCTTCTCGAGCGTGCGAGTGACGAGAGTCTTCAAATCTATCATCTCTCGAGCGTAATCCATCATCTCTCGACGAGTTGGGGAGTTGGGGAACATGGGGAGAAGGAGAAGGAGAAAGAGAGAGGATGAGGGCTAGGCTTTTTCTTAAGTACGGGGAGAAGTGCGGGGGAGTCGAGGTTTTGACTTAATTTTTGGTGCTTTTTTCATAACGCTTGTATCACTGAAAGACTATCAATAACGTTTATATTGGACACTGTCATAGAATGGAGTCTTGCTGAACTTTGATGATGCTTCTTTATCAGCCGTCATGAAATCCACTTATCAAGCGTTATTAATAGGTCTTTTTGTTGTAGTGGTTAAAGAGAGGGGTTTTGAAGTTGGTGATGGTATTGATGGAGATGGTTTTAACAAAGATTTGATGTGTGAAGAGATGTTATAGGATGTGTAATAAATGAAAGGGATATGAAAAGGATTGAAGAGAATTAATGAGGAGGATTTGAAAGGATGGGTGATAGGAAAGGAAAGGATTTGGTGGACCTACTGACTGAAAAAGGAGGCTGTTTGAAAAGGTCATCGAATATGGTACGCCGTCGAAATTCTGATCCGTCGGTATACCGATTATGTTAACAGAACTATTCTATTGAACAGAAATCGAAAAACCGACGGTGTTCCGCAGGATGCCGTCAGTATTACGTTGAACAGAGGAATTAAGAGTCAAGGTTAAGAATTCCTAATTCTTGGCAAAGAAATACAAACCGATCCTCCGGGAGAGACTTTGTGAAGATATCCGCCAATTGATAAGTAGTATCAATAAATTCAAGATGGATGTCCCCCTTTTGTTGATGGTCACGAAAAAAATGGTGTCTAATCTCAATGTGCTTGGAGATACTGGTAGAAGAAATGTCATAGTCTACAAGTGTTTGTGTCATCCAAAGAATTTGTGCACAACAACATCCAACCGTAATATATTTGCTTCAGTGGTGGAAAGAGCTACAGAATTTTGTTTCTTACTAAACCAAGAGACCAAAGATTTTCCAAGGAATTGATAAGTGCCGCTAATGCTTTTCCGATCAATCTTGCATCCGGCAAAATCTGCATCCGAGTAGCCTGCAAGCTTAAAGGATGGAGAATTCGGATACCAAAGTCCCATGTTTATGGTGCCTTTGAGATATCGAAAAATGTGCTTAATGGCACATAAGTGTGATTCTTTGGGGTTTGCTTCGTATCGTGCACAAAGACAAACACTAAACATAATGTCAGGACGACTAGCAGTTAAGTGAAGTAAGCTACCGATCATACCTCGATACTTACGAATGTCAAGGGAAATACCATTCTCATCATGATTAAGCTTTGTTGTTGTGGCCATAGGAGTTCTCATTGATTTGGATGTGTCGAACTCAAAGCGTTTGAGGAGATCCTTTGTGTATTTAGCTTGATCGAAAGTGCCGTTTGGTCCTTGCTTGATTTGTAATCCAAGAAAGAATGATAATTCTTCCATCATACTCATTTCAAATTCATCTTGCATAAATTTGGCAAATTTTCACATAGTGTCTTGTTAGTAGAGCCAAAAATAATATCATCAACATAAATTTGTACTAATAGAAGTGTGTCATTAAGAGATTTAATAAAAAGTGTTGTGTCAACTTTACCCTTGAAAAAGTTATGAGAAAAAAAAAAAGCTAAGGCGCTCATACCAAGCACGAGGAGCTTGCTTGAGGCCATAGAGGGCTTTGTGTAGTTTAAAAACATGATCAAAAAATTAAAAATCCTCAAAACCGGAGGTTGCTTGGCATAAACCTCTTCTTTGATAAATCCAATTAAAAAGGCACTTTTGACATCCATTTGAAAAAAATTTAAATCGTTAAAACAAGCAAAAGCGCAAAGCATTTGAATGGATTCAAGAGGAGCAACCGGAGCGTAGGTCTCTTCGTAGTCAATGCCTTCGTCTTGGTTATAGCCTTGAGCAACCAATCGAGCTTTATTACGAGTGACAAAACCATCTTCATTAAGCTTGTTTCAAAACACCCACTTTGTCCCAATAATGGGATAGTTGTGAGGCTTAGGAACAAGTTCTCAAATATTGTTTCGCTCAATTGATTTAACTCTTCTTGCATGGCAAACATCCAAAATTTATCATTGAAAGCATCATTAATATTTTTAGGCTCTATTTGGGAAATAAAAGCCACATTTGCACAATGATCCCGCATAGCGGATCTAGTGCTAAACCGTGAGGAGGGGTCACCAATAATAGCTCCTTTGGATGATGAGGAACAAATCTCCATTCTTTAGGAAGATCCCCTTGAGGAGGCCCTATTGGTGGAGAGTCTTCGGTTGGAGTAGTCTCAACTTCATTGCTAGATGAAGGAGTACTAGTATCTCCAAGAGAAGAGTTTTCCAATCCAAAAGAGATGTCATCAACATCATTGGGGGAGGAGGATGTAGAAGAGTTAAGTTTGTCGAAAGAGACATTTATTGACTCTTCGACAACAAGACTTCTTTTGTTGAAAATACGAAAACCTTTACTGTGTATTGAATAGCCAGAAAGATGCCTTTATAGGTTTTTCTTCAAATTTGCCTAGGCTATCCTTGGTCTTCAAAATAAAACTTTGCATCCAAAAACTTTAAAATATTAAATAGAAAGAATTTGTCAAACCAAAGCTCATAAGGAGTTTTCTTAGAAATAGGTTGAATTAAGGCCCTATTATAATATAACATGTCGTGTTAACGGCTTCCGCCCAAAAGTATTGGGGAAGCTTGTATTGGTTCAACATGACCCTTGCCATATCGTCAAGGGTTCTATTCTTTCTCTCCACAACTCTATTTTGTTGTGGAGTTCTAGGAGAAGCAAAATTATGACCCAAACCATGCTTTTCACAAAATCTTTTAAAACCGGCATTATCAAATTCTTCCCCATGATCACTTCTAATTTTGTTGATCATAATGTCTTTCTCATTTTGAACACGTTTACAAAAAGCAACAAATTCACGAAAGGTATCACTTTTATTTGCAAGAAAAAAACCCAAGTAAATCTCGAGAAATCATCAACTAAAACAAAAGCATAGAGTTTACCACCGAGACTAGCCACTCTACTGGGACCGAAGAGATCCATATGAATAAGTTAAAGTGGTCTAGTAGTACTTACCGAGTTGATCGATTTGAAAAAAGATTTTGTCAATTTACTTTTCTCACATTCTCCACATACCATGTCTTTCTTGAAATGAATGCTTGGAAGTCCTCTAACTAGATTCTTAGTGGCAAGTCGGGAGATGGTGTCCATGTTGCCGTGTCCAAGTCTCATATGCCAAAGCCAACTTTCATCATTTTGCTACTAGACACCAGTCATTGTTAGTACTTTCAACAAGATAAAGAACATAGATATTGTTTTCTCTAATACTTTCATATACGGTAGATCCACTAGTGCTATCGGTGATGAAGCACTTGTATTTAACAAAGTTAATATTATAGACATTATCCGTAAGATGGCTAATGCTAAGAAGGTTGTGCTTTAGATTAGTAACAAGACAAATATTTTTAATGCACGGATAAGGAGGAGAGCCGATATTACCATTTCCTATGATGTACCCCTTTAGATTGTTATCGAAGGATACGCGTCCTTCTTTCTTCATCCGTAGCATTGCAAATAGTGAAGCATCATCGGTCATGCGCCGTGAGCACCTGCTATCGAGAATCCATTTGCTCCTAGCATGCGAAGGAGGGTTCATCGCAGTTGCCATAAGACAAATATTTGCGTTATGCCTGCATTCTTTCTTGTTGTCTGAGTCGCTAACATCACTCTCACACCAGATACTAGTGCTGGCATATTTCCTGGAAGATGAGCTCCCTTTGTTGGACTTTTCGTATTTGTTTGATTCTTTTCTTGCCGTGGGACAGTCTCTCTTGATGTGCCCGGTACTTCTGCAGTTGTAGCATGAGGGCTCTTCATGTTGTCCTATCTTGTACGGTTTGCTTTGTTGAACTTGAGGAACTTTCAGAAGTGTTTGGCGGTGAGAGCTATTTCTTCATCGTCCGATTCATCATCATCGGAGCTATCTTTTAAAAAGGACTTCGTAGTCTTGAGAGCCAGAGACTTTTCCTTTTCCTTCGTCTTCTCCTTCTCCTTTTCTTGAACGGAAGATTCCTCTTGATCCTTCATGTCCAGCTCGTGAGTCATAAGCTTTCCCATGAGGGTTTCAAGGTTCATAGTTGTTAGATCGTTTACCTCAATGATGGCGATAGCTTTAGAATTCCACCCTTTGGTTAATCCCCGAAGAATTTTTCTAATCTTTTCATGAGTGGGATATTCCTTGCCAAGAGAAGAGAGAGTTAATGATATAACAGAATCGAGTAAACATAATAGTAATAGACTCATCATGTTTTATTTTAAAAGATTCATATTCTTGGGTGAGTCTACTAATCTTGGATCCCTTCACTTGAGAAGTTCCCTCGTGAGTGACTTCCAAGAGTCTCCAGATTTTATTGGAGGTCTTGCATATGGATATCCTATTGAATTCATTGCTATTGAGGGCACAGTAGAGAGCGTTCATAGCCTTAGCGTCCCGACTAGCAATCTTCTTATCGTTCTCGGTAAGTTTATCTCTAGGAGTTTCTGAGACTACTTCCTCAATAACCATGGAAGATGTAGGAATGCCATTAACGACACAATCCCATAGATCATAGTCTAGGGATTTTAAATAAATGCACATCCTAATCTTCCATAGTTATAGTTAGTTCCATCAAATAGAGGAGTTCTATTTGTGGACTGTCCCTCATTGTGGAATGAGTTGGTACTAGGGTTAGTTGTCATGACCCGCTCCCTAATAATCGGACACGAGTCGGACACGCCCAGCCTTCGTCGATGGACACGACGAAGTAAGCTGTACAATACTGAGGAAAACTAAGTCATAATGTAATGTAAACAATCACAGAATCTATAAACGTCCAGAAAGATCACCAATATCCATCAATCAAATTATACAATGTTATCTGGAGACAAATCCGGTAAAATAAAAATATACAATGATAAAATACAAATACAATATCCCGAAATGAAAACAATGAACTGTATCCTACAATCTCCATGATACTACCATGCTCCATATGGCCTCAAGTACATGCAACGTGTCCCGTCAAGAAAGAGCAAAGTACAACCCCGACAAGAACAATATACTGTAATCTGTAATACAAATACAAGGTGAAACCAGAATACCAGAACTGAAAATAAAACTTTGGTACCAGAAGTAGAGCGCAAAACTGAAGACAATGGACACGACAATCAATATGCAAAGGCAATGAACACGACATGAACAAGACAATGAACACGACAATCAATGCAAGTGTGATATTTTAAAATATTAACCTAATGTGTGACCAGCTTAAGGACCACAATCCACAATCAATCAATTCATAATTCATAATTCACAATTCTAAAATGTGGGCTTAATCGTATGTGAGGTGTACGATTAGGCTATCCACAATACCTATGTTGGGTGTGGTCACACACTAGTTAATATTTTCCCAATCCCGCAATAACAACGACTCACAATACAATGACGAACAATGGGCGATGCAATCATGTGTACTACGTGTCCAATATGAGAACATGAATGCAAGACAGAAAACAAAGTAAAAGTTTGAGTCGGTGTACTTGCCTCGGGAGTACTGCATGAAATGAGAATGTCACCTGGTACTTTTGTACAATTTGTTAGGATTGAAATCAAGGCATTAGCTAATCAAATTTATATATATAATATACATTTAAATATCTTAACTTATTTATTTAGAAGTAATTTGATAATTTAGAATTTATCTATTACAATAGTAACAAACTTACTAGTTTTCTTTTGAGAAATACTACTAGGGCAATAATACTCTTTAGAAAACATATTTTATCCATTTAGATATTAATGAAAATACTTTAAGAAACCTTTTTAGAAGATATTTGCTAGCTAATTATTTATTTAACCACAAACTAATTATTATATAATAATCAACTGGATACATATATATGTATATAGCAAAAAATGATACTATTTAGATAACAATGGATAGTTTAGAATATCATTTATTTATAAAGGTAACTAACATAATAAGCTTACTAATTTATCTAGCAAGAAGTATAATTAAAATACCTACAAAGTTTATATCAAAAGCATTTATTTGTTATTTAACTAAATTTGTTAAATATTTATATTCCTGACATGAATATAAAAATAGTAAGCAATCCAGCCCAACCGACATCCTAGTTCTTCTCTGGCCCAACACCATATTCCTGTACTCCAATCTAATTATTTCCTGCAGCCCAAAACAGAGCCCAATCAATAAAAACTAAACCTGAACCCAACTTAATGAACAGTCTGCCAAAACCAACTAAACCCAGACTCTTGTAGGCCCATGGTCGAAGCAATCAACCCAGCATAATAGATAACCATCCCTGATTGGCCCATACGAGCAGCCCAATGCAAGCATCAGTTCTAATTTAATCAATGATCCAAAGTTTGCAAACTCAAACACTGTCTTGACTAAAACAATATGCTGCAACAACTAATATCCTACTGTGATCGTTCAATTCTTGAGGAGGCAATGACCCTTCGAAGAGTCACAAGACTGGCCAACTGTTCCTGTGGCTTCGAAAAGTCACCTCTGTCAGAGAACTAAGGAAAAGAAAAAGAGAAATGAGACTCACTTTCTCCAATATTCCGTTCTTACTTCACAGCCTAGCTAGGAACAAAACCTTCTCCACTCCATGCTATTTCTCTTCAACCACACTCCTCTTCTACCTTTGTCTAGGGAACCCCAACTCCAAGTTCTTTTCCTCATCTCTCTTTCATGTCTATATGAAGAGGAAACCCTAATATCAATTCTCCTTCTTCTTCTCGGCATCGCATACCCCCAATCCCGCAATAACAGAACAAGCAGAAGATGGAGAAAGAAAAAGACGAGCTCACCTGGTTCGATCGACGCCGACAGATCTGGTGCTCTGAGGCAACAGAAGGTCGACCATGCCGCTGCGTCACCGGGTTCGAGCCATCGGTTCTCTTCTTGAAGGGACAACACCTTCCACGAGACAACAACACGAGTCTCGAAGGTGGCTCAGCTTCCATGGTCGGCACGGAGATCGAAGCGGCGGCTCTCTGTTCGAAGAAACTTGGCGTCAGTGATGTTCGAGATTCGCAACTCCGGCCGACGGTGTGGCTTTAAGACAAGGGGGCTGCTGCGGATCTGGTCGTGGCAACGCTAATGAACTTCGGTGGCGAGATCGAGCTCCGGAATGGGGCCTTCAGATCCGGTGAGCTCTAGGAGGTTCTGAACATCTGGCAACGGCGGATCCGATATCACCGGTGGCTGGTAGAGGCCTGAGCACGAGGTCCTCAGCGCGGTGACTCCATGGTGAGATCTCTGACTTCAGCATCACGATGCAAGTAGGTTTGATGACCTACTGCTGTGGAGCAGTTCTGGTCGTCTTGTGGCGAGCGGTGCTGGTATGGTGGTGACGGCGATCCCCGGTGGTGAATGTTGTCTCGATCTTGGTGAAGTGACGGCGGTGGATGGTGGTGAGCGACGGAGGACGGCGGTGCTCCGGCAATGGCAGCAGTAGTGGTGAACTGTGGAGTTGTGTAAGTGACAGTGACAGGGATGTCAGAAAGTATTGGGAACCGTGTAACAATTACTATTTATAATAAATTATTTGAATGGCATATCTGTAAATAGTTATAGATCTGGGGGCATTTGAAATCATTTGTAACAGATTGTAACAGAATTAGTTATCTCCAACTAGTCACAAAATTAGTTAGAAACAACCCACTAATTATTAACTGATTAATAATTCAGATTTAGTTAATCTCAAAAGCTAATTACCAACTACCAAGATTTTTAGTAAGAATCTAACAAGGAATTTATAAAATAAGTAACATAGTAGTAGTAAGAGTAATTGATACACTATCAAAAATTAAACTAATCTTCCTTCTATATTGCCAGGAAAATCCACAGTAGATATTATTGCCATCCAAGTTCATAATAAGTGATCAGAAAATAGAAATATGAATTCCTAATATTTGTATTAAATTTAATTAATCATTTTAAAACAATTATTTTTAACCTTAAGTGATAAATTTAAATTATCATTAAAATCAAGAATCAAATAGACAATTTATTGCTCAAGGCCAAAATATAGAAAAGAACTAAAATATTCAAGAAATAATTCAATATATAAAAAAAATGAATTAGGGAGTTACATTAGTGGCCATAGATCTCTCCAAGGATGTAAATCCAAATCAAGAGACAAGGCTGATACCAATTGTAGAACCCTAGAGGGGGTGAATAGGATAATAAAATAATTAGTATCAATTATTAGCAATTTAAAGGATAATAAAAGAGAGAGAGAGAGATTCAAATACTCGATGTATCCTGGTATCCTCCCAAGGGGCACTCCAGTCCCGGAACTCTCTCCGACATTAATCCACTATTTGAGTAAATAGTTACACACGAGTTTGGATCCGAAGAGCTCGTCAACTTCTTACACACGAGTTTTCCTCCGAAGGTTCGTCAACTTCAATAAGAAAGAAAGAAGGCTTTTGATCTTCTATAACACTTTGAAGATCGAAGGTTACAACTCTTGAATACTCTAGCATTTTTGGTTGGATGACAAATTAAAGCTTTGGATAGAGTAGTAATGGTGAGGCTCTTGGCAGTTGAGAAAATTTAAGGCTCAAGTGGATGGTCTTAAAAGAGAAGACACAACCACCGTAAATAGATCACCAAGAGAGCTAGTCATTTAATGCTCCAAACATACAGCTAACGGAATTCCATCGGTATGGAACGGCATTCCGTCGGTGTACCGTTCTGAATAATAACGGTAATAAATCTAGCCGTTGGAGTATTTAATGCTAAGATCCGTCCATTCAAAATCAAAAAGAAAGCAGACGGAATTACGACAGTACAAATCAGTATACCGTTGGTATACCGCTTACCTTTACAGAACTATTTCTGTGCATAGATATCGGTGTACCGTCGGTATACACGGTATGTCGTCGGTATGCCGATTATCTTCACAGAACTATTTCTGTGTAAAAATTTGGTATACTGTCGGTATACGTCGGTATGCCGATTATCTTTATAGAACTATTTATGTGTAAGAACTCGGTATACCGTCGGTATATGTCGATTTTCCATCGGTAAGCCGATTCTCTCACAGAACTGTTTCTGTGTAAGAAATCGGTATACCGTCAGTATACTACGGTATGTCGATTATCTTCACAGAACCATTTCTGTGTAAGAAATCGGTATACCGTCGGTACATATCGGTATACCGTCGGTCTTCCGTTAAAAATATAGCAAGTAATTTTTGAAAGATATTTTGTAAGGGCTTTTGGTTTGTCATCCACCTTAAGCGTTTCGTAGTATGTCCTAGACCTTGTACAGACTCTAGGTGTCACGCCCCGCTCCCGCAGGAGCGATCGTCCTCGCTAAGGCGTGATGCCGCACGGGCCTAGGTTGCGCCCGTGCAAGGCCAAGTCCAGAAACGGCCGATTTGATCTAGGCCACAGAGTCGCACAGAGTGTCCCCATTTGCAGCGGAAAGTAAATGAACACAAGTAGAAGCGAATTCAAGCTCTTTATTGATATTCAAGAAGTTTACAAGCGGCGCTAGGCCGATATTACAAATCGCTCAAGCTCTCTCTCTCTGAAACATAAAAGGCGTGCCAAGTGGCTTACAAGATGGAATGATTCATGGCGATGTTCCGATACATTATCTCCTGTATATGGTGCTCCAGCTCCTTGCAACGCTCCAAGGCTCCAGAGATAGCTCCGCGCCTTAGCATGTTCGAGGAAAGCTCCGCACCCGCCGACGTTTCCTGCTTCCTGCAAGCAGACTGTGGGGTTATCAGTACATTGTTATGCACTGGTGGGGAGGCTAGCTTGCCCACAATGCTATCATTACCAAACATGTTCCATTTACTTTTGTGCATCTCTATCATTCATTGTCTTTCTAATCTTGCCTTAGGGTCATTTTCATGGCATATGTCATAACCTATCTCGTGTTACCGATTTCTTAGTGTCGCATGAAAATACATGCACAACTTACCCATACTTACCGTCCGGCCTTCCCTGTTCAAAGTAAACCAAGTTAGACAACAATTCATGTGATAATACATAACGTAGGCACGTTCTTTAACTCAGTCGTACAAGTATCCTTGCTCGTTGCGTGTGTTACATTTCAAAACCTGTTCAAGAGGCACTTTATTTGGTTAACTTAGACTACTTTGATTTCAATGCAAGGGCTTGCACGTGGATTGCCACCAGCAAAGCCCACTTAATCTATATGCATCGGTCGCTGGCATCACAAGCCATCCTGGACATATTTCCCTTTGTATTTTCTCACCTATCATGGCGTGCGGCTGGTTCACCCTGATAGTCTCTTGAATATACTCTGCACTTACGTCTCTTGGTGCCCAAGCCCGCCCCCAAGCAGCCCGTAAGTCCCTTTTTGATTCCGTCCGGACCGACAAGTCCTTCACACTTTGACCATGCCGCGGAATCCTTTTTCTTTACGGCACAGCATACGCCACCCCTCGCTCGTACCGTTTGTCCACGACCATTTCGTATTAACTTGTCTTTTTAACTTAACGGCTGTCTCTGAGCCGTAGGCTAACCCTTAGCCTTCTTACGTTATCGACCAGGTTGGCGTCCGTGCAGCGCGGGTAGCGAGCCCCGATGCACGTGCCCGTCATACCTGTCGCTAACCATTCATTTCCTTCTTATCTTTTATTCATTCTTTCTTTTCTTTCTTTCTTTCACTTGTTCATTGGTTTATCGATTCATTCACGTATTCATTCATTCATTCATTGATTCATTCATTTTACACCTTACGCGACTCCCAGTACGGGAGCTGCCTTGGCGACCCATCGGTCCCATAGTCTTTCAATGTTGCTATACTCTACTCGGAACGACTATGTTGATAGCCTTCCGTTTCATTGTTGTAAACCATTCATTGTTTCATTGTTGAACGCAGGCTTGTGCCTTAGCACGAGCGTGGAGCGCGGTGCGAGAGTTATCGTATTTTCTATGTTCCTTTCCATATTCTATGCAAGCATACAAGATGGGATTAATCCCTTAGCTAGCGTTGGGTCATTTATTAGCATGTACAGTATTATCGCCTAGCGATTCTCGTGATAGTGTCCGCATTGTTATGTGTCTAGGCTAAGCACAGACGGGTTCATCGGAGCCACCCACCTTAGCGATGTTTGCATCGGCCGAGCGATACTCCGAGCGCGCCTTCGATAGTCTAAGTCTGGATTCATCTTGACGGGCCAAATGTAAGCCTTGTATCGATTCTTCATCCGATCGATGCCAACTTTTCGGGTCGACGGCTCGTTTGAGTCGTTGCACTTGCCGTTTGAATCGACGTTCCACTAGGGCAGAGCGGGTCATTACATAATACAACACTCAAAAACAAGTCTCGTCCTCGAGACTTCCTGAGTGCATGTCATCCTACCATTCCTTAACTCGTGTCGTCGTGTTTCTTAGACAATTCTATCGAACGACTCTATCGTTCGAAGGCATCGAGCCATGCTCGGTTATCCTTCCAAGTTTTATGTCGCATACGTTTGGTCGATTTCATTGAATGACTTTTTATTCATTTTGGAGTTCATGGTACTTATTCAATTGTTGCGTTTCTTTGACTTGGTTGCTATATCGACGTATCATGGGACTGAAATGGTCGTACGAGGTGTATCGTGATTTATCAAACTCGAGAGTCGTAGGCTAAGGCAAACTCATTCATTCGTTCATGCGCATCGCAACACCCACTTGCAGCTGCATTCGAGTTCATCATATCGCTGAGTTTGGATCGTGCACGTATCCAAGGCGACCCCTGAACACGTACATTTCAACCAAGCTTAGCGATTAGCGAAGTCGGACAAGCTACTCGTGATAGTTTTGATTTGTCGATCGTTTTGCTAACTTCGATTTAAAACCGAACTCATGTGTATCTCACTATCGTTAATCTCGGTCCTCGAGATGATTCGGTTCACTTCTCAAGCGTTCTTGTCTACGAAATCAATATGATTTCTTCTTCTTAGCGGAGTCGATCAAGTCTTAAGTACCTTCCATCCGATTCAGGACCAAGTATCGCACTGTCATCGAGTATGTCTTCCAATCTATGATTCGATTCGTTATTCCAACTTTACTCACGCATCATCCATTCCTATCATTCACTTGTTTAGGGCCAATCTTGCCGTCGTTCACACACACCCCCAGTTCCACGTCCTACTCTAAGTCTTGTTGCCCCAAGTCATTCGTCCGTCCAGACGATACTGTAAGGTCAATCGCACAAGTTCAATCTCTCGGCATAGGGTCGTCTGCCTATCCGCTAGGTCAGCTCACAAGGTCATAGTTACAAGTCGTGTTCACGGTTCATCGTGCGAAGTCATTGCACGATGCTCGCCCCAATCCTATGGTCAAACCATTTGTTTGTTGTACGGGAGTTTCTACCCACGTTAGTTTCACTCAAATTTCTAAACATCAAGCATGATCACCTATTCGCATCAATGCATTCGTTGTGCATATTCAATTCCATTCAATCACCAGTTCTAACCAATTCATGTATTCGATCACGAGGTCATCCAGCTCGACAATACATTGTGTCCCAATCTCACGCGAGTCCGATTATCCACGGCGGTTCATGAATCACCATGCAACGCTCCCGCGGAATAATCATTCTCATCGGGACGTAACTCTTGTTTGAGTTTTAGACTAACCCATTCTCGATACGCGGATTGGACCTATTCAATCCTCAAACTAACCATCAAGCACACCGAATCATTCTCATGTCACCTTCGCATCAAACCACAAGTCGAAGCAATCAGATTGCCACGCCATCCAAGTTAAATCGCTCCCGCCATATGAATCACCATATCGACGCTCACGCGGAGTGATCGCCCTAATCCTGTAATGCCCCGCTCCGCACGGTGCATTATGCTGAGTCGTTGACTCGAAGAGTAGCGTTGACCCGATTTGTGTATCGATGCGAATCAATACGAAAGTTACGTTGTCCCGAGAAACGTATTGACCGGGAACGCATCGAGTAATACCATGCAAGTGTTAAGTTGTGTCCCGAGCAACGCATCGAACTAAGTCGATGCGAAGAGTTGCCTAGTCCCGAAGAATGCATCGAGTGAATCGATGCGAAGCGCCGCGTTGCCCCGAAGGATGAGTGCGTTGAATCGGTTCGAAGATTCTAAGAAATCGAATCGACCATGGCGCAAGTCCGAATCGATGAAGTATTGATTTTAGTTGGTTTCGTGTGCAGGTTTACTTTGACAAAAATTTAGAGTCGATCTTCGGCAATATTTAGTAAGGGGTCCGCGGAACCAAATCGACGCCTTGCGACGGACTGAGACTTGGGCACGCTAAGGCAAACCGGACGTATAATTCAACAAGCACGAAGTGCTCGAATGGCTAAGTCAGGAGAGTGGCCGTGCAACAAAGTTAGGGAATTGAGCCGCATCGGCTCGGCGAAACGGCGAAGGCAAATCGACTCAAGGTGGGAGGATTGACTTCTTTTTACTCCTTCATTCGATAAGTCAAATATATCATTGTATGCTAAGTTAACTTATCGACGCCACGGGCGTGGTTCGATCGGAGATAAATCATAGTGTGTGTCGAACACTAAGTTAGTACAATTGAAATGAAATGTGCATCAAATGCACGAGTCGCTACGAAACATTACGCAAAGACGAGCGCCCGGTGCGCAAGCCATAATAACATGGGATAACTGTACTCGTCGAGTGCCTTAGTGCACGAACCATACCGTGCCTTCGCGTACGAGTTAGAACGGCTAGAACATTGAAAGACAATAGGCGAGCGCCATATCGCGCAAGCCCCGAACATTGAATGCTAAGTTATAGAACATTTGAAATACGGTCGAAACGTGCCTACGTGTACGAGATCACAAAAGACGGCGAATGCGCGCAGCTGCACAATACTTATCAAAGATGGCGTCGTTGCGACGAGAAGAACATTGTGGTACGGATATGGCATAACTGTCGACGCGCATGGTGCCCTTCGAAATGTTCATGGCCTTAGGGCGTTCGTTGAGGACATTGGGGCGTTGTGCCAATTGAAATAGCGATAAGCGAACTTGCTTGGTTGTATGAAATATAAGATTCGTTGCATGGTTAAATGGTCAAATGGACTTAAAGAATATAAAAGCCCGTGCATGGGCATCCCTCGAACGCGGCGCGCCAGGCGCTGGGACCGTTCGGCCTAGGAGGGATTTCGTTTTCGACATTGTTGGTGCACTTCATTTAGACGGGTAGCGACCTTCTAGTGAATGTGATAAGCCACTTGCGCGCGATTATTTCGGTGGCCTCTGATTGTTGGTTAGCAACCGCACAGAGTTACCATCGTCTTATGTTTTCGATTCGATGAGTATAAGAATTCTAGCTGTGACAAGCTAGTGACCTTCATATAGTTAAGGGCGATGGGGTTGGAAGTGCAAGGTATACGTATCTGCATGGACGGATCCTGGGTCAAAAGCACAAGGTACACTCATATCGTGCGTGTGTAGATCCGCATAGAGAGCACTATAACATGACAGGGAAATCTGATAGGCGTATTCACCTTGCGTCGGGTGCAAGGGCGAGTGCGTCGGCTTGGTAAGTCGCGCCATGAATCAAACACGAGAATGCTTGCTTGCCTATTCAATTCGATAACATGCTTGCTATGGTAACATGCTTTACGCTTTCGAATATGCCATGAAATTGACCCTAAGGAGAAACATAGCAAGATCATAAGCTAAGTTGCATGATTCAACGTAATATTAAAGATGTCGGTTTGGAAAGATGATCTTTGCTTCAGTACATGCGAGGACGAACGTACTGATCCCCCACCAGCTTCATGCAGGGTGCAGGGAATGAAGGCTCACGGCGAAGCGTTGCTTGAACGCGTGAGGCTTGAAATGCCGAAAGCGTATTGAAGCGTGCGATCGCTTGACGCTCGGACTCGCGACAGGATTGATGAGGCCGAGATATAGAAGGCATGATGTATGAAACGGTGAAATCCTTTGTGGGCAAGAGAGAACCTGAGTGTTGTAGCCAATCTGGCATGTTGTTAGGCTATCGAAAGCCATTGTAATCTCAGTTTCGAATATCAATAAAGAGAATTGTTTTGTATACTCTGTTGCCTTTCGTTGTTATTATCGAATCAAAAGATAACCATTTGAGAATGTCATCTTGCCTTGCACGAGCACAAATTTCAGGCTCGTGCGGCATCACGCCCCATGCGAGGACGATGATTCGGGTGATTCGGGTCGGGGCGTGACAAATTGGTATCAGAGCTTAGGCTCAATTTTTCTGGACGCTTGTTTCATTTCAATTCCAAAACGTTGCCCACCACCAATCGAAATCACTCTTGACTCTACTCGATGTCGCACTGGATGTTCCATACAATAAGTCTATACAAACCATGTAATTTTACCGTATATTGTTTGGAAATTACATGGTGTTCGTGGGAAAGTCGGAAAATGTTTGTTGCTGTAAGTGCAACAGTTACGAGATGTGGAATTCAAAAATTTGTTGCCGCGGGATGCAACACGTCGTAAATTGTGGTTGAGATATTCGTTGTTTACAACGAACGATATGAAAAATATTGGTTGCATCAATACGATGATAGTCGTGGAATGTTTGCTGCAGCAATTTCCCGCGTTGATTGTAAATGATGCGTTGAAAAGAAAATGAAAGTTGATATTGAACGTGTCGAACGGATTAACATATCGATTTCGAATGTGCGTTGCGAGGAAAGCGATAAGTCAATATCGAATGTGTTGAACGGATTGAGCATTGACTTTGAATGTCGAAAATAAAATGTTACACAGGGTGCAATGCATATCGAAAGTAAAACTTTGCACGAGATGCAACGGAAGAAAACAAAAGTTATAATCGAGAAACGAAATTGGTTCGGTTGCGTGCCGAGCTTGTGTTGGCAAATGAATGCATTGGCTGAGTTGTATCGGATTTGAATTAATCAAAGTTACGGTTGTGATCAATCACGATCACTGCGAAAATCGTTAGTCGGAAGAGATCGTTAGTTCGTAAAGAGTACGTTGCGACGGAAGTAACTTGAATTCTGGGTGGCATATGGCATACCACCGATGCAATGAATGGCTCGATTCCGAGTGGTATATGTAATACCATTTGTGCGATGAATTGCATCGACGTATTGTGAGAATCGCGGAAGGTTTGTCTGCAACGGACGGGGGTAGCACCGAGACTCGATTGAGGATTTGTATGACGGCATATTGATGCAAGTGTTCTTCGATGATCGGTTAGAACGGTAAGGCGGGACTTGTAACATTGAACGATTACGTCGATTGAAAATTTATGTGTCAGTCGAATGACGGGAACTAGCGAAACGATTATGCCTTGAGGCAACAATCGGATCGACGGGATAGGAAATTCGAAACGTTGAAATCGAACCGCACGACTTGCGAGCTCGATGATGAAAATGTTGGGCGAAGCAAATCGAATCACACGACTTGCGATCTCGATAGGAATGTTCGGCTAGGCGAATCGAATCGCACAATTTGCAATTTCGATAGAAATGTGGGGCGATACAAATGTAATCGAATTGCACGATATGCGACTTCGGTGAAGAGTGGTTGACGGGGAGTAATCGTGCCTAAGAAATAGTTGGTTACGTTACGGCGAAACTCATTTGAGTACGACTGATAACACGCAAACTTAGAGGGCGAGATCGTATGACTTGGGGTTCGATGTTGGATAATCGGTAACTCAGTTACGCGATCGAAGTATAGCGGGATGCGGCAAAATAGGAGAACGAGTCGATGCGCATGGAAAAGTTCGTTGCGAACTTGGATGTATGCGATACGAGCTAAGTTGATATTGAAACGGATTCAAAGTTGACCCTTACGTTATCGAAATGGATACAGCGTTCGAGATCGATACGTAAGAAAAAATAATGTGAGAATACAAAATAGAGTGTGCCTCGCGCTAAAATTTGTAAGTAACGATACGAGAATGAACGAACTTGGTTGATCGTAAATTTGTGATTGATCAGGGCGAGACTATAAGTCATCGACGATTGCTCGAGGCGTATAGCATCTGTGTGTCGATCGCAAAATAAGATAGACTCGAAATCAATACGAGTAGAGCGTCGTGAATAGCAGAATCATCGACGGAGTGCATGACCTTACTCGGAGGATAGTTGCGCTAAGATTGCGCCGATAGAAATGGTTTCGTTCGGAAATTTGGATAGTCGCATAGAATCATCGAAACGTGATTTGGCTCCGAAATAAGATATAGCATGGTTCGTAGTACACTGTCCTTCGGTGATGATCCACAATTATCGAGCGTAGCTTGGGGCAGCTGACCCTGGAAGACTTGACCGCCAAATCAAATTGAATGTTGCAGACCGTAAGATGACCCATGCGATATCGCATATGAGATTGCATCGATAACAAATTAATGCGATGCATGTTGACGATAAGTCTAGGCGATTGCGAGAATCGTGCTATGCACGAGAGGGAACAATAAGGAACTGATTTACGAGTCATGTCGTTAGATTCGGATTCACCTTGTAATTGAGCTTGCGTGAATCAAAATTTACGTTCGATGTTGCGAGACGAATAAGTTGGGAATTTGGCTAGTGAATTCCTACTCGTTAGGAATCGAACATAAGGCGCATCGTAAAAACCTTCGTGTCAAGGCGATCGTTGTCTTGAGCACCGTCGCCTTGATGTAAACTTTGTGTCGGATAGATTGTGGCCTTTGTGCAATGTCAATTTAAACTTACGTTGGAAGGAATTGAGCACGGTGTCTAGGTAAGTCACCTATCGGGCGTAGTCCCAAATGTTGATAAAGAAATCGTATCGAGATAAGTTGCATAGCCAGACTTCGAAAATAGTTGGGTGGCGACTTCGAACGCAAGGCGTTGCGGAGACTCGTTGTGATCGGATGCGCGACGGCTTGACGCGACACGTAGAATTGATAGTCCCGATGAAACACAAAGTGAGAAATGCGAATCTTGAATCGCATCGTGTGCCTCGACTTATGTGGATGATCGCGTATGTATCAATATGCATGTGCGCTAGAATTGCGAGAACAAGTAATAGAGCCAAGTCCGATCGAGAATACGAGATGGCGAGTAATTGAAAATAAGAAGTTACATGTTTGCGTTGTTCCGATATCTTACAACTAAGCTTGGCTGAAATGCGATATATTGGTGGACGCCTAAATATGTGTATGATTCCAAACTAAGTTGCACGATCCAAACGATGGTGAGACGAGATCATGGAACGATCTAATGAAACCCTTGGAAATTTAGTATTGGTTTCGGTTCGGGACGAACCTTGTTTTGAGTGGTATATTCTGTAATGCCCCGCTCCGCACGATACATTATGCTGAGTCGTTGACTCGAAGAGTAGCGTTGACCCGATTGCGTATCGATGCGAATCGATACGAAAGTTACGTTGTCCCGAGAAACGTATTGACCCGAGGAACGCATCGAGTAATAACGATGCAAGTGTTAAGTTGTCCCGAGCAACGCATCGAACTAAGTCGATGCGAAGAGTTGCCTAGTCCCGAAGAAATGCATCGAGTGAATCGATGCGAAGCGCCCCGTTGTCCCGAAGGATGAGTGCGTTGAATCGGCTCGAAGATTCTAAGAAATCGAATCAACCAAGGCGCAAGTCCGAATCGATGAAGTATTGATTTTAGTTGGTTTCGTGTGCAGGTTATACTTTGACATAAAAATATTAGAGGTCGATCTTCGGCAATATTTAGTAAGGGGTCCACGGAACCAAATCGACGCCTTGCGACGGGCTGAAACTTGGGCACGCTAAGGCAAACCGGACGTATAATTCAAAAAGCACGAAGTGCTCGAATGGCTAAGTCAGGAGAGTGGCCGTGCAACAAAGTTAGGGAATTGAGCCGCATCGGCTCGGCGAAACGGCGAAGGCAAATCGACTCAAGGTGGGAGGATTGACTTCTTTTTACTCCTTCATTCGATAAGTCAAATATATCATTGTATGCTAAGTTAACCTATCGACGCCACGGGCGTGGTTCGATCGGAGATAAATCATAGTGTGTGTCGAACACTAAGTTAGTACAATTGAAATGAAATGTGCATCAAATGCACGAGTCGCTACGAAACATTGGATATCGCAAAGGCGAGCGCCTCGGTGCGCAAGCCATAATAACATGGGATAACTGTACTCGTCGAGTGCCTTAGTGCACAAACCATACCGTGCCTTCGCGCACGAGTTAGAACGGCTAGAACATTGAAAGACAATAGGCGAGCGCCATATCGTGCAAGCCTTGAACATTGAATGCTAAGTTATAGAACATTTAAAATACGGTCGAAACGTGCCTACGTGTACGAGATCACAAAAGACGGCGAATGCGCGCAGCTGCACAATACTTATCAAAGATGGCGTCGTTGCGACGAGAAGAACAGTTGTGGCACGGATATGGCATAACTGTCGACGCGGCATGGTGCCCTTCGAAATGTTCATGGCCTTAGGGCGTTCGTTGAGGACATTGGGGCGTTGTGCCAATTGAAATAGCGATAAGCGAACTTGCTTGGTTGTATGAAATATAAGATTCGTTGCATGGTTAAATGGTCAAATGGACTTAAAGAATATAAAAGCCCGTGCATGGGCATCCCTCGAACGCGACGCGCCAGGGCACTGGGACCGTTCGGCCTAGGAGGGATTTCGTTTTCGGCATTGTTGGTGCACTTCATTTAGACGGGTAGCGACCTTCTAGTGAATGTGATAAGGCACTTGCGCGCGATTATTTCGGTGGCCTCTGATTCTTGGTTAGCAACCGCACAGAGTTACCATCGTCTTATGTTTTCGATTCGATGAGTATAAGTCCATTCTAGCTGTGACAAGCTAGTGACCTTCATATAGTTAAGGGCGATGGGTTGGAAGTGCAAGGTATACGTATATCCTGTATGGACGGATCCTGGGTCAAAAGCGCAAGGTACACTCATATCGTGCGTGTGTAGATCCGCATAGAGAGCACTATAACATGACAGAGAAATCTGATAGACGTATTCACCTTGCGTCGGTGCAAGGGCGAGTGCGTCGGCTTGGTAAGTCGTGCCATGAATTAAACACGAGAATGCTTGCTTGCCTATTCAATTCGATAACATGCTTGCTATGGTAACATGCTTTACGCTTTCGAATATGCCATGAAATTGACCCTAAGGAGAACATAGCAAGATCATAAGCTAAGTTGCATGATTCAACGTAAATATTAAAGATGTCGGTTTGGAAAGATGATCTTTGCTTCAGTACATGCGAGGACGAACGTACTGATCCCCCACCAGCTTCATACAGGGTGCAGGGAATGGAAGGCTCGCGGCGAAGCGTTGCTTGAACGCGTTGAGGCTTGGAATGCCGAAGCGTATTGAAGCGTGCGATCGCTTGACGCTCGGACTCGCGACAGGATTGATGAGGCCGAGATATAGAAGGCATGATGTATGGAACGGTAAAATCCTTTGTGGGCAAGAGAGAACCTGAGTGTTGTAGCCAATCTGGCATGTATTGTTAGGCTATCGAAAGCCATTGTAATCTCAGTTTTGAATATCAATAAAGAGAATTGTTTCGTATACTCTGTTGCCTTTCGTTGTTATTATCGAATCAAAAGATAACCATTTGAGAACTTGTCATCTGCCTTGCACGAGCGTAAATTTCAGGCTCGTGCGGCATCCGCCCTGCTGCGAGGACGATGATTCGGGTGATTCGGGTCGGGGGCGTGACAGTGGTTGCACCTTTTTTTTTATGTACCCGGCTGAAAAAAAAAATCCTGGCTCCAGTTGAACTGGCGCCAGGTTTGGGGGGGGGGGGGGGGGGGGGCGGGGTGGGTTGTTTTGGCTGGTAAGTTTTTTTTGCCTTTTTCATTTGTTTGGCTTGTTTTTTCTTTTTTTTTCTTTTAATTTCTTTTAGTTTTTCCCACTCTCTTACTTTTTCCACTCCCTCTCTCTCCCTTGTCAAGTCCTATCTGTCTCTTACAAATTTGTAGTCTTCCCCTTTCTCTCTCTTCTTTCTTCTGCAAAGATTGATGGAGATTGAGGGGAGATTGAGGGGATGGTGATTGTTGATCTCGTGATGTTGTTTTGGAAGTTGTTAGGGGTTTTGATTATAAGAATAGAAGAGATCAAGCACTCTGAAGCAGCCGAAGATGTGGAAGATCGACAAGGAGGAGGAGAAGAATAGTTGTATTTATTAGAGAAAAAATAGAACATCAGAATGATGGTCGCATTCCTGGTGGACCTACCACCCAAAGAGAAATTGAAGAACGTAAAAGTCACGTATCGGAATTGGTATTTACTGGAAAGGTAATTTTTTTTTTGCAGAACTTTATTTATTATATATTATTTTGTATTGATACATTAAATGAGTTTAATTAACTTATTCGTATTGTATTTCTAGTTGTATGATTATCCGCTGGAAGCACGTTTACGGGAACATGGTCAATGGCGTCACGTTAAAAATAACGTCGAAGGCCGCAAATGGGAGCTAATCTCTGAACAAAAAGACTTGGTTGAGTCGTTTGGTTTCAACTATATCGACCAAATAGAGTTCATGCAACATGACAGGGACTTATTGTTCAGTTTGGCAGAGCGTTGGTGGCCCCCAACGTAATACTTTTCAGTTGCCCGTAGGAGAAATGACTGTTACTCTCTGGGACGTAACCAACATTTTAGGATTACCTATTACAGGTTGGGTAACTTATTACATAATTTTTCAAATGATACATTTATTCCGATGTTATAATATTTTAAATTAATATTGCAGGTCATCCTATATACTTTACTGATCGATCAGATCCCAATGTATTGATACGTAGATATCTTGGTGTATCCGGTCCGACGGGACCTGGACAGAAGGGTAGATCAGACGTTAGTGTAAGTTGGCTACGAAGCAACTTTATGTTTCTTGATCGTACAAGTGACGCTCCGGTGGTCGTAGATGAAAATCGGGTATAAAAATCTATATTTTATTTCAGATTAAAATCTATTATTGTAGTTTGACTCCATAAAAATTTAATTAATATTACAGATTGTTTGTTGCACAAGAGCCTATTTACTTGCTATGTGTGGTTCAGTTCTTTTTCCGAACGGAACTGGCTGCAAAGTAAGTGTTCGTCTTTTACCTTTTTTCGAAAATTTGAAACAAAAGACTCCACATGCATGGGGAGCAGCGGTATTGTCGTTTTTATATACTTGCTTGACGGAGTTTGTTAAAACGACGTCAAATACATGCAACACAAATCTGACTGGATGCATGCTTCTACTACAGGTATTTTTAATGTTGTTATATTATTGCAATATCTTATACTGTAACACAAAGTTGATTAGATGCATGATATAATGACCTTAGGTGTGGTCCTATGAACATTTTGCTATTGGTAGACCGGTTACCTATATTAGTCGTGAAACTGGTATATTTCCGGTAGCCAAGAGATGGACAGTTGATGAAGTGGACCAGGCACACTGCAGAACTCAGGTTGCTCCCATTTATCGATCGCAATTTGACTCGGTAGAACATATGGAGGTAAATCAATGTAATATATTTTTTTTTAAATAAAGTTGTATCATTTGTTATTTACATTAACTTTGAAAATAGGTTACATGGATGCCATATATTATACGGCTCGATGCTCCCAATATGCAGCGGACGTCATATTCATATAGTATGCACAGATATTATATCATATACGACTATCAGACAATGTACCATCCAGCAGATCGAGTTCTGCGACAATTTGGGATGGTTCAAATAATTCCTAATGATCCACTGCCCAGTAGCTATGCTGTCGCTCAAGCGCAAGCTAGAGTTAATAGTTTGCTTCCTGGTTGGGAATCGAGGTTGGAGTATTATAGTATTGGTAATTTGTCCCACCAAGTGCAAACATCCAATGATTGTAAGTTTTTTATAATATCATGTTTTCTTAAATAAATCGTTATATTTGGCTAAATTTTTAATAATACGTTGTGTAGGGTTGGGTGAATTTGCTTACAGAAGTTGGTGGGGAGCACCGCGTGTATGCAACAGAGATTATAGATTTGAGGAGCCACGGTTCACTAATAGAGCTATAGATGATACAAGCATGCACATAATAATAAACAGGCTTACCGATTTCGTAAGCTTTATTTTGTCAAATGTGAATTTTAATATCTTGCTAAATTTAATTTATTTGATTAAATATATCCTCCAAACCTATTCCATTTCAGGGTATAGAAATGGAGGGAGAAATTAGAAGGAGTGAAAGTTCCAACTGGCGGCCACATACGATGGTCGATCTTATGCGGCGGATGACGGCTTGGATAAATCATGATGTCTTGCGTGGCCCAGAGCCACATTTGCCTCCGGTACATATTCCACCGGATTATCCATCTGGCAACGTTAGCCAGAGGCAAAGCCGCTATTCCACTATATATGAGTAGGAAGAGGAGGCAAATGCCGGTGAGGGGACTTCCTATCATGCTGGTGAGGGGACTCCCTATCATGCTGGTGAGGGGACTCCCTATCAGTCTGGAGAGGGGACATCATATCAGTCTGGAGAGGGGACTTCATATCAGTCTGGAGAGGGGACTTCATATCAGTCTGGAGAGGGGACTCCTTACCATGCTGGAGAAGGGACTTCCTATCGGTATGGACAGGGGTCTTCCTATCAGTCTGGGGAGGGGACTCCCTACCATGCTGGAGAAGGGACTTCCTATCAGTATGGACAGGGGTCTTCCTACCATGCTGGAGAGGGGACTCCCTACCAGGTCGGTCCAGTGTCACCTCCAGCAGCTACAAATTGGTTCAGAGGCCTATCGGAGTATGCGACATATTTTTCAACTCCAGATGCTCCAGCAGCTACGATGCCCACTCAAGCGGAAACGGATTTGGATTCGGATCCACCTCCAAATCAGTTTGATCCTCCAAATCTTACACCAAATAGAGAAAGACCGTACGCTCGTTGGGTTAGAGGTGGTCGTAGTAGTGGTTGTAGATGAGTACGTTCTTGGTTTTCTAATGTAACACATTGAAAATAATAAGTTGACTGGTACGGTAAAATATTACAATTTGAAAATAATATCTTGAATGGTAGGATAAAATATTACACAATTACAATATAAATCTATCATGACCGACTTGATGGCTGATTAGTACATTTTTTTCTGTTGTGACCAAGTCCATTGCAATTACTGCAACGCAAATCTCTTGTCGATTCATCCTTCGATTTGATGCGGTTCTTCTTTGGCCGTCCAGCTTTGCGTCTTACATCTGGTACTCCAATTTGTCCTCTAACCAAAGCATTTTGAAGATCGTACGGCAGTGGAATTGGTTCCAGATGCGGCTCATATACACTTTTCAACTTGTTAGTAGAAAATATGTTACAATAATAATCTGTGATACTATAATTGGAAGACTTACACGTATAACAGACATGCACACATGGAATGTACGTATGGAACCACCGTAAACATGAACAACAACCTTTATCTAAGTGTAATACATATGTTCTATTCGTTGCACGATCTAATATTTCATATGCATAACCTTCAATATGCAACACATGCAGTTGGTGGTTTTCTCTATTTATTCGAGCAATTGTTGTTAACATTCTTGGACAATACTCCGTTTCAAGATTTTGAGCAAATTGTCTGTTCTTCTCATGTAAAGATATAATCTTAGCTCTAATGCCGTCAAGTAGTATCGTTATTGGTTTATCACGTAATTTCTTAATCCAGTTATTGAAACATTCTGCAAGATTCGAGGTGTTAATATCTAATCTAGGAACAGGAGAATATGCAGTAATCCAATGTGAAAAATTACGTGTTTCATCATTTACTCCAATAAGCCAATTAAACATGTCCATGTTTTCGGCTTTAATTATTTCAAACCATGAATCAGCGTCTGGCTTGTTGTATGATCTTGCAAGAGAGTCAAGCATTTGATGAAACTTTTTAATCTTTGTAACCGATTTCAAATTCTGTTTAAAATGCTGAATACAAAAGAAATGACGTGATTCTGGAAAGGTTAAACGCATGGCATGAAGCAAACCCTTTTGTTTATCTGATATAAATGAAATTTTATTCCATTCATTGAAAAACCTTTCAAAAGATGTTCTCAAACTAGTTAAAAACCAAGTCCACGATTCTGTGTTCTCACCTTCTGCAACAGCATAAGCAATTGGATAAAGTTTATAGTTCGGATCATGAGCACAAGCAATAAATAATATACCTTGGTATTTAGAGGACAAGAAAGTAGCATCAGTACTGATAATTGGTAAACAACCACCCAAAAAAAACCGTCAATGCATGCTTTAAAACAAATAAAAATTCTTTGAAAGCTGTTGTTTTCAGTAGTCTTTAAAAAACAACTACTACCTGGATTTGACTCGATAATTCTAAAACTGTACTCTTCAAGACTTGCATATATATGCATCAAAGTAGCTACCATTTATTTCAGCTAATGCCATCTCTCGGGCCCTCCACGCTTTAGAGTAGGAAATATAAATCCGATGTTCTCTGTGTATATCCATAACAACTTGTGATGGACTATATGACTGATTGTCCCTAATTATATCAATTATTTTGTTTTTGATCCATGAACTAGTTGCCAATGGATGAGAACCAGTTGTGAGCCCAGATAAACAAGAATGTCAATTTTCTAATGTAGCAATCTGAAAAATATTACCTCTACGAATAGGTCTAGCATATACTCTCCATCTGCAAGTTGGTTGATTACAAGTATATATAATTCCCTTTGCATTGTTCATGACACTAGCTGAACACGTAAATTTGTGTTCAATTGCTAGATCACTGATGAAAGTTCTAAATGCAGAACGACTATCAAAATATTGTCCAACGAATAATTCATTTGTGGTACCATTATTGTCATTATCTTCAATATCATCATCTAAATTTTCAACTAAATCATCACTATCCGCAATACTTTGAAAATCATCAAAATCATCGTTACTATGTAAAGCTAATGTGTCATCTTCTTCATGAGATGCAATAGGAATATGCCTAGAAGAACTCGGACCCGCTTCGTAATTAGAAACACGTTGAGTACTTATATAGTCAAGTCTTGGTGATACTTGAGTTACAAAAATACTTATAAATGGCGATTGCAAATTTATTTCAAGAACAAAACTCCAAGCTTGTTGACAATCTAATAAAAAACAATGTGTCTCATAAACGTGTCTTAATATAAATTCATACTGAATGGAAAAACTTTCAATAATCAAACTGCGTAAACTATCTAATGTGATACTACGATCGGTTATAAAAATTTGGATAAAACCTCCTTCATAAGATAAACCATTTACTACACCTCCATGCGAGCACCACAGCCTTAAACTTTGATCAATCGCAGTATACAGTGTATGCTTGAGAGAACTAAAGAGTGGGAGCGTCTGGAGTGGGAACGTCTAGAGTGGGAGCTTCTGCTTGAAAACTTACTCAAACTTTAGAGTGAGAACTTCAGGAATGGAGAACTAAAGACTTAGGAAGAGTGAGAGTGTCTGGTTTGGTGTGAGTGAAAGCTACGATATCCCACATTTATAGAAAATTATCCAACGGTCGAAGAATCCGAACGTTGCAATCCGAACGTTACAATCCCCCTTCCCCACTCCACCCCACCCCACCCCAAAAACACCCCCCCCCACCCCCACAAAAAAAAAGGAAAAGTAATTTGAAAAGTCAGATAGTGGAGGAATTGAAAATTGAAAAAAAGAAAAAAAGAAAATTGAAAATAGAAAAAAGAAAATAATACTTATCAGCCAACCCCCCCTCCCCCCCATCCCCCCCCCTCCCGCGCCCAAACCTGGCGCCAGTTCAACTGGAGCCAGGAGTTTTTATATATATATTTTTTTTGGCGCCAGTTGAACTGGCGCCGGGTATATTTAAAAAAAAAAAAAAAATTAGGCGCCAGTTAAACTGGCGCTAGCTTTATTTATTTAATTTTTTTTAATTGGGCGCCAGTTCAACTGGCGCCAGTTCCCTTACATTGCAATTTCCACCAACTTCTCACTTTTTGCGTAAATACACTGAACTTTTTCCCCCTACATGAAATTTTCCAAAAGATTAAATAAACTGAAACAAAGAAGCAAAAAAAAATCATAAAAAATGAAAATTCTAAAAAAACAAAACGAAAAACAAAAAACAAGATCATTCTTAAAAAAATGATGAAAGATAAAAAAATGAAAAAAAAAACATTAAAACATTAGAACAATGAACAAAGATTTTAAAAATCAAAAAATGCTTAAAAACAAAGAAACTTAAAAAAAAATTCAAAAAAATGAAAAAAAAAGAAGGGAAAAACTGAAAACAAGTTTATCTTATAAATATTACAAAAATATATTATCCTAATCAAAAAAGAAATCCAGGATTTCCATGTTTTGTGGACTAATAGTTTACTCAGATATTCATAATTCCTGTAAATAAAATTTATAATCTAAACAAAACATGAAAAAATGTTTTAAAAATTTATTACCCCACCCCCCCCCCCCCCCCCCCCCGCCCCCACCCCTTAAAAAAAAGGTTGTACCAAACTCTCCCTAAAATTTTACAACAATGTCTATATTCAAACAATAGAATTTATGGCTCTTGTAAGAACAAAACGGGATAAAGGTTCAAGATTATATAGACAAAGGTAGAGGGATGTCCACATGGGTTGTTACTGTTGAGAACCAATAAAGGACTTTAGTCCCACATCGGAAGATGTATTGTGAAGAGGAGTTAGACCCTCTATAAGTAGTGGCAATAGCCTATCAATAAAATCATCCCATTATTATTCTCTACATATTATCAGAGCCATAACCCTTCCACACAAAAAAGAATTTTTTTTCCTTCTCCCCCCACCCCCCTGGACCTGCTGTGCAGCGCCCCCGGACCTGCCCCCCTCCGGACCTGCTGTACAGCGCCCCCGGACCTGCCCCCCCCTCCGGACCTGCCCCCCCCCCCCCGGACCGGCTGTAAAACTCCTAAATTTCTACTACGATTTTTTTAATAAATATGGTATTGATTTTTGTACTTCGTATTTGTACGTCGCGTACGAGTTTGCGTTTCATAAATTTCTCGTTAAGTGCAAATAAGTGCGAAGTACATATTTTTATAAAATGTTTTAATTATATAGATGTAGAAAATATTTTAAAATAATAGACGATAAATATTTTATATTGCTTGAAGTTGTAAATGCGTCATGCCGAGTATTGTCAAACTTTATTTTTATTTTAAAAAAAGGTTATTTTATTTTATGGTACTAGTATAACTAGTAATTTAGAAAAACTGTATTTTATGTAAGTATTATTTTTGCATACGAGTGTATATATATTTGTATTTTCGAAATTAATTATTATCATAAATTATTTCGAAAAAGGTATATTAAATATGGGTTGATTTAATATGTAATTTATTATGGTGATTTAAGTTGAAAAAAATTATTAAGTTCTTTAAATACAGTTTAAATTAGATGTAGAATCTATCTACATTGGATTTTATTTGATAGAGTTACTTTTAAATCAATTTGAATTAAGTAGTGGAAAATCTAAGGGAAATTAAAACTCTTCTTAGTCCTAGATAAGACTTTTGTAAACCCCCTGATTTTTCAAAATAAATATTTGTGAAATTTTAAGATTTTAAATAACTATTTATTGACTTATTATATAATTTATATTATTTTACATATATTTAGTATAGTGCTCATTAGTGAATTTAGTATAAATATATATAAAACTATTTTTCTAGTACACTAAGGATCTAAACTATATTATACAAATTTTTTCCTCAAAATTTTAGGATTTATTTCATAACTTTTATTACTTTTGACATGTTACTTATATTGTACACTATTTACATAATATAGAATAAATGTCAATTTAGTATTAAATATTTCAGCTTGTATAAATGAGATTAGATGAAGGTTGTTTAAATAAATATTAACTCTATTTATTATCTATAGTAATTTTAAATAATGTTATAGATAATTTAGATAAATATGAACTATATTTTAAGCTAATCATAATCCTAAGTCTAATAGGAAAGCATCCATATCTATATCCTATCCTAACAAAGTAAACTCTAATTTATTTAAATCAAATCCTATCTAATTTAGGAGATAAATCTGAAATAAATACCTATATAAACCCAATACATCCTCCTTCTATCAGCCATAATTTGAAATTATTTTTAATCCAATAGAAACTCTAAAATTCGTCATTAGAATTCAGCCCCGCTTTTTAGTAGCAAGAGCAACTTGGAACGACGATATCTCCTAGCTCCGAACTCCATTTTGCCTTCAGTTTTTTTAAAAGAAGCGTATAGAGGTAACCTTTCCAGAAACATATTTTAATAGAGAAAATTCGTTCTGTAGATTTCTACAAAACTGTTTGAGTATCTAGTGTCCCAAAAATAAACGTGTTTCAGTATTTTTGCGATTTCGGGAGATTCCGGAAATGAAAATGCGATCCGTTTAGTTTTTCGGAAAGCTAATACAAAAACCTATGCCATATCCTAACCTCAAAATTTACTAAATAAATGTAATAGGTGCAGTATTATTTATAATTAGATAATAGACTATTTTCAGCATCCGAAGTTGTTCCTACACCTTCTCTTTGTGCGCTGATGTTGATTCGTCGCCAGGACATTATCTTACCTCACTCGGACATCAGGCAAGACACCTTGCCTTTACTGTTTAAATTTTTTGCTCAATATCATGCATGTTTTTATTTCTTATAAGTTGTTCTTTCAAAACCATATGTAGTTGCAAATTATTATACTTTAGTTTTCTTTATGCATTTGGCCTAGAGTTAAGGGACCACCTTTGTTTGTGCCGCATTTATTGGCCCGACACTTGTGTGCCACGATGTCACGTGTCTCATATAGATACGAACTTGAGTACCGACCGTACATCGGTGCGTACAGGACGAGCGTTAGGATATAACTGCTAATATAATTGTCTAGAGACTTAGCGGTTATTAGAAATATTGTGGTGTGGATTCAGCACGAGTAGTGCATGGTGAGGAGGAAGACAGTTATTAGGCGCAGGGGGTTTCACACATTTACTTTACTCTAGCTGCCATTTGTGATTCAGCCGAGAGCTAGTGTGCTGTGCACTTATTTACTTTTCTCTAGATACCACTAGTGCCCTCGGTTGAAACACAAATGTGCCGCGCATATACTTTTCTCTAGCTGCCGTTAGTGACTCACCCAAGAGCTAGTGGCCATGCATTTATTTTCCTCTAGATGCCCCTTAGCTCTCACCCGAGTGCTAATGGGCCGTGTATTTACTTTTCTCTATATGCCACTAGTACCTTGGTTGAAACGCAAATGCATCGTGATTCTAGTCTCGAGAGCCCTTGTGTGGAACGTTGTCTTCAAAATGCATTTTTACATAGAATGGTTAAGGACCTTTATTTGTGTAGTCACGTATACTTTTATGTTGAGCTTTATTTATTCAGTTATTGGCATGATATTATGTATCTTGTTACGTCCCTCTGAGGACCTGGTTATCTCGCCAGGTGTGTGCTCTTGTCTTTCGCAGGTGTTCTAACCGTGGCCATGATCATCTCTATTTCTCCGAGGATGATTGCACTTGATCGTCTTCGCTTCGCTCGCCAAAAATCATTCTTTTGTATATCATGTATTTCTTTTCATAGTTGGTAGTGAATTTGTCTCCGCCCAACTATATGTACCAATGACAATTTATAGTTAATTATATGATATCTTTTATTCCTTTATTTGTGGATGAGATTAGTTAGCCTTGGTTTTACTACATTTACAGCTTATGTATACATACGAGACAATGTACTTCGTATGTATGCAGCTGGCATGATTACGTTCCTAGTCCTACGTATTTTGGGACTAGAGCGTTACATGTTTTTGTGGTGGCCCATGCAGGTCAAGTTTATCACTTCGGTTTGTACCGATGTGAGCTTGCATATAGGAATAGAGTTTAGGATCTCATCCACATACTTGATCTCCTTCCTTGACTCCATTTCGATCTCTCAATCAACTTCCTTGATTCGTCTCTTGCTAGAACTCCTCATACCGTAATCTTAACCTTTAATGTCGGTTAGGAAGATGATTACACTAGTATATGCTCATAGGTCAAACGCAAGGATTATATGGACAATTGATATGCATTGAGGTCTTATTTGAGTTATAAAGGCATTTTTAACCTTAAGGATTAGTTAATTGCAAGTTGGGTAGTAGCGATATTACCGTCTTCAAAAGATTGTTAAATTTTTACTACTAAGTGGTGTACACAAGAGGATAGTAGAATTGAGAAAACAAATTGATTCCTAATTTTAGGATATTTATGACTCATGGTAGTTATATATTTTTGACAGATATGAAATCGACTTTGAGGAAGATTTCAATTTTTTAAATTTTGTAATATGATCTATGATTTATAAATTGAATTATATTTTGAGTTAAAGTTGGATTACGAAAAAAAGGGGGGGGATCTTAAGGTTTTAAATTGAGTCGTACGATTTTCGATTTATAAGGTTGCTAATTTTGAGTTTTAAGTTTGAGGTGATGATAGTAAAATTTTGGTTTAAAATATTTTGAAAGATATGAAATCGAGTTTGAGGGGAAATTTCAAATTTTAAATTGTGTCCTATGATTGATGATTTATAAATCTATTTAGATTTTGAGTTAAAAGTTGTGATTATGGATATCAAAAATTTTGGTAAAAAAAATAAAAAATTTATGGTTCATGAAATCTTGAGTTTAAAGGTTGGATTGATAATATAATTGTGATAAGGGATACTTCAAGATTGATTTAAGAAAATTAAGTTTTTAAGTCGACGTCTTAGAAAGGATACAAATTATGGTAGATTATTTTTTGAGAATATTATTGAGAAATTTTTTTGAGGGATCCGAACTAATAGATTTAGATATTGTATTGAGAGGCAACCAAGATGGATAGTAATTGCCATAACATTCATGACCATGATAGTAGTATATACTCAAGAGTAGTTAGTCATCTACCAAACTATGTGACTGTATCTCAATATTGACTCATTCGACCGCCCCTCGTGACCTACTAACCGATGCAATTAGAGAAATGATTTAATCGTTCCTTGACTATATCCACCTAGGAGACTATCTTCTCTCTGAAAACCGTGTCCCTAAATTATTTTACTAGATTCCTTAATTAATTTTATTTCATACTTCAACTTGATCTTATTTAACGTTTGTGCATTAATTGTCACTTCATGAACTCTCACTTTCTATTTTAGATCTTTTTGTGTCCTTTACCGTGACTTTATATTTGAAGTGTAATACTAGCTGTTACCTTCCAACAAATTTTATATGTAAGACCTAGACGAGCTCACCTTCATGTAGTATATCATGTCCCACTCAAATACGTCCTTGGTACTCTATTTTTATGATATGACTTCGGATCATAAAGACTAGACTATAACCTTTACCATGATACCGATATATTTTTCGACAAAGGATAGGGACTCAAGCTCGACTCAATTCTTTCGATCCGATATGTGATTTTGTTCTACTTAATTCCTTAAATGCTTAACTTTGTGCTTTATCTTGATTGTTTGACCCATTGTTCCATCACACTACTAGTTTAACTCTTGTAAGTTGGGTAGAATACCTCATGACCTAACAAACCTTTGTCCTTGTGACTCATATTGATAAGTTTACTTAGACTATAGAATTCAGAGGACCTTAACCTATCTAGTCAACCAAGCCATAGATAAGAAAATACTAGGATGACTGCATAAGCCCAAACTTCGGGCAACACTTAGACTTGAATGGATATTCGACTATTCCTTCATTAGTATTCCTTACTAATATTTTGACTATATTATGATGCTAATTTAGCCTTAGTTTTGCAGGCTTATTCTTTTATCGAGCTTGTTCATGACATACGTGTTATTGGGGACGCCCATTAATACATTGTCTAATCAGAACCGGTACATGATGGTCTGATCAACCTAGTGCACTTTGGTTTGCTTTCTATATATTGTTCGACGTGGATGAAGACATAGTCAAACTTGGCCTCTAGAATTCCATCCGCGACTGCCTTGGCAATTCTTTTTAAAAAAATTCAATCTTCTTTGAAACACTTATTCGTATTCTATAATATCTTCTTCGAACTCTTTATTATTTTCGTCTTTTGCCTATATTAGAAAGACAAACACTCGTACTTGTTATCCCCTTAGTTGTCCACCCTCTATTGCCAAGATAGTTAACTACTGACCAACCAATGTGACTATATCCCCGTCTTGAGTTACCTTTTTTCTCTAACCTAGATCATTATCGCAACCTTCTAATCGTTCTTGAAACTTGAAAATGATTTAAATCATTTCCTTAACCATACCTTAAATCTAGACGACTATATTCGCTCAAGAAACCATCTCTCCTAAATGTCTAAATTATTCTCTTTGACCTACTCAATTCCTTTCTATTCTCTAATTCGTGTTATCATAATTTTATTACCTGAACTAGCGACCCTTCTTCACTTCCATAACCATGATGTAATTTCGCAGATATCAAAATCAAGATCTTCCAATGCATGTTTGTGTCGAACGTCGTTTTCTTCGCCTCATCCAAAAAAATTTAATCGTATTTCGGTATTGATGAACTCTTTCTATCTCCCTACCCTAGCTATTCCTAAATTTCGAGGACGAAATTCTTGTAAGTTGGGTAGGATGTAAAACCCCTAAATTTCTACTACGATTTTTTTTAATAAATATGGTATTGATTTTTGTACTTCGTATTTGTACGTCGCGTACGAGTTTGCGTTTCATAAATTTCTCGTTAAGTGCGAATAAGTGCGAAGTACATATTTTTATAAAATATTTTAATTATATAGATGTAAAAAATATTTTAAAATAATAGACGATAAATATTTTATATTGTTTGAAGTTGTAAATGCGTCATGCCGAGGATTGTCAAACTTTATTTTTATTTTTAAAAAAAGGTCATTTTATTTTATGGTACTAGTATAACTAGTAATTTAGAAAAACTGTGTTTTATGTAAGTATTATTTTTGCATACGAGTGTATATATATTTGTATTTTTGAAATTAATTATTATCATATATTATTTCGAAAAAGGTATATTAAATATGGGTTGATTTAATATGTAATTAATTATGGTGATTTAAGTTGAAAAAAAATATTAAGTTATTTAAATACAGTTTAAATTAGATGTAGAATCTATCTACATTGGATTTTATTTGATAGAGTTACTTCTAAATCAATTTGAATTAAGTAGTGGAAAATCTAAGGGGAATTAAAACTCTTCTTAGTCCTAGATAAGACTTTTGTAAACCCCCTGATTTTTCAAAATAAATATTTATGGAATTTTAAGATTTTTAAATAACTATTTATTGACTTATTATATAATTTGTATTATTTTACATATATTTAGTATAGTGCTCATTAGTGAATTAGTATAAATATATATAAAGCTATTTTTCTAGTACACTAAGGATCTAAACTATATTATAAAAAAAATTTCCTCAAAATTTTAGGATTTATTTCATAACATTTATTACTTTTGACATGTTACTTATATTGTACACTATATATTTACATAATATAGAATAAATATCAATTTAGTATTAAATATTTCAGCTTGTATAAATGAGATTAGATGAAGGTTGTTTAAATAAATATTAACTCTATTTATTATCTATAGTAATTTTAAATAATGTTATAGATAATTTAGATAAATATGAACTATATTTTAAGTTAATCATAATCCTAAGTCTAATAGGAAAGCATCCATATCTATATCCTATCCTAACAAAGTAAACTCCAATTTATTTAAATCAAATTCGATCTAATTTAGGAGATAAATCTGAAATAAATACCTATATAAACCCAATACATCCCCCTTCTATCAGCCATAATTCAAAATTATTTTTAGTCCAATAAAAACTCTAAAATTCGTCAATAGAATTCAGTCCCGCTTTTTAGTAGCAAGAGCAACTTGGAACGACGATATCTCCTAGCTCCGAACTCCGTTTTGGCTTCAGTTTTCTTTAAAAGAAGCGTATCGAGGTAACCTTTCCAGAAACATATTTTAATAGACAAAATTCGTTCTGTAGATTTCTACAAAACTGTTTGAGTATCTAGTGTCCCAAAAATAAACGTGTTTCAGTATTTTTGCGATTTCAGGAGATTCCGGAAACGAAAATAAGATCCGTTTATTTTTTCGGAAATCTAATACAAAAACCTATGCCATATCCTAACTTCAAAATTTACTAAATAAATGTAATAGGTGCAGTATTATTTATAATTAGATAATAGACTATTTTCAGCATCCGAAGTTATTCCTACACCTTCTCTTTGTGCGCTGATGTTGATTCATCGTCAGGACATCATCTTACCTTACTCGGACATCAGGTAAGACACCTTGCCTTTACTGTTTAAATTTCTTGCTCAATATCATGCATGTTTTTATTTCTTATAAGTTGTTCTTTTAAAACCATATGTAGTTGCAAATTATTATACTTTAGTTTTCTTTATGCATTTGGCCTAGAGTTAAGGGACCACCTTTGTTTGTGCCGCATTCATTGGCCCGACACTTGTGTGCCACGATGTCACGTGTCTCATATAGATTCAAACTTGCGTACCGACCGTACATCGGTGCGTACAGGACGAACGTTAGGATATAACTGCTAATATAATTGCCTAGAGACTTAGCGGTTATTAGAAATATCGTGGTGTGGATTCAGAACGAGTAGTACATGTGGAGGGGGAAGACAGTTATTAGGCGCAGGGGCTTTCACACATTTACTTTACTCTCGCTACCATTTGTGACTCAGCCGAGAGCTAGTGTGCCGTGCACTTATTTACTTTTCTCTAGATGCCACTAGTGCCTCGGTTGAAACACAAATGTGTCGTGCATTTACTTTCCTCTAGCTGCCGCTAGTGACTCACCCAAGAGCTAGTGGCCGTGCATTTATTTTCCTCTAGATGCCCCTTAGCTCTCACCCGAGTGCTAATGGGCCGTGTATTTACTTTTCTCTAGATGCCACTAGTGCCTTGGTTGGAACGCTAACGTGCCGTGATTCTAGTCTCGAGAGCCCTTGTATGGAACGTTGTCTTCAAAATACATTTTCACATAGAATGGTTAAGGACCTTTATTTGTGTAGTCACATATACTTTTATGTTGAGCTTTATTTATTCAGTTATTGGCATGATATTATGTGTCTTGTTACGTCCCTCTGAGGACCTGGTTATCTCGTCAGGTGTGTGCTCTTGTCTTTCGCAGGTGTTCTAGCCGTGGCCATGATCATCTCTATTTCTCCGAGGATGATTGCACTTGATCGTCTTCGCTTCGCTCGCCAAAAATCATTCTTTTGTATATCATGTATTTCTTTTCATAGTTGGTAGTAGATTTGTCTCCGCCCAACTATATGTACCAATGACAATTCATAGTTAATTATATGATATCTTTTATTCCTTTATTTGTGGATGAGATTAGTTAGCCTTGGTTTTACTACATTTATAGCTTATGTATACATACGAGACCCATGTACTTCGTATGTATGCAGCTGGCATGATTACGTTCCTAGTTCTACGTATTTTGGGACTGGGGCGTTACGTGTTTTTATGGTGGCCCATGCAGGTCATGTTTATCACTTCGGTTTGTACCGATGTGAGCTTGCATATAGGAATAGAGTTTAGGATCTCATCCACATACTTGATCTCCTTCATTGACTCCATTTCGATCTCTCAATCAACTTCCTTGATTCGTCTCTTGCTAGAACTCCTCATACCGTAATCTTAACCTTTAATGTCGGTTAGGAAGATGATTACACTGGTATATACTCATAGGTCAAACACAAGGATTACATGGACAATTGATATGCATTGAGGTCTTATTTGAGTTATAAATGTATTTTTAACCTTAAGGATTAGTTAATTCCAAGTTGGGTAGTAGTGATATTACCGTCTTCAAAAGATTGTTAAATTTTTACTACTAAGTGGTGTACACAAGAGGATAGTAGAATTGAGAAAACAAATTGATTCCTAATTTTAGGATATTTATGACTCATGGTAGTTATATATTTTTGACAGATATGAAATTGACTTTGAGGAAGATTTCAATTTTTTAAATTTTGTAATATGATCTATGATTTATAAATTGAATTATATTTTGAGTTAAAGTTGGATTATGAAAAAAAGGGGGGGGGGGGATCTTAAGGTTTTAAATTGAGTCGTACGATTTTCGATTTATAAGATTGCTAATTTTGAGTTTTAAGTTTGAGGTGATGATAGTAAAATTTTGGTTTAAAATATTTTGGAAGATATGAAATCGAGTTTGAGGGAAAATTTCAAATTTTAAATTGTGTCCTATGATTGATGATTTATAAATCTATTTAGATTTTGAGTTAAAAGTTGTGATTATGGATATCAAAAATTTTGGTGAAAAAAAAATAAAAAAATTTATGGTTCATGAAATCTTGAGTTTAAAGGTTGGATTGATAATATAATTGTGATAAGGGATACTTCAAGATTGATTTAAGAAAATTAAGTTTTTAAGTCGACGTCTTAGAAAGGATACAAATTATGGTAGATTATTTTTTGAGAATATTATTGAGAAAACTTTTTGAGGGATCCGAACTAATAGATTTAGATATTGTATTGAGAGGCAACAAAGATGGATAGTAATTGCCATAACATTCATGACCATGATAGTAGTATATACTCAAGAGTAGTTAGTCATCTACCAAACTATGTGACTGTATCTCAATATTGACTCATTCGACCGCCCCTCGTGACCTACTAACCGTTGCAATTAGAGAAATGATTTAATCGTTCCTTGACTATATCCACCTAGGAGACTATCTTTTCTCTGAAAACCGTGTCCCTAAATTATTTACTAGATTCCTTAATTAATTTTATTTCATAATTCAACTTGATTTTCTTTAACGTTTGTGCATTAATTGTCACTTCATGAACTCCCACTTTCTATTTTAGATCTTTTTGTGTCCTTTATCATGACTTTGATATTTGGAGTGTAATACTAGCTGTTACCTTCTAACAAATTTTATATGTAAGACCTAGACGAGCTCACCTTCATGTAGGTATATCATGTCCCACTCAAATACGTCCTTGGTACTCTATTTTTATGATATGACTTTCGGATCATAAAGACTAGACTATAACCTTTACCATGATACCGATATATTTTTCGACAAAGGATAGGGACTCAACCTCGACTCAATTCTTTCGATCCGATATGTGATTTTGTTCTACTTAATTCCTTAAATGCTTAATTTTATGCTTTATCTTGATTGTTTGACCCATTGTCCCATCACACTACTAGTTTAACTCTTGTAAGTTGGGTAGAATACCTCATGACCTAACAAACCTTTGTCCTTGTGACTCATATTGATAAGTTTACTTAGACTATAGAATTCAGAGGACCCTAACCTATCTAGTCAACCAAGCCATAGATAAGAAAATACTAGGATGACTGCATAAGCCCAAACTTCGGGCAACACTTAGACTTGAATGGATATTCGACTATTCCTTCATTAGTATTCCTTACTTATATTTTGACTATCTTATGATGCTAATTTAGCCTTAGTTTTGCAAGCTTATTCTTTTATCGAGCTTGTTCATGACATACGTGTTATTGGGGACGCCCACTAATACATTGTCTAATCAGAACCGGTGCATGATGGTCTGATCAACCTATTGTACTTTGGTTCGCTTTTCATATATTGTTCGACGTGGATGAAGACATAGTCAAACTTGGCCTCTAGAATTCTATCCGCGACTGCCTTGGCAATTTTTTTAAAAAAATTCAATCGTCTTTGAACCACTTATTTGTATTCGATAATATCTTCTTCGAACTCTTTATTATTTTCGTCTTTCGCCTATATTAGAAAGACAAACACTCGTACTTGATATCCCCTTAGTTTTCTACCCTCTATTGCCAAGATAGTTAACTACTGACCAACCAATGTGACTATATCCCTGTCTTGAGTCACCTTTTTTCTCTAACCTAGATTCATTATCGCAACCTTCTAATCGTTCTTGAAACTTAAAAATGATTTAAATCATTTCCTTAACCATACCTTAAACCTAGACGACTATATTCGCTCAAGAAACCATCTCTCCTAAATGTCTAAATTATTCTCTTTGACCTACTCAATTCCTTTCTATTCTCTAATTCGTGTTATCATAATTTTATTACCTGAACTAGCGACCCTTCTTCACTTCCATAACCATGATGTAATTTTGCAGATATCAAAATTACGATCTTCCAATGCATGTTTGTGTCGAACGTCGTTTCTTCGCCTCATCCAAAAATTTTAATCGTATTTCGGTATTGATGAACTCTTTCTATCTCCCTACCCTAGCTATTCCTAAATTTCGAGGACGAAATTCTTGTAAGTTGGGTAGGATGTAAAATCCCTAAATTTCTACTACGATTTTTTTTAATAAATATGGTATTGATTTTTGTATTTCGTATTTGTACGTCGCGTACGAGTTTGCGTTTCATAAATTTCTCGTTAAGTGCGTAGTACATATTTTTATAAAATGTTTTAATTATATAGATGTAGAAAATATTTTAAAATAATAGATGATAAATATTTTATATTGCTTGAAGTTGTAAATGCGTCATGCCGAGGATTGTCAAACTTTATTTTTATTTTTTTAAAAAGGTCATTTTATTTTATGGTACTAGTATAACTAGTAATTTAGAAAAACTGTGTTTTATGTAAGTATTATTTTTGCATACGAGTGTATATATATTTGTATTTTCGAAATTAATTATTATCATATATTATTTCGAAAAAGGTATATTAAATATGGGTTGATTTAATATGTAATTAATTATGGTGATTTAAGTTGAAAAAAAATATTAAGTTATTTAAATACAGTTTAAATTAGATGTAGAATCTATCTACATTGGATTTTATTTGATAGAGTTACTTTTAAATCAATTTGAATTAAATAGTGGAAAATCTAAGGGGAATTAAAATTCTTCTTAGTCCTTATCTTGATAAGACTTTTGTAAACCCCCTGATTTTTCAAAATAAATATTTGTAGAATTTTTGGATTTTTAAATAACTATTTATTGACTTATTATATAATTTGTATTATTTTACATATATTTAGTATAGTGCTCATTAGTGAATTTAGTATAAATATATATAAAGCTATTTTTCTAGTACACTAAGGATCTAAACTATATTATACAAATTTTTCCCTCAAAATTTTAGGATTTATTTCATAACTTTTATTACTTTTGACATGTTACTTATATTGTACACTATTTACATAATATAGAATAAATGTCAATTTAGTATTAAATATTTCAGCTTGTATAAATGAGATTAGATGAAGGTTGTTTAAATAAATATTAACTCTATTTATTATCTATAGTAATTTAAAATAATGTTATAGATAATTTAGATAAATATGAACTATATTTTAGTTAATCATAATCCTAAGTCTAATAGGAAAGCATCCATATCTATATCCTATCCTAACAAAGTAAACTCCAATTTATTTAAATCAAATCCTATCTAATTTAGGAGATAAATCTGAAATAAATACCTATATAAACCCAATACATCCCCCTTCTATCAGCCATAATTCAAAATTATTTTTAGTCCAATAGAAACTCTAAAATTCGTCATTAGAATTCAGCCCCGCTTTTTAGTAGCAAGAGCAACTTGGAACGACGATATCTCCTAGCTCAGAACTCCGTTTACCTTCAATTTTTTTTAAAAGAAGCGTATCGAGGTAGCCTTTCCAGAAACATATTTTAATAGACAAAATTTATTCTGTAGATTTCTACAAAACTGTTTGTGTATCTAGTGTCCCAAAAATAAACGTATTTCAGTATTTTTGCGATTTCAGGAGATTCCGAAAACGAAAATACGATCCGTTTAGTTTTTCGGAAAGCTAATACAAAAACCTATGCCATATCCTAACTTCAAAATTTATTAAATAAATGTAATAGGTGCATTATTATTTATAATTAGATAATAGACTATTTTTAGCATCCGAAGTTGTTCCTATACCATCTCTTTGTGCGCTGATGTTGATTCATCGTCACGACATCATCTTACCTCACTCGGACATCAGGCAAGACACCTTGCCTTTACTGTTTAAATTTTTTGCTCAATATCATGCATGTTTTTATTTCTTATAAGTTGTTCTTTCAAAACTATATGTAGTTGCAAATTATTATACTTTAGTTTTCTTTATGCATTTGGCCTAGAGTTAAGGGACCACCTTTGTTTGTGCCGCATTCATTGGCCCGACACTTGTGTGCCACGATATCACGTGTCTCATATAGATTCGAACTTGCGTACCGACCGTACATCGGTACGTACAGGACGAGCGTTAGGATATAACTGCTAATATAATTTCCTATAGACTTAGCGGTTATTAGAAATATCGTGGTGTGGATTCAGTACGAGTAGTGCATGGGGAGGGGGAAGACAGTTATTAGGTGCAGGGGCTTTCACACATTTACTTTACTCTAGCTGCCATTTGTGACTCAGCCGAGAGCTAGTGTGCCGTGCACTTATTTACTTTTCTCTAGATGCCACTAGTGCCTGGTTGAAACACAAATGTGTCGTGCATTTACTTTCCTCTAGCTGCCGTTAGTGACTCACCCAAGAGCTAGTGGCCGTGCATTTATTTTTCTCTAGATGCCCCTTAGCTCTCATCCGAGAGCTAATGGGCCGAGTATTTACTTTTCTTTAGATGCCACTAGTGCCTTGGTTGAAACGCTAACGCGCCGTGATTCTAGTCTCGAGAGCCCTTGTGTGGAACTTTGTCTACAAAATGTATTTTTACATAGAATGGTTAAGGACCTTTATTTGTGTAGTCACATATACTTTTATGTTGAGCTTTATTTATTCAGTTATTGGCATGATATTATGTGTCTTGTTACGTCTCTCTGAGGACCTGGTTATCTCGCCATGTGTGTGCTCTTGTCTTTCGCAGGTGTTCTAGCCGTGGCCATGATCATCTCTATTTCTTCGAGGATGATTGCACTTGATCGTCTTCGCTTCGCTCGCCAAAAATCATTCTTTTGTATATCATGTATTTCTTTTCATAGTTGGTAGTGGATTTGTCTCCGCCCAACTATATGTACCAATGACAATTCATAGTTAATTATATGATATCTTTTATTCCTTTATTTGTGGATGAGATTAGTTAGCCTTGGTTTTACTACATTTACAGCTTATGTATACATACGAGACCCATGTACTTCGTATGTATGCAGCTGGCATGATTACGTTCCTAGTCCTACGTATTTTGGGACTGGGGCGTTACACCTGCTGTGCAGCGCCACCGGACCTGCCCCCCCTCCGGACCTGCTGTGCAGCGCCCCCGGACCCCCCTCCCCACCGGACCTGCTGTGCAGCGCCCCTGGACCCCCCCCACCGGACCTGCTGTGCAGCGCCCCCAGTTTTTTTTGTTATTTTTGCAAGTGCTTTCAAAGTTTATTTTTTCGTACCCCTCCCTGGTTGAACCCCTCCCTGCCGACCCACCCCACCTGGCCGACCCCCCTTGGCGACCCCCCCTGGCCGAACCCCCCCTTGCCGACCCCCCCCCGACCGAACCCCCTGCTGCTACAACCCCACCTGCTGCTACCCCCCTGCACATGCTAACCCTAACCCTAGCCACCCCATCCAAACCCTAACCCTAACCATAGTCGCTCCATCCCCATCCAAACCCTAACCCTAGCCTCTTTTCAAAAGAAAAGAGAGAAAAAAAAGAGAAAAAAGAGAGAAAAAAGAGGAAAAAAAAAGAAAAAAGGGCATATTTCGAAGATATATGAAAGTCAAATGCTTTATTTGCATCATCTGTTCCTAGATTCCGTCGTATGGAATTATCAAATGTTGTATTTGTTTTCCATCCCGATTTTCATATCAGGATCTACAAGCGTGCACCGGTGTTGGCCAAGTTCACAGCGCATTCGTCAAGTCTCTGTTGAAGACTTTGACGTCGACGACGAAGACGACGAATCACAGTTGAAGACGCCATGGATTCAATCGGTGGCAAACCTACACCATAATATACAAATTGTGACACAATTTTTTTTTAATTAGTAACAGTTATTACCGTTACAAGATAGTAACACTTATAACCGTTACTATAGGCAAAAACCATTACGAAAATTCTAATTCTATAATTCTTTTATTTTTTATATTAGTTGTAACAGTAAAAACTGTGACAAATTTATAACTTATGTCACATGCAAAACATGTGCCAACAGAAAAGTGTTACAAAGCAAACAAAAGGAAAATTTTCCCCAAATTTTTCCCGCACTTCCCTCTTCTTCTATGTTGATGGTTTCGATCCCGGCCCCTTCCTTCTTCTTCTCTCCTGTGAGACGAACAAGTATTCTCTCCTGTGAGCCGCTGCCGAACAAGTATTCTCTCCTGTTGATGGTTGATGGTTTCCCCCTTCCCTCTTCTTCTCTCCTGTGAGCCGCTGCCGAACGCTACCCTCTTCTCTCCTGTTACGAAGGTATGACCTCTCCTCCTCTCTCACAATCTCTTAGGGTTTCGTTTTTCTTAGGATTTTGGTTCTTAGGGTTTCGTTTTTCTTAGGGTTTCGTTTTTCTTAGGGTTTTGATTTTGTTAGGGTTTTTGTTTTCTTTAGGGTTTCAGCTTTCCTTAATTCTCTCACAATCTGAAGATTTGAGCATCGTCGAAGCAAGAAAGGTAATTCCCTCGTTCTCTCTCTCTCTCTCTATGTGATTTTATGGGTTTTGATGATTTTTGGGTTTTGTTAATTTTATGTTAAGGTTCATCAAATTCTTGGATCATATTTTGTTGTAGTCCCCGCTAATGATTCACCACAGTATGCACAGAATTACTCCCACTTAATATTCTTCATGACATGCACTTCCTCTGATCGAGGCACATGCTAAAGAGTAGGGGGCATCTGGATGAGGATTTTCTAGTTTGGATCTGGCTCCAGTTCCGATTATAAATGGATATGGATCAAATTATTTTTAGGATTTGGATTTTATTTATCTAAATTCAGTTTGTCTAGATATGAATTCCCCTCTATTTCGAATGTGAATATCCTGATACCTATATAAATATATAATTGATATATCTATACTTCTAATACTTAAATACTAAAGGCCTATTAAGGTTGGTTTGTCAATAAAAAAAGCAGCATAAGCAACTTTTTATAAGGGTTTTTTAAGTGTGGCGATTAAGGGTGGTAATTTAGGTTCGTTCCACCAAACCGTCTTAGAAGACGGATTCGGATCTGATCTTAGAAGGGTTCAGGTCTGGTTTAAACAGAGAAATGGTTCAACCTGTTTAGTAATTCGGTTGGTCTGGTTTTAGGGTGTTGACCTGTTTGACCCATTTAATGGGCAGAAGTGATAGACACTAAACACCTTTCGTAAAGTGACACGTGAAGACTTTATTATGTTTATTGTATGCTTGATAAAGAATAGGCTGCTTACAAGCCTTGCATATTGTTAGCTGATAAAATGTTAGATGTTAAAGTATGATTCCTGATGAAATTGTGCTTTGGATGCTTTATTTATTTAAAATGGAGACTTCTTTAAAACCTTTTGCATTTACGGTCCGGAAAATGATTGCAAGTCAATGACTTACCATACAAATAAAGGGAAGAGTGGAGCTTGCTAAATGGGTTGGACATTTGCAATAATAGAACAAAGGTAAAGCCGCTGTCCCGAAATTTCGGGTTTGGTACGAAATCCTTATCCTTACTCGCAGCTACTATTCCATTCAGCTCTTTTAAGTGCCATGCCCTCTCGTATTTACAAAGCCATATTCGTATTCACAGAATCAATCCAAGTTCTTTTAGGTCAATCCCTACTTCTATCAGCTCCTTTCATCATTCGGAACTGGGGGCATCTATTGTTGCAACACAGACCAATTGCGGCACACTTAGGGGGTATGCCAGGATATACTAGAAATAGGGGTAGGCCTCAATGGATCTTATGCTCTAAAAAGTATATTGTATTTGCTGTCATGGAGGCATGGCTCTTGACATGAGAGAATGGAAGAAAAGGATTCAAAGGGTGGACCCCCAAAATTTGGCAATAAGGTTTTCTTGTTCTTGTAACTGATTTGAAGGTAAAAATGAATTACTTTGGTTTATTGTTATGGGGAATGTAGAGTGTGCTTATTGGTTGTAGGAGCTTAAAAATTGCATGACAAAAATGTTGGTTATTTGTACGTCAGAGGTTCAGAATCAAGTAACTTGATTGTTGCATATTTACCTTTCTGGATGGTTCAAATATTTTGTGTTATTTCTTAGCAGTTTGTGTAATGATATAAATCCTTACTAATATCCTTCTTTGTTTTTTAGGTTTGTTGTTTGAGAGGATATAGTTTTTCTTCTTATCATGTCACGATCGATTTCAAAAGGGTGGATAAAACATCCACATAGAAATGACGACGAGTACAAACAAGGGGTTCGATTTTTTATGGATTTTGCAATGAAACACTCACCCCCTGGGCTTACAACATGTAGTTGTCCTTGTAAAGTATGCAAAAATGAAAAAAGAGCTTCATTTGAAGTAGTTAGAAGGCATTTGATCGTCAATGGTATGCTTCCGACATACGATGAATGGTCTCTTCATGGAGAGAAGCCGGGCATGGATATGACAGCATGTTATGAAGAACAAGTTATTGAAGAAGATCAAATCCATGATGGAGTTCTAAGCAAAGGTGCCAATGTCAATGAGGGTACACTGGGGAACCTGGTTGATGATGCTTATGGTGTACACAATGAAGCTCCTGGTGGTGAAGGTAGTGGTGCAAATAATTCTCAAACAAATGTAGTGCCCGAAAATTCTTTTGCTCATTATCTTGATAATATTGATAAGTATTGTGAATATAAGAGAATTGCTAGTGAGAAATTATACCCCGGTTGTGAAGATGAACACACAATTTATCTGTAATTATAGAGTTGCATAACTTAAACAAGAAGTATAATTGGTCGGGAAATAGTGTAACAGAATTGTTAAAGTGTTTGACTCAATGGCTCCCAAAGGGGAACACACTCCCTCAAAAGTATCCTGCAATGAAGCAAATGATGAAAGATTTAGGAATGAAGGCGAAGTGCATCCATGCATGCGAGAATAATTGCATGTTGTATTGGAAGGAGTATGCAAATGCGACTGAGTGCCCTCAATGTCAGACGTCCCAATTTAAAGTTAAGGAGAAAACGAAGCCAGGAAAGGTTGGAAAGGAATCAAAAGAACCAAGAAAAGTTTTGAGGCACTTTCCTTTGATTCCAAGATTAAAGAGGTTGTACACAATACCTTGGATTGCAAAAAAAATACAGTGGCACAATGAAGTAGAGCCTTCGTGGGACTTAATGCGACATCCTTGTGATTCAGCTGAATGGAGAACACTTAAATGCAGGTGGCCGGAGTTTGCTGATGAGGGACGAAATGTTTGGCTTGGTATAGCGACTGATGGGTTCAACCCACATGGTGTTCTATCTAATAATTACAGTTGTTGGCCTGTTTACGTACCATACAATATGCCTCCTTCATTATGTATGAAATCACAGTTTCAGATGATGTGCTTATTAATTCCAGGGCCCAAAGCACCAAGCCAAGATATTGATGTTTTCTTGCAGCCTCTTGTAGATGAGTTGAAACAACTTTGGGAAGGAGTATCGGCATTTGACATGGACAGAGGGATGATTTTTTTACTTTGAGAGCCATGTTGTTATGGGGGATCCATGATTTTTTGGCATTTGGAAATTTATCAGGTTGTGTAACACATGGTTACAAAGCATGTCCTATTTGCGGCACTGAGACAGAGTCTGAAAGGATTAGTGGAAAGAATGTGTACACAAAGTACAGAAGATTTTTGAAGGATGATCATCCATTCAGAGCAGTCAAACGCGGATGGTATAAGACTGAAGAGCACAGACAACCTTCGCAACGTTTACATGGATCGACCCTTTTGCAAAGGCTTGACCGCATCCACTATATACCTGGTAAGTTAGTGAAAGGTTATGGCAAGAAGAGAATGGCACTCGAGGGCGATGGTGGTGGTGAAGATGATGGTGGTGGTGGTGGTGATGATGATATCGATTGTGATGGTAGTGAAAGACCAGCATGGTATAAAAAGTCCATTCTTTTTAATTTAGAATATTGGCAATCTCATAAAGTACGACATACTATTGATTTGATGCATACTGAGAAGAATGTTGTCGAACATTTAATAAATATGCTTTTTGATAAAAAAAAAGGGCAACGAGATTCGGGTTATGCCTTGGATAATTCCCAGAAGAAGCAATTTTGCGAAGTCCTAAAAGCCTTAAAGCTCCCATCAGGATTTGCATCTAACCTGAGCAATCTTGTAAGTCTTCAACCACTAAGTTTGCATATAAAGAAGTCACATGACTACCACGTCATGATACAGTATTTGTTGCCAGTTATGCTTCAACATGCATTTCTAAATAGACGCGACCTAAAAAGAGCTATTATGCAAGTATGCCTATACTTTAACATATTGTGTTCAAAGATCCTAGATCGAAAGCATGTCCAAGCTGCAAAAGATATGATCGCTGAGGCATTATGTGTATTGGAGCATTATTTTCCAGCCTACTTTTTTGACATAAGTATCCACCTAATGGTTCATCTTGCTGACCAAGCTCTACTTTGTGGACCTACGAGATATATTTGGATGTATCCATTTGAAAGGTGAGATGATTATTTTCTTATAACGTTGTTATTTATTGAGTTAGATGGAAACTAACAATTTTATCTATTTTATTGGATACAAGGTCTATGAAGGAGTGCAAAGACTTCCTAGCAACAAGCGTTATGTTGAAGGGTCGATTGCCGAGGCTTATCTTATTTCAGAGTCTGTTAGATATGCTATGGAGTACATGCCAAATCCACGTGACGGCAATCACAGTTCTACTCAGGCCTCTTTTCTAGTTGAAAATGGTGATGATGTATATGAGCGCTCTATTATTGAGGGTAAAACAATTAAGTTAACCGGGGTACAATGGAGACAAATTCGAAGATGGATAGTTTTTAGATTAGAAATACCGAAACTAGCAGAGTACTACAGGTATCGCTCATCTTTGGAATCAAGAATTATAAAAAAATTATATATTTTTATTTTTATTTAATTTATTTTAAATGATTTCCAGTTTGTATCGCTCGTCTCTAGAAACTACTTTCCGTGGTAATACGAAAGAGGCAGAAGTAGTGATACAATCCAAATTCATTGACTGGTTACACAAAAAGGTATATATATATATATATATATATATATATATATATATATATATCATTTTACTTGATGTGGTGCTAATTAATTATGTTTACTTTATTGCTTTACTAGTTAATTGAAGAAGAATGTATGAATGGAGATCTTTGGCGATATATTAGCGGACCAAGTCGACAAGCCAAAACATATCTTAAGTATAGGGTCAATGGCTATATCTTCTCTCCCCAGAGTTATGATGATAAAGTTGCAACTCAAGATAGCGGTGTTTGCATGGATGCAATCACCACATTTAGGGCAAGTTCAAAAGACAAGAACCTTACGGATGATGATACTACATGGTATGGGATCAACAAAGAGATCATAGAAGTTGACTATTATGAATTTCACCATGTTGTGTTCTATTGTGAGTGGGTGAATGTTGGAGATAAGACCAACGGCTGTAAGTTATGTCCAGACTCTAATTTATTGACGGTGAATTTAAAAAAGTTAAAGAGCACCGATGGGGAGTATGATGAGCCGGCAATTCTTGCATTTGAAGCAAGTCAGGTTTTTTATGTAAAAGACATTCAAAATCCAGATTGGTCGATTGTTCTTCGTTCTCCAAAGCGAATGACTGATGAGGTGGATGGGCTGATTGTACCAGAAAATTTTCAATCTTGTCTTCTGGAGCAACCTCATTTGGCACCACTACTAAAATGTGTTGGAAAAAAATAAATGCTATACTTGAAGATTTTTGCTATTTTAGTTTCCAGGTTCCTTTGTTTACATTTTAGAAAAATTGTGACATTCAAAACATTGTTGGTATGCTTTTAATATTTTTTTTGTATCAGTTTCATAGTGTTTGGGTTTCTGCTAATTTTCTGCCGTAACTAACCAAAGTTGATTGAAACTTTACAATATTATCATAATATGGCTAATATTGATGATGTCGTGAAATTTTAAATAAGTTGAGCTCAAATCTGATGATGTACAACCAAATGTGTTTTTGTAACCGGGTTTTGAAACCTTGGTGTGAAGCTTGCACTGTGCAGTACTGGAATGTAGTTGTTCTTAGAAGGATATGAATGTTAGAGATCTGCAGAGATCTGTATATGTGCTAGAGATCTGCATATGTGCTAGAGATCTGCAGCTTTGAATGCTTGTTCTGTATATGTGCTAGAGATCTGCAGCTTTCTCAAGCCAAGATGATGTACAACCAAATTTCAGCTTTGAATGCTTGGAATGTAGCTGTTCTTATGACCTCTTGATGCTCTGTTCTAGCTAGAGGCATATATAAATTTGGCATTTAGGGAGTTTCATGTCCTGAGTTGCTCATAAACTTGGGATTTCCAATTTTCATACATCTCATATTTTCTTTATGAATGTTATCATAATGTTGCCTCTCCTTTCAGCTGCAAGAGAGCATATACTCTTGATGCTTTGTTCTAGAGGCATACATAAATTTGGAATTTATGGAGTTTCATGAAGTAATGGAACAAACTATGGTATGCTTCAAAATATTTGACATGTGGAAGAATATTTGACCTGTGGGGCTTTTGACCCGTTTCTTTTGACCCGTTTCTTTATGTTGTACATAAACTGGGCATTTCCAATTGTGTTGAGTTGTTCATAAACTGGGCATTTCCTTGTACCATGGAGTTGAGTTGTTGATAAACTGGGTATTTCCAATTTTCAGACACCACGGAGTTTCATGTGTTGAGTTGTTCATAAACTGGGCATTTCCAATTTTCATACTCCACATATTTTCTTCATACTCCACAATTTTCATACTCCATTTGATATGGACGGCTGTAGCTTGCTGTTATGCTTCAAAAGATGAATCTTAGACCTGTGGGGCTTTATGCAGTCCATTTATTCCTGATGAGCCTCAGTTTTGGAAGAATATTTGACCTGTGGGGCTTCATGAAGTAATGGAACAAACTATGGTATGCTTCAAAATATTTGACATGTGGAAGAATATTTGACCTGTGGGGCTTTTGACCCGTTTCTTTTTCAAGGTTGAGAGGCAATATATATATATATATATATATATATATATATATATATATATATATATATATATATATATATATATATATATATATATATATATATATATATATTCTCAAAAAAAAAAAAAAAAAAAATATATATATATATATATATATTCTCAGATTTTCATTTCATCTATGTACTCTAATCTATATTTTGTGTTGTATTCCAGTTTTAGAATACCTGAGAATCTCTTGTTTAACCCGTGGGGCTTTTGAATATTTGACCTGTTGTATTCCAGTTCCAGTTTTAGAATATTTGACCTGTTGTTTAACCCGTGGGGTTTCTGTGTTGTATTCCAGTTTTGTGTTGTATTCCAGTTTTAGAATAATCTTTGAAGCATTCCTCTTATAGTGGTATGTGGATTGATTAGAGAATGGATTTGAGGAAGATATCTCCAAGCATCACCTGTAATTGGACAATGTAAGAGCAAATGATCTAAACTTTCTATATGTACCTGACATAGATGACACAAAGGATTAGCTTCCTGGATTCTTTTGTGAATGTTCTCGCCAGTAGCTAGAGTGTTGTTCAGAGCTCTCCAGGCAAAATATTGACTCTAGGACATATACTTTGCAATAGCCAGAGGCGTTTCCATTCCGTAAACTCTGCTTCATTGTTAGCTCTCATATCTAGAAATCTTTTGTCCAAAACCTGTCTATAAGCAGACTTCGAATTGAGGATTCCATTAGAGGGCTGTGATAAAAATCTCTAGCATAATTTGGTAATGAGAGCTAAGTATTTTAAATCTGTTGAATTGCAAAGTATCTGATTGAAAGTATCTTCAAATCTTAAATTTCTCTGTTTACCCCAATAGCATGGTTTACATTGCATACAGGCAAGTAATACCCCATTGCAATACATTGCATACAGGCAATACTCTTGATATGTGAGCTTCATGAAGTAATGGAACAAACTATGGTATGCTTCAAAATATTTGACATGTGGAAGAATATTTGACCTGTGTGGCTTTTGACCCGTTTTTTTCAAGGTTGAGAGGCACTTATATATTTTTTCTCAGATTTTCATTTCATCTATGTACTCTAATCTATATTTTGTGTTGTATTCCAGTTTTAGAATACCTGAGAATCTCTTGTTTAACCCGTGGGGCTTTTGAATATTTGACCTGTTGTATTCCAGTTCCAGTTTTAGAATATTTGACCTGTTGTTTAACCCGTGGGGTTTCTGTGTTGTATTCCAGTTTTGTGTTGTATTCTAGTTTTAGAATAATCTTTGAAGCATTCTTCTTATAGTGGTATGTGGATTGATTAGAGAATGGATTTGAGGAAGATATCTCCAAGCATCACCTGTAATTGGACAATGTAAGAGCAAATGATCTAAACTTTCTATATGTACCTGACATAGATGACACAAAGGATTAGCTTCCTGGATTCATTTGTGAATGTTCTCGCCAGTAGCTAGAGTGTTGTTCAGACCTCTCCAGGCAAAATATTGACTCTGGGACATATACTTTGCAATAGCCAGAGGCGTTTCCATTCCGTAAACTCTGCTTCATTGTTAGCTCTCATATCTAGAAATCTTTTGTCCAAAACCTGTCTATAAGCAGACTTCGAATTGAGGATTCTATTAGAGGGCTGTGATAAAAATCTCCAGCATAATTTGGTAATGAGAGCTAAGTATTTTAAATCTGTTGAATTGCAAAGTATCTGATTGAAAGTATCTTCAAATCTTAAATTTCTCTGTTTACCCCAATAGCATGGTTTACATTGCATACAGGCAAGTAATACCCCATTGCAATACATTGCATACAGGCAATACTCTTGATATGTGACTGTGTACCTATTTCTGATCATTTTTTTACAAATTAGCAATCCCTATAGACAGGTAACAGCCACCCTATTTCTGATCATTTTTTGGTACCTAACAACATATCATTTGCTATTGATTTAACTTGTTGAGTGCAGAATGTCATCAAATCCTAGTGGAACACAAGATTCCTCTCCGTCAAAAGTCAAAAAATACTCACTCCATATTGAAGCAAATGGCGTAATTAGAGGTGAAGGCGAGGCAAAATAGAGTAGTAAATGTGGGAAACTGATTCGAGCTCACATCCCAATTGGCTACAATGATTGGAGGAGTGTAGATAAGGTGTACATAGATGCTCTTTGGAAATCTCTAACGGTAAATCACTTTTACATGCATTTGGAACATTTATCTAATTGCTTCATCGGCTTAAAGAATGCCTTATTTACGTATTGTTATTGTGGTAGGCGGAGTTTGAATTCAATATTGATCCCATCCTCGCTCGACCACTATTGGAACCCAAATTTAAACAATTTTTTAGGACAGTGAAGTATCACCTACGAGGCACAATCAAGGACAAAGAAGGAATATATTTACTGAAACCTCTAGCACTCAGTCAATGTCCTGATGATATTGATAAAATATGGTGGGAGAAGTTTATTGCAAATGAGTATGCTCCAAAGAAGATTGAGCAGCGCAAGAAAAATGCTGAAAACAAGGCCCAATCTAAAATCACCCACATACTTGGAAGGAAAAGCTATAACAGAGTATACGAAGAATTGGTGTGTATCTTACTTTTTACTTGTAAATCCAATTGATATTATTATAAGTGTCATTAATTATTATTTGTACTTGTAGGAGGAAGAACACCCTGGAGAGGTTGTTAGACGATCAGAAGCGTGGAAGAGAGCCCACAAAAACAAGGCTACTGGAAATGTGCTTCCATGTGCATTGGAGAAATACGTAAGTACAAGACTACTTACTTTCGTCAAACTGTCTTTTTCTTAACATAGAAATATGAGTACAAGATCTAGCTTGCTGAATTTTTTTATTACTTGCTTGCTGAATTTTTAGTTGGTAATTAGCATTGCTTTTAATTGCTTCACCCTATACCGATACGTATCGGCTGATCCGATCAAATTATGTGCATTAATGAAGCTGGCAGAAATGGAGTATTGTGGTACAACAAGGTAATTTCTTGTATGGATTATCGATCAAATTATGTGGTTCATAGCTTCAAATTAATTATTTGTTTCAAGTTAAGATTTGTGAAATGTCAATGCAGTTCTTATAATTTTTGGCTATGATGATATATGTGAGTCTCAGTATTGGTGATAAATCCAGAATACTTGTTCACTTATAGTTTAGGCATCTTTTTGGGGCTTCATGTTGGCTCTGAAGAGTCATTACTTGCTGCCCATATTAACTGGGGAATATGTTAACTGGGGAATATGTTGGCTCTGAAGAGTCAGTACTGGGGAGTAAACCAGACATTACTTGTTCACATTATTGCTGAATTTTAGTGATTAGTAAATAAAGAGTAAACCAGACAGTTAACTGGGGAATATGTTGGAATGATGACTTCAAGAGAGTCTGCACGAGATTTCACCGAGAACCATCAAAATTCTTGTAGTTCTGGCTGGAAGTTATCGACTAAAGTTTCAGTTAATATTGAAGATAATAACATATTATGATAATGAAGGAAGGATATGTTTGGAAGATTGGAAATTTAAGAAAACACATCAGAGAAAAAGGAAAAAAAATATCCACAAATTGTTCTCTTTTCTCCTATTTAAAAGATAAAGAGTACAAATCTCTAATGTGGTCCTCAGAGAGGGGGGCTCTACAACAAATAGGGTTCCTAATTGACTTTAAGATGAGTTTATGAAGGAAAAGAACACACATTAGAGTCATGCAACGATATTTGTCCATGTGCTCATTGTCCAGGCTACAACATCGCATTGTAGCATAATCCTTTATTCTATTGAGAATAGAATGCAGATCGATGCCACGCGGCTACTTGCCTATGTGCTCCTCGTTCAGGCTGCAATGTTACATAGCCTAATATTTTATTCCTTTTTTAAGCTCCACAATAGCAGTCCTCATTAGATTACTCCTCGTTCAGGCTGCAATTTCTCTTAATGAATAATAAGAAAAACCCTTGTTCTCTTCTCAACTCTTATGATTCTACAAATAATCCTGCAATTTGGGAGTTGTTCCTTATACACTGATTGTGAATGAGCTTTTGAATTCAGAACATGATGTCGACTTGCTACGGTGTTTGTGACTGTTTTATAGCATCAAACAGCAAGGAACTTTATACACTGCAATAGTGAAGTAATAACATTTATGTGATAATTTGGAGAGTTTCTATGTACCTGTAAGGAGAACATGTGAAATATATGTACCTGTAATCTGATATATGATTATGATTATGTGAATTCAGAACATAATTTAGTGAGATATTCGAATAATCTGATATAACTTTAGTGAAATATATATATATGTAACTGTAACGGTTATAACCATTATGATATTTACTGATACCGTTATGATATTGTTATAGGAAATATTGGTTTTTGCTTAATTTTGTTCTTTACTTTCTTAAAGTCTTACCTTTGTCTTATATCTTGTCAAATCACAGAATGAAATAGAGGCCGTAGAAAAGAGGCAAAAACTAGCCGCAGAGAAGAGTGGTCAAGATGGTGTGCCAAACATAGAAGACTTTGAGACTGGCCCTATTGCTGAAGTTTTTGGAGCTGATAAAAGGAGTCGTTGTCGTGCAGTTAGCTCCACATCCTCGGCGAAGCAAGTAAAAATCGGACAAGCAGCAAAGGCAATAGCCAAAAAAAAATACAAATCCAGAAGTTATACAAAGGTTGGACAACCTTGAGGGTATGGTACGGGAAGTGCTCACTTATGTTTATACTTCACATAAGTCTCAAAATCCAACTTTTGGTTCTGGCACGCCCGAGACAGAAGGTACGTCTAACAACATGCATATCCCTATAACTCCAAGAAATTTGAACCCTGTTTTGAATAAGACTGTCAGCCCTGATGAAATTGGTAACACTGGTGGCCATGTTGTCCATGATAAGAATGGTGGACCAACTTCAGGAGGAAAACAAAATGTGGTTTTACTTGGACGTGGACGAGAGGATGTAGCTAAGGGATTCCTAGCATCTCACACTATTTGTCATGGGAGGGAAGTGCAAGACGATGAGAAAATTGTTTATGTGTCGGAGGTGATAAAACCAGAAGCACCGGTTTATGATGGTCCACAAAATGGAATCTCTTTGCTTTGTGAATTAGTTGATGGAGGTTATATTATTTGGGGAGGCGGACGTATCCGATATTTGTAAGCTTTAAGACATGTAAGCTTTTGTTGGGGATTCAAACTATTATGCTTAACATTAAAACATGTAAACTTTTGTTGGTAAAATATTGTTAACTTTTGTAGACATTTAACTATTATGCTTCAGCTATTATGGTTATATATATATACTTTTGTTGGAGAATATGTAAGGCACCTTTTGTTGAGATGTTGGAATGTGATTTTATGTTTTATTATTTGATTACAGGAAAATTATTATAAATTCAGGATGAATACAGTTTTATGGTTGTATATTACAAAGCTCTCAGTTTTATGGTTGTATTAGGAAAAAAAAAGTATTTTCGTAACGATTTTTTCCGTTACTAATCTACATTTAATTTTGTCTGAAACCAACTTTTGTAATGGTTATAACCGTTACGACGTTTTACTTTAGTAACGGTTTTAACCGTTAGTAAAATCTATTTAGTAACGGTTATATCCGTTAGGAAATCCGTCACAAAATATTATGTGTAACGGTTATAACCGTTACTAAAAGCGTTACAATATTTTGTAACGGCTAATTCGTCACGGTTTTTACTGTTACTAAAATTTCTGGTAACGGTAATAACCGTTGGCAAACGTCTATTATGGTGTAGAGAAGAGATGAAGGCCTTGGTTGATGATATCTTATCAAAGAGATTAACCGAGGCGACCCCACGTGTGACCCATATTGATGTGGATCCGTCACCCTATAAAATGGAAAAGTTGGAAAAAGTTGGAAGGAACGTCCAACTACTTGAAGTGGTCGCGACAGGCGATGCGGACGCTGAAGGGACGTGGCTTGGTTGGCTATGTTAGTGGCCAAACCAAGGCACCAGTCAACCCCTCCTTAAAGGAGTTTGCAGTTTGGGAGATTGTCAACAACGTAGTGGCTGGGTGGTTGACAGCCTCATTGACCGACCAGGTGTCGGGCAATGTAGAGGCGATGGAGGCTGCTGCTGATATATGGCAGGCTTTGGATATATATTCAGGCTCGGGCAACCCTATGCGGGTCTTCCAACTGCAGGATGAACTCGATAGGGTGGCACAAGACGAACGTACCATCTCTGAGTACGTAGCTCTGTTGAAGAAGTACTGATCTGATCTGGATCACTATGATCCTCTTGGGATGGAAGATGCACAGGTCGAACCAGCATTTGCGAAATATTTTCAGATGTTCCTGGATTATATTTTGCGTAAGCGGATGATGAAGTTTTTGAAGGGGCTCAATCCTGTTTTTGAGCTGAGAAGGAATGTTCTTCTAGCACAAACCCAGCGTCCATCCTTGGAAGAAGCCATAGTTGCCATGGCGCAAGAAGAAGCTCGATTGAAGTTGATGCCCAACAAGAGCTACTTCCAGGGGGAGCAAGTTGCTGTTGACAAGTCTGCCCTTGCCGCATTCAATCAGCCTCCCTCTGTGGGCGGTGTCTGCCACAACTGTGGTGACTTAGGGCATTACATCAGATTTTGTCCTAAACCCCTGCGAAGTCAGTCGAGTGATCGCGGACGGGGCCGTGGAGGACTTCGTGGTGGTAGAGACGGATATGCTGGTAGAAAGGGGAATTATTTTGGAGGACACAAAGCAAATCTGGCGGAAGAATGGGGAGAAAACCAACTGGCTAAAATAACCCCTCTTGAGAGGGAGTTCATTGCGAGGTTACGAGGCACGAAGCTGGGTTCAGATGACAGTCAAGTCACTCCTGGGACGTCATCTACCTCGGAGGATCACATAACTTGCTTTGCCCAAACCAGCACAGGTTTACCTGCGCGTGCTTTTGCATCTGTCCATCAGCCAGGTTGGATTATGGACTATGGGACATCTCGCCATGTCACGGGGTCCGGCGGTGAGTTCCAGGACTATATTCACCTACCGACGCCGGAGAGCATTCAGACTGCTGATGGTACCTCCAGACCTGTAATGGGTAAAGGCACTGTCGCATGCACCCCTTCCATCACTCTCACCAATATCTTACATGCTCCATCTTTTCCTGTCAATCTTATATCTATTAGTGCCATTATCCTAGATCTAAACTGTATTGTTTCCTTTGACATTCCTAAAGTAACTTTTCAGGAAAAGGGGACAGGACGACGACTCGGGACTGGCACATGGCATAATGGGCTATGGTGCTTGGTGTAATGCCCCAGTCCCAAAATACGTAGGACCAAGTACGTAAACATGCCAGCTGTATACATACGAAGTACATGGGCCTTGTATGTATACATAAGCTGTAAAATGCAGTAAACCACAACTAACTAATCTCATCCACAAAATAAGGAAATAAAAGATATCATATAATAAATTGTTTTGGTACAATATGTTGGGTGGAGACAAATCCACTACCAACTAATAAAAATGAAGAAGTACATGATATATAAAAGGAATAAGTAGAAGTAGACAGGAGGAACCAAGTCACGTCATCTTCGAATAAATGGATAAGACCAAGATCCCGGCTAGAATACCTGCGGAAGACATAAACACACACCTGGGGAATAACCAGGTCCTCAGAGGGACGTAGCAAGATACAGGAAGAACATGCTAATATGAAATATCAGAATAATAATAATATGTAAGACTCTCCTAGACACCAATATGCAAAAGGGAATGCTAACAATCTATTGTGCAATTTAGAGGACAACTTTTATGCGCATGGGTGGGATTTAGGCTTATAAGTACGCAACTGGCATCCAATCATACGTATCCGGCCGTAACATCCAAAACGTCAGAGGATATTTGCAAATAAAATCTCGCCATAGTTCCTTTCGAAAACTATGGTTTACCTGTTTGGCTTCCCATACGCACTAGCAACTGTCCTCTCCCAATATTTTCCATACTGACCAAGTCATGTCCATGACCCGTCCAGTTTTGTAAATGCTCGAGTCTCTATACCTTAATCGCAGCAGTTACGATCTATCCGTCGCACGACAATAGAGATGGCCAGTCCATAAGTCGTGCCCCTAGCAAACTGTCTCAAACCGTATAGTGTGAGTGTCATGGCCCAAGGAGATATAAGGATATCCCCCAACAAGAAGGTAGTCTGCTAAACTAAGTTAACATGCATATAGTAAAGTAGAACGACTAATAGAGTCGCTTGCACCCAAGTGTGGCTTGGACGCGCAGTTTATAACAAAATAAAACTAACAATATGAAACAAAGTAAATAATGCAAAAAATAAATAATATGACAGTAAATTAGCAAGGTATACTTGACTGGTAGGCCATCTGGTGAGCTACAATAATCAAGGTTGCATGAAATCTGACTTCTGTGTTACAACTACACAAAGGGCTTCTAATGATGTCATATGTTGTTCCATTGGTCCAGAGCAATTGGATCACCTAGGGTCGATATAAGGAAGTACGGGAGTGGTGAGGGAATAGGTGAAAGAAGATTTGTCATGGATGGGATGATAATCAAAGAATTTGGATAAATAATATATGATTTTAGAAAATTATTTATAATGCTTGAATGCTATATTTTATTATCCCAAAATATAGTAAAATTATTTTAGGTCAAAAACTTAATTTACTTAGTAAATATTTCGTATACTACTTGAAAATATATTTGATAACTTGAAAATTCATTTTTTTTATTAGTCACAATACTTTCTAGGAATTTATTGGATATAAATACATATATATATGTATATGTATAAAATATATTGAGAGTCAATAACTAAATAAAGATACTAATTAATAATAATAATAATAATAATAATAATAATAATAATAATAATAATAATAATAATAATAATAATAATAATAATAATAATAATAATATTCTTTAAAATATATACATGCTTACTGTTGAAAATACTTATAGTATATAATACTCACAACAGTACAATATACAAAAATGTATTTTTATAATAATAATAATAATAATAATAATAATAAATAACAAATCATACCAAAGAAATTCGAAAACCAACCAAAACAAATATGAAAGTAAAAAAAAATTTAAAATAATAATATAATAACCAAGTAACAAATAAAGCTAATGTTCTACTCTCCTTTCGTGAGAGGGAGAAAACAAAGCTTAACCAAAAGAATTTTTGGGGAAGAGGGGATTGTGAGGGAGCTGAGAGGAGCGGAGGAAGAGAGTGAAAGAGAAGAGGGAAGACTCGGAGAAGGGCTCCGCCGGCGTGATGATGGTAGAGACGGCGCGCACGCGCGCTGTGGCGCACGCAGAGATGGCGCAGACGGAGAGCGGTGGGGAGAGGCGGCGGAGAACAGGGGTTCCGGTGGGTGTGGCGGTTCGGCTGGCCCGGTCTGGAGAACGCAGCGGCGCGCGACCAAGGCGGTCGTCGGCAAAGGTGAGGGTAGCGACCGGTGGCGAGGTCGAAACGAGCGGGAGCGACGGTCGTGGGAGGAGGGGCAGTGGCGCTGGCGCTCGTGACCGGAGGCGAGGCTTCCGACTACGGCGGAGGGCGAACCGGAGTTGAATCTAGGGTTAGGGTTCTAATTTTGGGCGTTTGGGTTTGGGATTGCCGGCCACGACGGGGGTGGTCCGGCGACGGTTCAAATTTTTTTGGGGTGTTCAATGGTGGTGGTCGGTGGTGAATCTATAGTGATGATGGCGGTCGATGGTGGTGACAGCGGTGGCGAAGGTGGTTGTGGTGGCGGTGTAAGGCTGCGGAGGTAGTGTTGGTAGGCTGGGTTAGGGGAAGGTTGTCTGGGAGGAGACGATGGCATTACCGTTGGTGGTAGGCCGAAGTTGGCTGGACAGGGGTGTGGAAGTCGATGGCGGTGGTTGGTTGCCCTGGTTGTGTCGAATCTTGATCGGGAGAGGAGGTGGTGGCGCTGATGGCATGGAGATAGGGGCAAATTTGTGGCAGCGGAAGAAGGCTACGGGTTTGGGTCGCCGGCTCGACGAGATGATACTGGACCAGCGTGATATATATATATATGTATATATAGATAGATAGATGTTATAGAGAGGGAAATGAAGAGTAGAGTGAAGGAATTAGTTAGAAGAAGTTAAGGAAAAGTTGAGAAAGTTAGAAGAAAATAAGAGAAAGAGAATTAGAAGGGAAAGAGTTAGAAGATTAGAATAGGAAGAAATTAGAGGAAGAATAGAGAGAAGGAAAGAATAGGAAGAGGGAAAGGAATAAGGAGAGTTAGAAGGAGGAAAAATTTGAAGAATAGGAAGTAGAAGGAAAAAAAGAGAAGTAGAAGAGGGAAGTAGAAAATAGGGAAAATCGAGTTAGAGGGCGAATTTGAGCCCGGAGTATCGGATCGCGATGAAACTTGACGTAGGCCTAGGATACGTGATTTAGATTTTGCGGGTAGGCTCCCGAGTGGAAATCGGGGTCGTAGGGCGCCGGTATCGCGTCGTATCAGTGCGTATCTTAAAATATTCAAGATTTTGGCAACGGGCCGTATCATGGACCGGATGTCCGCGTTACCTAGGTATTTTGGTAGGTAATATATCTATAGGCTAGTATCTTACTACCCTGGGAAGATCGGGTCAAAATAATAAGTGTAGGTAGGCTAACTAGGTTTCCACCTAGGCTAGAATTTTACCTTAGAAAAGGTAAAAATAGGATATTGGTCTACGGCCAAGATATGAGTTTCGAAGTCCAAGATGGACTTGGATATGGGTTGTAGAGGTTGGTAATAGTTAGAAATAGCCGTCTAGACCTAGTCTTGACCCCGGTTGACCACGGTTGACTTTTTGGACCAAAAGTCAACTATGGGTCAACACTTTGCCCAATTTAGTTCCAAATTCCATTAGACTTGTGTAGTTGACCGAAAGTCAACTATTAGTCACCATTGACCTAGGATTGACCTAGAGATGACCAGAGTTGACCAAAGTTGACCAGAGTTGACCAGGGTTGACCAGTTGACCAAAAGTCAACTATAGGCCAACCCTTGACCCCGTTTAACTTTCTTCAACTTGTTTTGACCTGTGATGACTGGTATGACCTAGGGTTGACTTGGTCTGACTTAGATTGACTTGACAGGACTTAGTGTGACTCAGTGAGACCTAGTTTGACCTAGATTGTATATCATTCATTGTGAATCATTCTTAAACTTGTTTAAACCTAAATTAACATGCAGTATCTCATCTTTAGGTTCCTGATTACCGCTCTGAGCATTGATATACCCTACAGCTCAGGATAGTAGGCGAGTACATTCACTGATAGTTTTTATTGTCTTGATATCTACTATATCCGATTCAGTTGTAGTGTCTTACTTGATTCTCGACACGATAGTTCACAGATTAGTATACGTCGGATCCTGTCATGAGATGTTATTCTCGGATTTTCCTTGGTATATTGGTGTATGATATCCATGTTTCATGTACTTATATAGACATTGATTTGGGAGTGGGCTGATCACCTGCTTTTGAATCCGTGTCATGACGTGCCATGTCCGGATCCATGTTACTATTCGGGGATGGGGGAATTATTAGGGGTTATGTGATCAAAGCTTCCCTGTCACTATTTTGCTAGCGCCACCCTCACCTCACGTAGGGTGTAGCAGACACCCCTTGCCGGGTTATCCAGGTTGGCCGGCATGACCCTTTCAAGAGATTTTTCTGTGATTGTCGGGCCAAGTGGATAACCCTACCCTGACTCCCTAGCCGATCACATATCGCTCTAATAATTCAAATCACATTTTACATTTATTATCGTATCTTATATTCCAGTTCAGTTTTACTTTCTGTACTTCTCACCATGCTATGATTTCATTTACTCACATGCTCTACCTGCCTTTATACTGTACCATGATTTGAGACTAAGTCCTGTTTAAAAGAAGGGTTACAACCCCGGTCCTTGTTTGGTTTAAGGGTTGTAACTCGGCTTTCGAATGGTTCCCAAGTCGCCTATATCTTTGTCTTGTATTTCATTATACTGTCTCTTATAGTATTTGTCAATTCACATGGAACTGCTGTTGGTGTTTGTACTTGCTCATTTTCCTGACAGGATACCGTTATGATATTTTACAGATGTTTCTGAGACAGATGGAGACTCAGGCCAGGGCAGTGGCCTGATAGATTGGCCACTAGATTTTATACTCCCTGAGTAGTTAGCACTTGTTAGGCTTGACTGGACTGCGATCCAGCTTTGGATTTTAGAATGTAGTATTATATATTATTCTGTGATGTTATGTTTAGTTTTGGACTTGTGTGGATCTCGAACTTATTTCTCGCTTCATCTATCATATTTCCTTTTCCGTACTATCTACCTTAGTTTGATATATGTGATTGAGACTGTATTGCTATGTCACCTCCATTCGGAGAGTATATACTGTACAGGTACAATTATCTGTTTTAGTCGTAGTATTTACAGACCCTATATACAACGTTCTACCGCCGATACTGCGGCGTAGGCTGGACATAACCACGTACTCGTGCCCCTCTTCAGGGTGCGGGTCGTGACAGTGGGTGGCCGGGGTGATGGCCATTAGAATAAGATTTTGTTTAGGATTAAGAATTTGGTGTATCGTGCCGGGGTTGTCGGCACGGAGGAGGAGCAATGTATATGTATAAATAATGGAATAAGAACGGATGGGCACAGACACGATTGCACGACACACTTGTGGAGGATTTCTGGAATAGTATTGTGGAGGAAACAATGGAGAGTCTTCCCTATTTATAGGGTTGAAGAATCCTTGGTAGATAGAGACTAGGATTTATTTAAACCCACATAGATAATTTTATTATTAAATTTAAATTCATATATAAATCCAAATCCCATATAGATAACTTACATATTTAAATTAAACTATTTAAAATAAATAAATAAAATCACCATTTAAATTATCATAATTAAATTCAAATTATCTTTTTATAAATAATAATAATTAATTAATTTCTAAAATCATAATAAATATTTAAGTATTAAAAGGAAATAATTTTAACTACATTTTTAATAATTTAGATAAAACAATTTCGAAAGTAAACATAAATAATCAAATCTTTAAAATACCTTCTTGCTAATTAATTTATTATAAATAGTAAACATAAATTTTGAAAATATACATGAAATAATTTTCATGTGCTTTACACGAGTAGAATATTCACATAAATATAGTTTCTAAATTACCACTATTAAAATAAGATAGCATTTTATAAATAACTAAAATAATAAGTTTTGGCAACCTCGATAGATACTTTTCACAACTCTTAATAAAAATAATTATTATATATATTATTTTGAAACCTTCACCGATAATAAAATCAAAAACCATTTTTCTAAAAATATGTACCTCGCACATATTCGCACTCGACGAGTAAATACGAAAAACGCAAATTTTCGTGCAACGTACAATACGACTATTCGACGTATAAATACAAAAAAAATAAGTACTAAAATATAGTAGAAATTTAGGGGTTTTACATCCTACCCAACTTACAAGAATTTCGTCCTCAAAATTAAGAATAAGTAGGGGGTAAGAAGGCACAAGGGGTGTATTGGAAATGACAATTCGACGAGTCCTTGGGCGAGGCAAGAAACCACATAAACAAGCATTAGAAATCGCGATTTCAAATAATGACGAAAATAAATCATGGATATGGCTAACTAAAGCCAGAAGGAAAATGATTAGGGCTAAAGTTTAATCAAGATAACATACAAAAAAGATTAGTATGGTATTAGAGACCTTTAAGATATAGTTTCTTGAGAAGAGTTGTATATTGGTCGTCTGGGTTGAGGGCATGATTCAAAGAATGATTTGAATCATCCTCAAGTATCAAGAATGATTAGAAGGTCGCGATAGTAGATATGGAATCGACGAGTAGTTAAAAGCGAGGATATAGTCACCTTAGTTGGTCCATGGCTAACTATCTTGGCAATAGATGGTGGGACAACTAAAGGTGATACTTTGGGTCTATCTATCAAGTCTTCGTCTTCGTCTAAAATAGGTGAAAGATGAAAATCAATATGAGTCCAAAGAAGTTGTTTTCGAATACCAATATTTGGTTCAAAGGCGAGTGAGTAATTCAAAAAGAATTACCAAGGCTGTCACGGATGGGACTCTAGAGGGCAAGTTTAGCTATGTCCCCATCCACGTAGAACGATAGATAAAAACGAACCAAAGTACAATAGGTTGATCAGACCATCATGTACCGGTTCTGATTAGACAATATGTTAGTGGGTGCGCACCCAATAAAATATGTCATGATCAAGCTCGATAAGGGAATAAGCTTGCAAAACTTAGGCTAAATTAGCAGCATAGGATAGTTAAAAAAACATAGGCACGTGAGTTTAATATTGAAGGAAGTGGAACTAGTTCAAACTTCTTAAGAATCTAGTCATGTCTTATGTTGGTGCCTATACAGTCGTCCTACTGTTTACTTACCTAAGACTTGGGTAAGGTTACAAGGAAGGTTAGGTCGTAAGGCATTCTACCCAACTTACAAGAGTTAAACTAGTAGGGTGATGGGACAATGGGTCATGTCCACCTAGTACGGATTACCTTATTAATCTCTATCAAGCGCAAAAGAAGGGCACAAATCACGATAGAAGAGATCAAATAAGATGGAATTTGAGGAGTCAAACGAGAAGGCAGTCAAGTATGTGGATGAGATCCTAGACTCTAATCCTATACGCATGCTTGTTTGGTACGGTAAAGTAATCAAACAATTTATCTCGACCTGCATGGACCACCACAAAAATATGTAACGCCCCAGTCCCAAAATACGTAGGACCAAATACATAAACATGCCAGCTGTATACATACGAAGTACAGGGGCCTTGTATGTATATATAAGCTGTAAAATACCGTAAACCACAACTAACTAATCTCATCCATAAAATAAGGAAATAAAAGATATCATATAATGAATTATTTTGGTACAATATGTTGGGTGGAGATAAATCCACTACCAACTAATAAAAAGGAAGAAGTATATGATATATAAAAGGACTAAGTGGAAGTAGCAAGGAGGAACCAAGTCACGTCATCTTCGAATAAATGGAGAAGACCACGATCCCGACTAGAATACCTGCGGAAGACATGAACGCACACTGGAAAATAACCAGGTCCTCAGAGGGACGTAGCAAGATACAGGAAGAACATGCTAATATGAATTGTCAGAATAATAATAATATGCAAGACTCTCCTAGACACCAATATGCAAAAGGAAATGCTAACCATCTATTGTGCAATTTAGAGGACAACTTTCATGCGCATGGGTGGGATTTAGGCTTATAAGTACGCAACTGGCATCCATTCATACGTATCCGGCCGTAACGCCCAAAACGTCAGAGGGTATCTGCAAATAAAATCTTGCCATAGTTCCTTTCGAAAACTATGGTTTATCTGTTTGGCTTTACATACGCACTAGCGACTGTCCTCTCCCAATATTTTCCACACTGACCAAGTCATGTCCATGAATTGTCCAGTTTTGTAACTGCTCGAGTCTCTATACCTTAATCGCAGCAGTTACGATCTATCCGTCGCACGACAATAGAGATGGCCAGTCCATAAGTCGTGCCCCTAGCAAACTGTCTCAAACTGTGTAGTGTGAGTGTCATGGCCCAAGGAGATATAAGGATATCCCCCAACAAGAAGGTAGTCTGCTAAAACTAAGTTAACATGCATATAGTAAAGTAAAACGACTAATAGAGTCGCTTGCACCCAAGTGTGGCTTGGACGCACAGTTTATAACAAAAAAAACTAACAATATGAAACGAAGTAAATAATACGAAAAATAAATAATATGACAGTAAATTAGCAAGGTATACTTGCCTGGTAGGCCGCCTGGTGAGCTACAATAATCAAGGTTGCATGAAATCGGACTTCTGTGTTACAACTACACAAAGGGCTTCTAATGATGTTATATGTTGTTCCATTGGTCCAGAGCAGTTGGATCAGCTAGGGTCGATATAAGGAAGTACGAGAGTGGTGAGGGAATAGGAAAAGGGAGATTTGTCATGGATGGGATGATAATCGAAGAATTTGGATCATTAATATATGATTTTAGAAAATTATTTATAATGCTTGAATGCTATATTTTATTATCCCAAAATATAGTAAAATTATTTTAGGTCAAAAACTTAATTTACTTAGTAAATATTTCGTATACTACTTGAAAATATATTTGATAACTTGGAAATTCATTTTTTTATTAGTCACAATACTTTCTAGGAATTTATTGGATATAAATACATATATATATGTATATGTATAAAATATATTGAGAGTCAATAACTAAATAAAGATACTAATTAATAATAATAATAATAATAATAATAATAATAATATTCTTCAAAATATATACATGGTTACTTTTGAAAATACTTATAGTATATAATACTCACAACAGTACAATATAGAAAAATTTATTTTTATAATGATAATAGTAATAATAATAATAATAATAATAATAATAATAATAATAATAATAATAATAATAATAATAATAATGATGATGATGATGATGATGATGATGATGATGATAAATAACAAATCATACCAAAGAAATTCGAAAACCAACCAAAACAAATATCAAAGTAAATTTTTTTAAAATAATAATATAATAACCAAATAACAAATAAAGCTAATGTTCTACTCTCCTTTCGTGAGAGGGAGAAAACAAAGCTTAACCAAAAGAATTTTTGGGGAAGAGGGGATTGTGAGGGAGCTGAGAGAAGCGGAGGGAGAGAGTGAAAGAGAAGAGGGAGAAAGGGAAGACTCGGAGAAGGGCTCCGCCGGCGTGATGTTGGTGGAGGTGACGCACACGCGCGCTGTGGCGCACGCGGAGATGGCGCAGGCGGACAACGGTGGGGAGAGGCGGCGGAGAACGGGGGTTCCGGTGGGTGTGGCAGTTCAGCTGGCCTGGTCTGGAGAACGCAGCGGCACCCGGCCAAGGCGGTCGTCGGCAAAGGTGAGGGTAGCGACCGGTGGCGAGGTCGAAACGAGCGGGAGCGACGATCGTGGGAGGTGGGGCGGTGGCGCTGGCGCTCGTGACCGGAGGCGAGGCTCCCGACTACGGCGGAGGGCGGACCGGAGGTGAGTCTATGGTTAAGGTTCTAATTTTGGGCGTTTGGGTTTGGGATTGCCGGCCACGACGGGGGTGGTCTGGCGACGGGTCAGATTTCTTGGGGGTATTCAATGGTGGTGGTCGGTGGTGAATCTATAGTGATGGTGGTGGTCGATGGTGGTGACAGCGGTGGCGAAGGTGGTTGTGGTGGCGGTGTAAGGCTGCGGGGGTGGTGTTGGTAGGCTGGTTTAGGGGAAGGTTGTCTGGGAGAAGACGATGGCATTACGGGTGGTGGTAGACCGGAGTTGGCCGGACAGGGGTGTGGAAGTCGATGGCGGTGGTTGGTTGCCCTGGTTGTGTCGGGTCTTGATCGGGATAGGAGATGGTGGCGCTGATGGCATGGAGGTAGAGGCAAATTCGTGGCAGCGGAAGTCGGCTACGGGTTTGGGTCGCCGGCTCGACGAGATGATACTGGACCAGCGTGGGTGGCCGGGGTGATGGCCGTTAGAATAGGATTAGCGTTTAGGATTAGGAATTTGGTGTATCGTGCCGGGATTGTCGGCACGGAGGAGGAGCAATGTATATGTATAAATAATCACTACCAAAATACAGTAAATTAGCGACGACATATTAGCGACGAAAAAATTCCGTCGGCGTTAGCGACGAATTTGCGGCAAATAACCGATGGCGTACCGACGACCAGCCGATACAAATTTTATTTTATTTTAAGGGGAAGAAAAGGTCGCTCATCCGTCGCTAGGGCGTCGGAGATATAGCGACGGATAAATAGCCGTCGCCATGCAGTCGATTATTTGGCGGGAATTGTTGAGAGAAATGGTGGGACAATTCTTCGACGACGTAGCGACGGATGTTCCGTCGGCAAGTATCAAAAAGAGCGACGGCCTTGCGACGGTTTTTATCCGTCGCTAGTCCGTCGCTAAATAAAGGGCCCAGGCTTAAATTGAAACGACGGGGAGAACTTTTCATTCCCTCCAAATTTCATTCTCTCTCCTCTCTCTCTCTCTCTCTCTCTCCCGCGGCGGTCGGCGACCTCACTCTCCTCTCTCTCTTCCGCGACGGTGATCGGCGACCTCTCCTCTCTCTCTCCCAAAGGTAATCTCTCTTTCTCTCTCTCTCTTTCGATAGTCGTGGGTGTCGTGGGCTGTCGGGGACGTCGTGGGCTGCGGGGGCGTCGGAGACTGCGGGGGTGGCGCACGCGTGGCAGTACGGGGCAGCGGTGGGCACGCGCGGGGCTGCGGCGGGCGGCGGGGGGCAGCGCGCTCCGGGGCAGCGGGCGACGGCGGGGGTGGCGCGCGCGGGGTGGCGCGCGCGGGGCAGCGCGGGGCTGGGGGGGCGGCGGCGGTGGGAGGGGCGGCTGGGAGTGGGAAGGGTGCTGGCACGCACGGGGCTGCGGGGGGCGGCGGGAGGGCAGCGCGCTCCGGGGCAGCGGGGGCGGCGGGGGGCAGCGCGCTCCGGGGCAGTGGGGGTGGCACGCGCGGGGCAGCGCAGGGTACAAATACAATGAGTAGTATCGGCGATATGACAAACCCTAGTTTAAGTAATAGGATATCGACGATATCGGTAGTATCGACAGTTTCGGATCGGTAACCCAATACCTTATTATGCTTTTACAACCTTATTATGCTTTCAACCTAGGTTCACAATATCGGTAACCCAATACCTTACCCTAATAAGGTAACCCAATACCTTACCCTAATAAGGTAAACCCAATAACATAGCCTACAATAGTCCCTGCAGGGGTGGATGCGGATGGTTGGGGGGTGAGTTGGGGGTGGCTGGGGCAGGGGGGGTGAGGGCGGCTGGGGGAGGGTTCGGGTTAGGGTTCGGGTTAGGGTTCGGGTTAGGGACATATAGTCCCTGCAGCCATTCTTCAGATACTATGGTACGGCATGGTGATCAGGACATATAGTTCCTGCAGCCATTTGACTGGCGAGACATAAACTATGGTACGACATGGTGATCAGGACATAGTCCCTGCAGCCATTCGACTGGCGAGGCAGAAACTATTTAGCCGTAGATAAAGTTGACTGTCCTCCGAGCCTCATCGCTCGGCAATGATGATATGACAACCTATCACTATATCTTATATAGTAGTAGATGGTGTCTTAGTATTACATTATGTGAGTTCATCTTGATTCTGTTACATTCTTCAGATACTAGATACGATAAGAACATATACTACACCATATGTACAGAACATAGATGACTCACACTAATATATGCTAGAATAAATTTTGGGTTGTATTCTGAGCCATCCGTTCTCACACTTAAAACACATATGAATTAGTAGTGTGAGAGCGCCGGAGAGAGTGAGAGCACCGGAGGGGGGGAGGAGAGAGAGTGAGAGAGTAAAATGGTAGGACATGGTGAAGTAGTACTGTATTTTGGCTTAAGCTCCAGCTCTATTTGCATTAATCTACGGTACGACATGGTGATCAGGACATAGTCCCTGCAGCCATTCGACTGGCGAGGCAGAAACTATGTAGCCGTAGATAAAGTTGACTGTCCTCCGACCCTCATCCGTCGGCAATGATGATACGACAACCTATCACTATATCTTATATAGTAGTAGATGATGTTTTAGTATTACATTATGTGAGTTCATCTTGATTCTGTTATATCCTTCAGATACTAGATACGATTAGAACATATACTACACCATATGTACAGAACATAGATGATTCACACTAATGTATGCTAGAATGAATTTTGGGTTGTGTTCTAAGCCATCCGTTCTCACACTTGGAGGTAAATCAAATTTTTGCTATTTTATCTGACGCACAAATACCGCTCGAGTGAGCCAAAGGCATGCAGCCATTTCCCTCCCTCCACCGTCGTATCTAGTGGAGGAGTATATTCGTCGATCGCAGCAGGGATTACCACCACCGGGCAATCGAACTTCTTCTCCTCCTTAAAGTATTGTAATTAAGAAAATTAGGAATATTTGTGGGAATTTTGGAATATTTGTGCTATGATCGGATTATAACGACGGATATTAGGTTACTCTTCAGGATAATTGATGTCTATTTTATATTAATTTGGTTTGGTCTATATGATTCTTGGATAATTGGTGTGCATTAAATTCGTATGTGCATATTTGGTCTATATGATTCTTGGATAATTGGTGTGCATTATATATTTGGTCTATGTGATTGTTGGATAATTGGTGTGCATTATATATTGGTTTGGTTTATGCATATTTTTGTGAACAGAAAAAGTGCTGCAATTTTTTTTTAAAAAAAATCTCAGTTGGCGACGGACTAGTGACCGTTTAGCGACGGACTTTTCCAGTTTCCGGCAACTTTTCGACAGAATTTCCGTCGCTAACTGGAGATTTGAAACTGTTTCCAGGTAGCGACGGGTGGTCGACGGAATATCCGTCGGCAACGTTCTGGTGGTATATAGTTCGACGGAATAGCGACGGAAAATCCGTCGACAAGGTTCTGGAAAAGCTTGATATTTCCAGAAAATTGGCGACGGATAATCAGCCATAAATCAGTCGCTGTATCGACGGTGTCGCGACGGAAAATCCGTCGCCAAGGTTCTCGAAATGTCAAGCATTTTCAGAACTTGGTCGACGGATAATCCGTTAGTATTCCGTCGCTAATCTGTCCTTTGTTAGCGAAGGCGGTCGACGGACTAGCGACTGAACGATACCCTCTGATACACTGTTACGACGGTTTACCGACGGACTATCCGTCGCTAGCGTCTACACAGTTAAGTATTTAATACTTGAAATGGACGAAAGCCCGTCGGAAAGTCGTCGCTAATGCATCGTATTGTGAAGACGAAAAGCCGTCGCTATTCTGTCGCTCTTCGACTACATAGCGACGGATCATTATTAGCGACGAGCTGATTGCCGACGGATTATTTTGGCCAAGATCCGTCAGTGATCGATCGCTAATAATGATTGCCGACGGATGGGCGACGGATGTGGCCGTCGCTAAATTGACATATTTTGGTAGTGAATGGAATAAGAACGGATGGGCACAGACACAATTGCACGACACATTTGTGGAGGATTTGTGGAATAGTATTGTGGAGAAAATAATGGAGAGTCTTCCCTATTTATAGGGTTGAGAAATCCTTGGTAGATAGAGACTAGGATTTATTTAAACCCACATAGATAATTTTATTATTAAACTTAAATTCATATCTAAATCCAAATCCCATATAGATAACTTACATATTTAAATGAAACTATTTAAATTAAATAAATAAAATTACCATTTAAATTATCACAATTAAATTCAAATTATCTTTTTATAAATAATTATAATTAATTAATTTCAAAAATTGTAATAAATATTTAAGTATTAACAGAAAATAATTTTAACTACATTTTTAATAATTTAGATAAAAAATTTTCGAAAATAAACATAAATAATCAAATCTTTAAAATACCTTCTTGTTAAATAATTTATTATAAATAATAAACATAAATTTTGAAAATATACATGAAATAATTTTCATGTGCTTTACACGAGTAGAATATTCACATAAATCTAGTTTCTAATTTACCACTATTAAAATAAGATAGCATTTTATAAATAACTAAAATAATAAGTTTTGGCAACCTCGATAGATACTTTTCACAACTCTTAATAAAAATAATTATTATATATATTATTTTGAAACCATCACCGATAATAAAATCGAAGACCATTTTTCTAAAAATATGTACCTCGCACATATTCGCACTCGATGAGTAAATACGAAAAAGGCAAATTTCTGTCAGACGTACAATACGACTATGCGACGTATAAATACAAAAAAAATCAGTACAAAAATATAGTAGAAATTTAGGGGTTTTATACTTGGACAGGACCGGACTGGACAAAGCATTGGCATCTCTAGTTGCAGACGCACAACCGGACGCTTCACGTCGCAGTGTAGAAGACGAATTGCTCCTCCACCACCAGCGTGTCGGGCATTCTTCCTTCAAAGTTATTAGTCGAATATATCCGTCCTTATATCAAAGGGCTAATAAAGAGAAGTTATTTTGTAATACATGTGAGCTAGGAAAACATACCAGAAGCACGTATGTGAGCTCGGGAAATAAGAGTTCAGCTGCATTCGATATGATACATTCGGACGTATGGGGTCCTTGTCCTACAACAGGTATTAACGGTTTTCGATGGTTCGTCACTTTTATTGACTGTTATACCTGCGTGACATGGGTCTACCTTATGAAGAATAAAAGTGACGTCTTTGAGGCTTTTCGGGATTTTCATCGCCGGGTGGAAACACAATATACTACCAAAATTAAGTGTCTACGGTCTGACAATGGGACGGAGTATACTAATAAGAGGGTTGCTGAGTATTTATCTACTCGTGTGGAATACTATCAAACTTTATGTGCCTATACACCGGCACAAAATGGTGTGGCCAAACGGAAGAACAGGCACCTGCTGGAGGTCGCAGGGACGATGATGCTAGCTATGAATGTCCCGAAACACTTATGGGGGCAGGCTGTATTGACGGCCTCTTATCTCATCAACAGAATGCCATCCCAGGTATTGGACTGGAAGACACCGTTGGAGATGCTTACTGGTGCAACAACGTACACTGTTCCACCGAAAGTATTTGGGTGTGTGTGTTTTGGCCAAGATAATAGGCCAGGAGTTGGCAAACTGGATCCTAGACCGGTTAAGTGTGTTTTTGTCGTGTACACGGCGACTCAGACGGGATATGCATGTTGGAGCCCGGTTGAGCGGAAGCTGTTTGTAAGCATGGACGTTACATTCATAGAGCATGAACCATACTATGGTTAGGATGAAGGTTCAGCGTTTGGTGACACATCTAACACAGCGGGTGTTAGACGTGAGGGGAAGATAATAAGTCCAAACGTGGTAGTCGGATCAGTCCCGTGCCCGGTCGTGGAAAATTGGATGAAAGGAGGCGAGAGCAGTGACTCCGATATGGAGAATGAAGAAGAAGATACATATGTTACGCAGGAGAAGAAGCAGACAAGGGAAAAAGAGCTGCAGAAGTCCAGTACTGTGCCGTCAGTGCCGACTGTACCAAGTCCCTGCCCAGTACCTACTGTACCAAGTCCCTCGTCTGCTCCTGCCCCAACTTTTGAAGATGTTGTCCCCGCACTGAATCACTCTGATTCTGATGCGGATCTCTCCGACTCGGATGGTATGATCTCTCCACCACCTATTGCTCCCTTAAGGAGATCTTCTCGCATCAATGTGGGTAAGGCTCCTAGTCGGTATGATGATTATGAACATGACATTGCCAACTTCTTGTCCTATTCTAACATTTTTCTGAATTATCGAGCCTTTATTGCATCGTTAGACTCTACTTCTTTGCCTAAGTATTGGCAGGAAGCAAATAAAGATCCAAGGTGAAAAGCCACAATGATGGAAGAACTTGGGGTACTAGAGAAAAATAAGACATGGGAGCTGGTTCCATTACCCAAAGGGAAGAAAGCTGTGGGATGCAAATGGGTGTACACAGTGAAGGAGACTCCAGAAGAAAAAGTAGAGCGTACAAGGCGAGATTGGTTGCAAAAGGATACACACAATCATATGGCATCGACTATGATAAGACGTTTGCCCCAGTAGCAAAGATGAGCACGGTGAGAACTCTGGTTTCCATTACAGCAAACTATGGGTGGAAGCTATATCAGTTAGATGTGAAGAATGCCTTTCTCCATGGGGACTTGCAAGAAAAAGTAGACATGGAACCCCCGCCAGGGTGATACACGACAGAATCAGACGGAGTGATGTCGCATGGTAAAGTATGTAAACTAAAGAAATCGTTATACGGGCTCAAGCAATCTTCTCGAGCCTGGTTTGACAGATTCAGAAAGGCTGTTATAGGCATCACTACCAAAATAAGTCATAATACCGACGTAATTAGCGATGTTTTCAGAAAATGTCGCAGGAAAAAAACAATTTAGCGACGTTTTTTATAACGTCGCAAGACGTCATTATTAGCGACTGACAGCGACGTTCTGCGACGTATTTAAACTACGTTTGTGTTTTAAAGAGCTCACGTCGCGTATAAGTCGGTAAACGTCGCTAATATTAGTGATATTAGCGACGTTTACCGACGTATTTATTACTTCATCGCTAATATCATTGATATTAGCGACGTTTACCGACATTCTAATATGACGTCGCTAAATTGAAAATATAGGTCAGGTTCGAGTTTTCATTCCCCCCATTATTTTTGCCCCCAAATTTCTTTCATCCTTCCCCCCCGACCCCGATCCAGCGACCCCCACCCCCCTCGGCCCCCGACCGACCGCCCTCGGCGACCTCCACCGACCACGGCGACCCCCACCCCCCTTGGCGACCCCTCTCCTCTCCCCAACCCAAACCATTCCCTCTCCTCTCCCCAACCCTCCCCCCCATCAGCTCCACGACCCCCTCCTTCGGTGACCGTCGCTCCCCGACCCACTCCTCTGGAGACCATCGACCCCCTCCTCCTCCTCTCCATCGCCACGCCCGATCCCTCGTTCGAGCGTCCCTCCCGTTCGCCAGAGCCAGCTCCAGCCATCTCCACCGCCGCTCCCCCTCGCCATCGCCGCTCTCCCTCGCCGTCGCCCCTCCCCTCCTGCCACCATTGATCAGGTAGACCCTAACCCTAACCGGCTCGTATACACACAGATACAACACTTTGACACATGACACAACACTTTGACACACACACACACACACTTTGACACATGACACAACACTGACGTGCACACACTATGACACCTATGTGCTCAAATTTTGACTAAATTAGGGTATTCTAGATATAAGATAAATAATATGCTAAATTACTACCCAAACTTTATTCTCATATTGATACATAATATTCACAAATACCCTAGTTACAGACATTACTATTGGTGTTATTGGACTCCTAGCTTAGCTTAGCCCATTAAGCCCTAACCCATATCTTATACTTAGTACATGATTATGCAGAGTAACTCCTCTAATATGACTCATGCAGAGTCACAGTCTTTCTACTGAAGCTAACTCATACAAATATCCATCTTCTTTCACAGTTTAGTTAGTCTACATCTAACACCAACTGTTTGGCCCTCCACATACTAATATGGTTGTCTGAAATAAATCCAACTACCTAATGTTGATTCACCACTTCATAAACTATTCCAAACATCATTCCTACTGTTAACATTAGTGCAACCTGTCTAGGTGAGTACTCAATTGGAAACATTAAATGCTTACTCTCAGCTAAGGTTAACATCATTAATTTGATATGGAGAAGGATTCAGTTATGATACTTGACCATAGTGTCAGAGTCTTAATTGTAAAGGATCACTTGCTCGAACCTACCTCTATCCACTTTAATATCTGCAACCTAACATTCTAAACCAACTGATTTGCCAACATCTGATTCAATATGCCTAGGACTATAAGTCCAAAAGTTCTTTTAGTAATACTCTATACTTGACTTATAAAGTTATGTTTGTATAAAGTTGACTCGGTTTAGCTTAGATACAATATAGCTAGATACATAATATATAGACTAATATCCTAAAACTTGACTTATACAACTTAGAAATGGCTAGTTTGACCAAGTTGGACTAGTTTAGCTTAGAGTTGACTCGGTTGGACTATACATAATATATAGACTAATATCCTAAAACTTGACTTATACAACTCCGCCTTTGAGTGATATGCTGCCGCGATCGCTGCACCGATGAAGGAGGGGGTCACTGAGGGGGGAGGAGGTCGCCGAGGGGGAGGAGCTCGTCGAGGGGAAAGGAGATGGAAGAATGAAAATTTTGGGTAAAAAAATGAAATCGATCGAGCAGCCAACCCTGTATGAAATATTGTAGCGACGTCCTTATGTAGACACGGGTGAAATGCCGCCGCGATAATCTCTGACCACCGCACGCACAAACACGCGAAACAAAAGTTAGCAATGCGAAAAGAAGATGACCGATAATCTCTGACCATTTAACGTAAAATGTCATGTGTACATATACTGCGGAAAGTGTAGACCGCATGAACTGACAAACGAGAATATGGGGATCAAAGTTGTAACAAGTAAAGTTGTGTTTTGGATATGTTCTATTCTTGTTAAGCTCTTTGTGCACAAAGCAAAATATAACGAATGCAGAACATCTCTCGAGTTTACGACTCTTGTATGCTCTATACTTGAGTTACGAACTCGATATTTGTTCTGTATTCTCTATTTATAGCTTGTTTTGTGAACAAAGAGCTTGCAAGAGTTCTTTTTCCAAAGCACAACTTGACTTGTTCCAGCTTTGAGACCTTATTTTCGTGCGTCATCAGTTCATGTCGGTCTTCACTTTTCCCAGTAACTTCCTCCAATTAACTCTATCCCTCGGTTGAGCTACTATTTCAAAGCTTTGACACTTGCATATCATTCACTACCTTGATATATCTATCTTACAGAATTATGGAGCTGAATTACTATCTGCGAAATCGTACTTGGATGTACAACCGTCATCCTGATGACATGTACGGTGTGCGGGATGAATTCATAGAGGGTGTACACCAGTTCCTGCAGTTTGCCAAGGCGTTCCCTCAGTACATGGACGGTACCAAAACTAAGTGTCCGTGTGTGAGATGTCGCAACTTGAAATATCATCCAGAAGTGGATGTCACGTATCATTTATACTCGAAGGATTTTACGCCGAATTACTATCAGTGGAGCGAGCACGAAGAACTTGTGTATTTAGCATCGGAGTACGAGCCTTATGTGGATGTCCACAACAACGCTCCTTACGACGATGGGTTGGTGAACATAGTTTTTGACGTGGCCGGGCCTAGTTTCGATCCGGATGATCATGATGCACCTGAGGAGGCACCGAACCCCGATGCTGCACAGGTCATGGAGTTGCTGGAGAATGAAAGGACTCCATTATATCCTGGTTGTGAAGATCATTCACCGTTGGAGGTGGTTACAAGATTGTTGAGCATCAAGTCCGATTTTAACATGTCGCAAGATTGCTACAACCGTCTTATGGAGTTGCTTATAGAAATATTGCCTGAGGGTGCGAAGTTGCCTAAAGACTTCTACCGGTCTAAGAGGATGGTTAGATCGCTCTGGATGGGATACGAAAAAATCGATGCCTGTCGCAACGGGTGCATATTGTACTACAAAGACGATAAGGATGAAGATGCCTGCAGATTTTGTGGTGTCGATCGCTACAAGGCATGTGGTAGAGGAAAGTCTGTCGGTGCCAGGAAGCCTACCTCTTCGATGTACTACTTGCCGTTGACGCCGCGGTTGCAGCGGTTGTTTATGGTGAAGGAAACTGCAGAAAACATGAGTTGGCATAAGCGGAAACATATCGAAGGAGTGTTGGATCACCCATCTGATGGAGAAGCATGGAAGCACTTTGATCGAGAGTATCCAGATTTTGCTTCTGATCTGCGTAATATCAGATTGGGTCTCTGCTCCGACGGTTTTACCCCATTCGGACTTTCGGGATCCCAGTATTCGTGTTGGCCTGTGATCGTCACCCTGTACAATCTACCGCCTTAGATGTGCATGAAGACTCCATATATGTTCCTCACCGTTATTATCCCAGGTCCGAACAATCCAAAAAGGAACATTGATGTGTATTTACAGCCATTGATTGATGAGTTGAATCATCTGTGGGAAGTAGGTTCCAACACGTACGATGTATCTAGAAAACAAAATTTCTAGATGCGGGCATCACTTATGTGGACCATCAACGACTTTCCGGCCTATAGAATATTATCTGGATGGAGCACGCATGGTCGTCTTTCATGTCCGTATTACATGGACAGCACTAAGGCTTTTCGTTTGAAACACGGAGGCAAACCGTGCTTCTTCGATGGTCATCGATAATTCCTGCCGAAGGATCATCCGTACTGGAGGAACGTGAATGCTTTTCGTGCTAGCATTGTGGAGAAGACTAATCTCCCGCCAAGGTGGCCCGGATACACGATATGGGAAGAGGTAAAAGATTTACCAAGAGCTATTGAGCAGCCTGCTACGGGCTACAAGTGTGACGGATTTGGTCGCACTCATAACTGGACGAAGAGGAGTATATTCTGGGATCTTCCATATTGGAGCACCAATCTGATTAGACATAACCTTGATGCCATGCATATCGAGAAGAATGTGTTTGACAACATAATTAATACTGTAATGGACGTAAAGGGGAAGACGAAAGACAATCCAAAGGCTAGATTGGACTTGGAAGAAATATGTAGACGTCCTGCATTGCATTTGATAGAGGACGGGAATGGGAAGTTGAAACAGCCTAAGGCAATTTTCTCACTGGAGAAGGAGGATAAAGTGAGACTTTGTAGGTGGATTCAAGGTCTAAAATTTCCAGATGGGTATGTTTCGAACTTGAGAAGATGCATCGACCTCAAGGAGAACAAACTGACAGGTATGAAGAGCCATGATTGTCACGTATTCATGGAGCGGTTAATTCCGATTGTATTTCGGAAATTCTTACCGCAGGCAGTTTGGGATCCATTGACGGAGCTTAGCATATTCTTCAGGGACCTTTGTTCTAAGAAATTGCTCGTTGATCGTCTAGAAAAGCAAGAGAAGGACATTACGGTAACACTGTGCAAGCTAGAGAGGGTGTTCCCTCCTGGATTCTTCGACTCTATGGAGCATTTGCCGATTCATCTTTCCTACGAGGTACGTGTTGTTGGACCCGTCGAATATCGATGGATGTACCCGTTCGAGCGACATTTCAATCACCTAAAAAGAAAGGTGAAAAATAAGGCTCGGGTCGAGGCTTCTATTTGTGAAGCCTGTATTCTCGAGAAGATTACAAATTTCTGCTTCTCCTATTTCAAACCTCATGTTGCTACAAATAGAACGAGGGCTCCGAGAAACGACGACGGATATCAAGAATTTAATGATGGAATACTGAAAGTATTCAATGCGTCCGAAAAGCCTTCGGGGAAAATGAAGAAGATATATTTGAATGACGAAGAGCTAAGGGATGCTCAGTTGTATGTATTACTCAATTGCGACGAGGATAAAGTGGAGAAGCTAGAGGGGTAAGTAAGGAATGATGAGTTTATGTCATCTCAATGTAATAGTATAAGCTAATATTATTGTACTAATCAGCGATTGCTTCGTTGTTTTCCAGCACATATAATGACGAGTTGAGGCTGGTTAGGCCCTACCTAACAGACGAAGCATTAGAACAAGAAATGATACGCCATTTTTCTTCTTAGTTGAGCGAATATGTACGTAGCTCGGTAATTACTGGCCTCTTCTAATGCAACTGCGCAATAAATAACTTATTATCTCTTCTTTGATATTCAGGTCGATCGTCTAATTTTATCCAAGATTGAATTAATTAGAACTCTTGCCAAGGGACCAATTACTTTTGTTAAAATATGGCCAAGTTACTGTGTCAATGGCTTTTGGTTCAAGTCGACAAATGCTTCGATCAGAGACAGCTTCCTGGATCTTGATTCCACGAAAAACAGTTGTTTGTGTATCAAGTCTTCGAACTACAAAGACGTCGATCCAGAAAATGATTTCTTTGGCATCTTGCGAGAGATTGTGGAGTTGTCATATAATAATGGCAGAGAACCTGCAAAGATCGTGTTGTTCAAGTGTGAATGGTTCGATCCGATTGAAAATCAAGGTTGGAAAATTGATAAGCATGGTCTTGTGGATATAAACTACAAGCGTAGATATCAAGGCTATGAACCGTTTGTCCTAGCAACTCAGGCTCAGCTCGTGTACTTTACAGCTTATCCGAGACGGGGAGCAACGAAGTCTGACTGGTGGGCAGTATGCAAGACTAAAGCTAGAGATACTTTTGATGTTGACGAAAAAGCTTACCAGGAGGACGAGCTACCTCTTGTAACCAATATTGTCGATGTGGACTCCACGAAAGTTACGCATTATACGACACATAATGTAGAAGATGTAGAATTATCCAAAGAGGAAGACGAAGCCGACGAAGGCGAAGATGAAAGTGAAGATGAGGAGGAAGAGGAAGATGAGGTCGAGGAAGACGAACAAGATGATTATTCTGAAGATGATTGAGAGAGATATACTTATCTGAACTTAGATGTTTTTTCTAAAATATATTATCTGGACTTAGATGTTTATTGTAGAATGTATCATCATATATAGTCTTGGTTATTATCTTGTCTTTATTGTACTTTCATATTTCTAGTCTCTATTATTTGTTGTATTATCATATGCTGTTATCAGGTATGGCAGGTCGTCGCGGATCGTTCCGAAAAGGGGGACGACGAGGTTATGATCCTCCGGTACTTCCTACAGGTACTGCTAGAGGATGGGGTTTTCCTTCGGTACCTCCTACTGGTACCGGCTCTGGATCTTCGTCGCCGATTACTCCGACATATTGGACAGTAGCTGGACCTGCTGGAACGACGTCACGTGGCATATCTCCTGGGATGAGTAGTTCCAGGCCTAATGAGAGTGCTCGCCCGTCTAGCGTTCTTGTTGCTGATACGACGATGGATCCAGAGGCGACGGCCGACCAGCATCATGCAGATGATGCGTGCGCACCTCCGGAGGAGAGGAGGACGGAGATCTGGGCCGACGGTACAAAGTAGGTATTTTGGTTTATTATTTTTTTTCTGTTTTTATCATAAATTAACTTTTTTTATGAATATAATATGTCTGTATAGATATCGTCCCCCAAAGGTACAGAGACGCCTAGGCCACATGCTGAGGCATAATTATGGTGGTCCTTGGATTAACTACTCTGATGCTCCAGACGAAAGAAAGAACTACTGGTTTACGCGCTTCAAGGTTAAAATAGATTTGCTTTTAATATGAATCATATAATTAATTTATATTATATATAACTGATAAATATTTGGCTTGCGCTCTTCTAGGATATGTTTTTCTATCCACCGCACCGGGCCGAGCTTATCGAGGGGATGTTTCCTGCCGTCGCTGCCAAGCTGATTCGCGACGCTATTAATGATCAGAAGGATCGTGATCGTGCCGAAAAGCCGATCCAAGGTTGGATCATCCCTGATCAGTGGAATGCAATGAAGGCTCGATTCGACGAGCCAAGGTACAAGGAGAAGTCGGAGAAGGCCAAGGCGGCTAGGCAATATGCCTCGAAGTGGTGCGGTGGGTCGATTCCGATGACGGAATATTTCCGTCGTCTGGTATGTCTTTCTCTTTTAGAAATATTATTTTAATACAAATCCGATAAATTATTACTAAGATAATATATTTAATTACAGATAAGGAAGGTCGGTAACGCCGACATGGTGACCGTCTTCTGGCCACCCATCGGAAGGGCGAAGGCCTTATTGACGAGAGGGCCGAGCAGACCTATGTAAGCATTACAATACGTTATCTTAATTTAATACTTCGTGTCAATTTTAATATAACTTAGTAAATATGATGCAAATAAATATTCATGTAGTTAGTAATAATAAGTACATTAATTAGAAATTAGAAATTATAGAGTACTATCCATTACTTCTAGGCCGAGTATCAGAGGCTGCGGGAACGGGCGGCTGCTAGTGCACCTAATGCTGGAGAGGCCGGTACTTCCTCGCAGTCCACTCAAGCTCCATCGGTGGACGAGCTGTAGATGACCGTTGCTGGTGGACTCCATAGGGGTACGTACTACGGTACGGATCCTATTGTTAGGGTTATATACTAAAAGCATCACTTTTTTAGTAATCTTATTTCCTTAAATTTTGAATGAGAATGATATGGGCAAATGTTTGCATATTGTATTTGTTGCAAGTGTTAATACAAATGTCGGATATTCTATATTGTAGATAATATGGTGTGTGGTGTCACACAGAAGATCATATTATCAGTTTTCTATGGAGTATATAAATAGTTCACAACCTAGATGGACTTGGACAATCTATTAGAAAGGTTGTAGTATAATCTGGTATTAGTCTATCTTGACTATAGGTTTACACTAGTACACTTTATGTGTATTGAACAGGACCACTTGAGGTTGTTCTCTTTGTACTGATTACATAAGAGAACAAACACCTCTGTTATTATGGATGCTTGTGCTCTTAATCCGGATATAATAACGGACATGTATATGCAGGTGCATTACTTTGACTCATAAAAGAGTGAGATTCATTATGGATCAACAACCTCTATGAATTGGGTAATAACATTGTATGTATGATGGGCTGTTGATTATAAATGGAATCCATGTCCCGATACATCGGGTTGATGATGTCCTCTTAAGGAGCTCATAAGGATTGTCATGTAAACCCTACAGGTGGATTATATCCCACATGACAAATAAAGTTGAGCGGTACTACTTAAGGATAAAAGATGTCGAATTAATATAGTTGTCAGTAACTTAATTTGATCGACGGACATACGATATCTTAACATGGGGAGCCAAACGAGCATATAATAAAAGGAGCCCACAAACATAATTTGGGATTAGGAAGGTAGTGCAATAATAGCTCATTAGTGGACCGAGCTATTGTTAATGGGCCTGGATTGTGTGTTCTGGCTGAACACGGGATATCCAGATCCGTTAGGAGGCCTAACCCTAATTTCTCCTCATGGTCCCTGCCGTAGACTATATATATCCTCTATTCTCTGGCCGCCAGATTACTGATCAGAAATCTGAAATTTTTTCTAAATTCGTGATTCACGTAAGGAGAGAAAGAGAGGGCTGCCAAGGAGAAAAAAAAGGTTGGGAGATCGTCGCCCACTCGACGTCCAACTCGAGGAAGGAATACGTGCAGAAGATCTTGGGGTCGTTCGCTCGAGATTGCCAGGAATTACTTGTCTCCTTTCTGCCGCAGGTATAATTCGTGAACCCTAGTTTCCGCCTATGAAGGGTTAGAACACGTATTAGATCTGTTTATCTTTCTATCGATCAATACGCACACCAAAGGAAGGGTCCTGGGAATCCCCAGTTCCATCAATGTCGCCCTAGTTGCGATCCAGTCCTCTAGGGCATCTCCTGCTAGTATGCATGGTCCATAGCCGTCCCAGGAGTCTGCCCGAGTCCACCAGATGATGGAGTCTCTCCGTGACGACCTGCTACGGCGGATCGAGGAGCAGTCTCAGCACCCTACGGACGATCCTGTGCTGCTAGCACGATTGGATGCGCTCGACCGTGATATTATGGAGCTCATGGAGACGACTGAGTGGACAGAGCACAGCGCTGGAGGGTTAGAGCGCACGGTGACGGAGCTGCAGACAGCACAGGTGACCATGACCGATAGGCTGAGATTAGTGACGGATTCGATGGTCCAGAGCAGTGATAGACTGTTATCTACCATGGATTCATACAACCAGCAACTTACAGCGTTGGAGCGTGCTGGTCCTCCGGGTGCGCCTTCATCGTCGTCGACTCCGCCGCCTCCACCGCCTTCTTCATCGACATCGACTCCACCGACGTCACTGCCTGCTCCATCGGTATCGATTTTACTTGAGGAGTTTGAGTTGTTCTTATCCCTTCGTCGCGGCGGTGCCCCTCCTGCACCAGATCCCTAGTAGTCCTAGTTAGGACTGTTTGTTTGTGTTTGTTTGATCCTTTGTTTGTGACTTGGATATTTGTTGGTTGTGTAGACTTGGATGTTTGGATCCTATTTGTTGGATCCTATTCTATTTGTTGGTTGTGTGTAGACTTTGGTTATTTGGTTGTAGACTTTGTTATTTGGTGTAGACTTGGTTATTTGGATACTTGTTGTTTGTGCCTATTCTATTTGTTGGATCCTATTCTATTTGTTGGATCACATTCTATTTGTTGCCTGCTACATTGTGTTATACTGTTATTTATGTTATTATTCGTTTCAATTGGATGTTAATGTGCTTCTGTGGTTTACATTTACCGGTGTTGAGTGTTCCACCGAAGGGGTCGGCGAACCCAGGGAGAAAAGGATATCTGTTATACTGTGTCTTAATTATGGTTATCTTTTTAAACTGCAGGAAGAAAAGGACATTCTGTATTTTATTTTTTTATTTTTTTGCAGATTTACCGACGTTTACCGACGTCCACCGACGTACGTTTGCGTCGGTAAATGTCGGTAAATCTGCAAAATTTTCCAGGATACCGACGTTTACCGACGTCCTTATACGTCGGAGACCGTCGGTAAAAGTCGGTGAACGTCGGTAATAATCCCAGGAATTACCGACATTTAGTGACATAATAGTCGTCGCCAATCCACCGACGTAACGACGGTAAACGTCAGCAAATTCCCAGTATTTTACTGACGTTTTACGACATTTTCAACGACGTTAATTCACCGACTAAACGACGGTAAACGTCGGTAAGTTTCCAGGATTTTACCGACATGTAGCGACTTTCAACACGTCGCTAATCCACCGACGAAACGACGGTAGACGTCGGTAATATCCCAGGATATACCGACGTAATCATACGTCGGTGAACGTCGGTATTTGCGACGTTCGGCGACGTTTTAAAGATCAGCGACTTACGTTTCTGCGACAAGTCCAAAACGTCGGTAATTGCGTCGGTAAATATTTTTAGCGACGTAATTTGTCGTTTTAGCGACGTCTTTAGACGTCGCTAAAACGACTTATTTTGGTAGTGCATGAGATACCATCAAATAAATACAGATCATACGGTCTTTCTCCAGCATGCAAGAGGCCACATCACTATACTTGTTGTATGTGTGGATGATATAGTAATCACAGGTGATAATGAAATCGAGATTACTAAGCTGAAGTCAAAACTCGCAAAAGAGTTTGAGGTGAAGGATTTAGGAGCAATGAGGTACTTTCTGGGTATCGAGGTGTGTGACGGCAAACAAGGAATTGTTCTCTCACAAAGAAAATATACGCATTATATCTGCTAAAGGAGATAGGGATGCTGGGATGCAAAGCAGCAGTCACTCCAATTGACCAGAAGTGCAAGTTGGGAGCAGAAGCATGAGAGCATGTTGATCGTGAAAGGTATCAAAGACTTGTACGGAGATTAATTTATCTGGGACACACTCGTCCTAATATCTCATTTGCGGTAAGTGTAGTGAGTCGCAACATGCATGATCCAAGAACGGGTTATATGGAAGCAGTGTTTTAGATCTTGAGATATCTGAAAGGGACGTCGGGAAAAGGACTATGGTTCAAGAAGAGTGGACGCATAGAAGTTTGAGGATTACTGCGATGCAGACTGGGCAAGCTGTATATACGACAGAAGGTCTACCACGGGATACTGTATTTTTGTAGGAGGAAACCTGGTATCATGGAGGAGCAAGAAACAGTCAGTGGTAGCACGGTCGTCAGCTGAAGCCGAATACAGAGCAATGGCTCTGGGAGTGTCAGAGTTGCTGTGGGTGAAAGCCCTGCTGACAGAGTTGAAGCTGGACAAGGGAGCACCGTTACATCTTCTAAGCGATAGTCAAGCTGTAATAAGTATAGCTAACAACCCAGTTCAGCACGACAGAATGAAGCACATCGAGATCGATCGATTCTTCATCAATGAGAAGCTGGAACAAGGGATACTGAAGATTGACCATGTTTGCTCAGAAGAACAAGTTGCAGACTGTCTGACTAAGGGTCTTAGTTCATTGAGTCTGTCAAAGTTATGTAACAAGATGGGGATGATTAATATCTATCGCCCATCTTGAGGGGGAGTGTTGAGAACCAATAAAGGACTTTAGTCCCATATCGGAAGATGTATTGTGAAGAGGAGTTAGACCCTCTATAAATAGTGGCAATAGCCTATCAATAAAATCATCCCATTATTATTCTCTACAGTTACATATATGTTTATCCTAAATGAAATTAGCCATGATTGATCGCTTTTCAGAAAATTTGGATATGGTAGAAAATATCTAATGGATCGAGGAATTAATTCTCACATCTAATCTATCATTATTATTTTTCCTTTTTTTTGTTGCAAATTTTTTCCATGATTTCTTCAACTTATTTCATTCTTAGAAGTTCTTCTGTATTGTTCCACTAATTTTTTGGATATCGGTTGTTTCTCTTATTTCTTGTACTCGACAAGGGAGCATGACATAAAATATTATATAAATATTAAAGATAGAAAAATATAGTTACACCTCCTATGTTTCATCGGTATTACATGAACTATTCCTATTCCGAAAATAAAAACACTGACCATCCATTTCCTTTATAAATTTTAAAAAATATAGGAATTGTCAGTATTACATGTTTGTATAGAAATTATAAACTATAAGGATGTCGTGTAATTGGTTTTAAAGTAGGAGTGGTGTCTTTGATAACTGTAAAACATAAGATTAGTTAATGCAATTTGTCCAAAAAGAAATAAATATTGTTAACATTAAATTGATCAATAGTTCTCTCTTGCAAGATTAATTACTCTATTGATCATGATAGCTAGCTCAGTTAACATGTAATCTTTTTTTCTCTGACACTGTGACAGTCTAAGTTGACACGAAAATCTTTCCAAGATATTTTACTAAGTGATCAAACTAAAAATAACAGACAATTATAAATAATCCCTATTCTTAAATGTCAGCATGCACAATTTTAGAATCTACATAGTCAATACCAGCTTCTGATGGAGGGGAATAAGCCACATGTGTCCACATCTTGCTTATGCAATATCTGTCAATGTACATAATGACAGGCCATCATATCCAAATATCCCACTGGACCAACCTTCCATATCATCATATGTGAGGATTCGGCCTGTGTTATGTTGGTGCTCTTGCTCCTTGACATGAAAAGAGCTTGCTCTCAACATGTTTTGTAAAGTTTAGTCCCACATTGAAAAAGCACCATGAGTTATCTCAACATATATATGAGTATGTGTTGTTGGGATATGCACATGGGGTGGTGACCCTAAGGAGGGAACCATGTGGGTGATTTTACTAAGAGAAAAATGATTAATTCCAACAAGGACGTAAGATAATTTTTGTTGTGCAGACTCGGACTCGACACGGACTCCAGGTTGTCCCGTGCATGCACGGGAGTGTTCGGGGGGAAGACGTGGGCTAGCACTCAACTATGTTGATTGTGGGATGATGTAAAATATCAAACTCTATTTTAGAGTATTGGTATTTTAGTCCCACATCGGATATGAGAGATGATGAGGACTCACTCTACTCTATAAACAGAGCCCCCTTGCCTCATTTCCAAAATGCACCAAAGAAGAGAGTTAAGGGAGTCCGTAAAGTTCAGGAAGCCCGTTCAAGCCACAAATATTGACTGACGAGTGTTTCAGAAGTTTTCTTGAACTTGCTGGTTCTTGGAAGCGGATCGTATAGAGGCGAATCTTGCTTTGATCAACAGTATTTTTACACCCCAGTAGATTTAATCCTCCTCTTCCTCTTCTGTTTCTCTGTAACTCGTTCTTCAGGTTTTAGGCACCTACTGAGTAGGGAGGCCTAACTTTGTTCTTGAGATCTATCTTATTTGTGGTACCTACTGCGTAGGCTTGCTAAACTCCTCATTTGTGGCACCTACTGTGTAGGCTTGCTGAACTCCTATTTTCCATCTATATCCATGCCTCGGGACTAACAATCTCAAAGCAAGATTAGTACGATAGAAAACATTAATGCTTCACTCCTCCAAACTGACTACTGCAAGTTAGAAAAGTTTGATGGAGAGCATTATCAAGTTTGGAAGAGGAAGGTCTTTCTCACCCTTCAACTCTGAGACGTTGATCACGTGCCCTTTGAAGAGGAACCTACTGTTCCAGATACTTGGTCTGTTGTCGCTATAACTGCGGCTACTAAACTTCATGCCAAATAGAGAAGAGAGACTAGCATTTGTAGGCTTCTGATCCTAAATGCTATAGAGGATTCCCTGGCATAATCCTACTCAAAGAAGGATAGTGCCAGAGAAATATGGAAGTCTGTGGAAAAGCTGTACAAGGAAGAAAAAAACAGGAGCATGATATTTTTCGTCGAAAAATATCACAAGTGGTTCTTTGAAGACGAGAAGGCGATGCTTCCTCAAGTGAAGGGGTTTCTGAAACTTTGTCAGAAACTGGACGATGAAAAGACCCTCGTCGATAAATTTATCGTTGGAGGGATCGTCTCGAAACTTCCTGCTGGATGGAATACGTTCTATGCAAGAATGCATCGGAAGAAACTCGAGATCAGTCTGGAAGACCTCTTGCAAGAAATCTACGTTGAGGATGAGATGCGTTCTCAACAGAAGATGGACGCTTTGTCCAAACAATTGGTTGAGGCCAATCTGGTGCAGACGAGAGACTCCAAGGGGAAGCAGGCGGCTTCTCACCACAAGAAAGACTTCACTAATCTAACAGTGAAGGGACCGTCTTTCAAACAGAAGAAGCCCAAGTCCAATGTGACTTGTTTTAACTGTGGCAAGAAGGGCCACTACAAGAGTGAATGTAGATCCAAGCCCAAGCAGTCACAGCAAGGTGAGCCTAATAAGGTTTCATTAATTACTGACGGTATTGCTATAATTGCTCAGGTTACTTCGGTGGGGGCTGACTCTGACTGGTGAGTAGACACTGGTGCCACCTGCCATGTCTGCTCAAGCAAGAAATGGTTCACCATATACCAGCAAACCTCTGAGAAGGTGATGGTGGCGAACCAGGCATAAGCTGAAGTTCAAGGGATCGGGATGGTGGAGCTGAAGCTGACATCCGAGAAAACTCTGACGCTTCAAGATGTGAAGCATATTCCCGTGATTGCCAAGAACTTGATCGCTGGAGGCCTTCTCTGCAACGCAGGCCTGAGGATGGACATCAATGCTGGCCAGATGGTGATGTCCCTAAAATGAATGTACTTCGAAAAAGCTTTCTATACCGAAGGAATTTTTAAACTCCAGCTTGTAACCCAGTCAGAGAACATTAATGCAATTTCCAATTCTGCTTATACTCTTGAGTTGTGGCATAATAGACTAGGAATAGACTAGGAATAGACTAGGACATGTCCATTGTAAAAGGATAAACAAAATGTCTAGTCTAGGACTTATCTCCAAATGTGGGGAAAGGTGGAGAAATTTGAAGTGTGTGCTCAGACTAAGATCAAAAGGAAACCCTTTCATCGGGTCAATCGAAGCATAGATCTTCTGGAGTTGATGCACTCCGATATCTATGACTTCAAACAATTCTCCATGAAGGCCGGGATGAAGTATTTCATAACCTTCATCGATGACTTCTCAAAGTACGCATTCTTCTACTTGATAAAAACAAAAGATGAAGCATTCGAGGAGTTCAAGGAGTTCAGGGGTGAAGATGAAAGGCAAACTGGACAATAACTCAAGAGGTTGAGGAGTGATCGAGGCGGAGAATATCGATCTCATGATTTTACATCGTTCTGCAAAGAACATGGAATCATCAACGAGACTACTGATCCGTATTCTCCTCAGTCCAACGGAGTAGCAGAAAGGAAGAACAGAACGTTGACAGAAATGATGAACTCAATGCTGCTAACTGCAAGTCTTCCAAAATGTTACGGGGGAGAAGCTGTATTAACGGCCATATTCATTCTGAATAGAGTGCCGTATGCAACTTCTGATATTACTCCTCATGAACTCTGGTTCAAAGTCAGACCCAATTTGAATATCATTCGAGTGTGGGGGTGTCTGGCTGTAACGCCCCAGTCCCAAAATACGTAGAACTAGAAACGTAGACATGCCAGCTGTATACATACGAAGTATACTCCAATATATAGAAACCTCGTATGAATAAATAAGCTGTAAAATGCAGTAGAACCATGACTAATCTCATCCACGCAAAATAAATGAATAAAAGATATCATATAATCAACTATGAATTGTCATTGGTATATGTAGTTGGGCGGAGACAAATCTACTACCAACTATGAAAAAAAATACATGATATATAAAAGAATAATTTTGGCGAGCGGAGCGAAGACGATCAAAGTACAATCATCCTCGAAGAAATAGAGATGATCATGGCCACAACTAGAACACCTACGAAAGACAAGAGCACACACCTGACGAGATAACCAGGTCCTCAGAGGGACGTAACAAGACACATAATATCATGCCAATGTAACTGAATATAAATTGCTCAAATAAATAAGTCAATTGAATTATAATATGGTCCAATACACACCATTGAACTAGCATTCAATCCCCCAACCAAACAAGGACAAAAGATGGTAAACTAATTCACGATGACGTATCTTTCATGCTACAAATCCAATATGGTATCCGGACCCCAACAAGGTTCAATACCTTCTCATCGAAGTAGTAAGCCACACCTACAACCAAACAAGGACAAGATGTGACGAACTAATCCGCGACAAGTTATTGTTCCAAGCCACGGTCCGATACAAGTACCCAAACCAAGAGTACTCATACCTAACGGATAAGGGCGCCTAACCAAATCTAAGTGAATACAATTTTAAGAACATTTCATGGTCGCATGACTACCGGGTCAAGTCAAGAAAATACCAATACAGTACCTCAGTAGCGAGTCACAACACCATATACTATTCCTCAGTATCGAGCGAGTCTATAGTATATAGTCTACCTATCGTTCCTTGGTAGGGAGCGAGTATATGATAGATAGGGTGGTAGTCAACTTCCAATCATGTTCTCCCCGTCCAATGCCAACTCATAACTGTTAAGTCTTCTAGCATGCAATTCTATTAGCAGTTATTTCCTAACGTACGGCTTATACGTACTGATGGCCAGCCAATCACGCATGTTCGCGTCCTATATATGACACACAACAACGTGGTATAAATGTGTCAAGGCCTATGAATGCAACACACAAGGTGGTCCCTTAAATCTAGGTTTAATGTGTAAGAAAAATAATACATAGCAGAAAATATAACTGAATAGTAAGTTCTAACAAGTTATGCCATGTATCACAGTTTATTTTACATAAAAAATAATAAATAATGCATGAAATATGAGATAAAATAAATAAACAGCAAATGGCAAGGTGTCGTGCCTGGTAGGACGCCAGGTGTGCTGCGATAATCACGGTGGCACGAACTACGACTTTGGTATAACAACTATGCAAGGTGACCTCTGACGGTGGCACGGACAATTCCATTGGGTCCAGAAAGGTCGAATTAGCTAGGGACGATATAAAGTAAGAATTGGCAAGGGAACGAGCGTAGTAGGATTGGGCAGGGCGATAATCGAAGGTAGTTGGAAGAAAAATATATGATTTTTGAAAGATGACTATATTCATAAGAAATTACTTAAGGTTAAGAAAATCGTTTTTGGCAAAAAGACTCCAAGTTGTAAAAATATTTTAGATGGATATTTCGTAAAAGATATTTATATTATTTAGAAATTTATTTATAACTTCTATTGGAAAAATATTTCTCATAACCAAACGCTATATTTAATCAAAGTAATTTTAAATAAATCTTTTGAAAGAAAAATATAAAAATTGTTTAGGCAAAATTCGCTAATTTTGTCAAAATAAGTTTTTGAGATAGAAAGCTACATTTTTATTAATTAAAACATTGTTAGAAATACACATAAATTTGGAAATAAGTTATCTAGGACTAAGACCCTAATATATTATATATATTTTACAATTAAATTTTTGAGGAAAGATACAATATATAAAATTAACAATTTACTATATATCAACGATAAAGGCTACTTTATAAATAAATATATCTCCAAAATATAATAGAAGTTAGTAGTTGTAACAAAATAACAATTTGTAAAATGCATACATTGTTTCTCCAACGTTTAAAATAATCACAATAATAGTAATAATAACAAATATGATAATAATAATGATGGTAATACTATTGATAATTACTATTGTACATATACCTACAAGAAAGAAAATAATAGAAATATAATAATGATGATGATAATAATAATAATAATAATAATAATAATAGTGTACATATGTACATGTAATATTAACAATGAAAATAACTATTACATATATGTTTACTATATGTAAGTACAGCTCTGTACTCAATTAAATAAAAAATAATAAAAAAATAAAAACAAAAGGAAAGGGAGAGTGGAGAGAGAGTACAAGAGAGGGAAGAGGAGTGGGTGGCTCGGGAGAGAGAGAGGGCGGCGGAGTGTGGAGGCATGATGACGAGGAGGAAAGGAGAGGCGGAGGGAGCGGGATCGGAATGGAGTCCGGCTCGGTTGAGCTGCCGGAGAAGGCGACGGAGCTTGCTGACGGAAACGGGGCATGGAGGAGAGAGGAGCGGTCAGGAGAGAGAGAGAGGAAGGGGCGATCGATGAGGGGGTCTCGCGCGTGCGGGGGGACGGTGGAGCTCGGAGTGGGGTCGTCGACGGCTTGGCACGGGCGGATTAAGGAGGAAAGGTAGAAGCGGCGGAGAGGGGTCGGGCGGCGAGCGGCAAGCCGGAGGCGGCGTTGTGGGAGGAGATGGAGCTCGGACACGGCGGCAGAACGGACGGTTCTCGGTGGGCGGCCCGGCGAGTGGTGGCTATGGGGACGGCTGCGAACGCGGGGCTCTGCAGAGACTTCGAGCGGATGCCGATCGAGGGAGGCGGCCGTGCGGGGATCTCACAGCGACGCAGAAGGCGGATCCGGCTGGTGCGGGACGAATGAAGCAGAGGAGGCTTGGATGGCCACCGCGCTCGAGGGTCGAAGTACTAGGCGGAGGTAAGTGATGCTGGTGGTGGTTTTAGTTTTTGGGTGTTTTGGGTGGTGGCAAATTTCTGGTGGCGGTGGTTGTGTTTGGTTTTTCAGGGACGACCGGGGTGGTCGGAGTGACCTAGTGGGCAGGGTGACGTTGGTGGTGGTGGTACTTGGTAAACTTCTGGGAAGGGTGGCCGGGGGAAGTGTGGGGTTTCGGTGAGTTGTTGGTGACGGACGCATGGTGATGGTGGTGATGATGGGGGTTGGCTGGATGATGGTATGTTTTGGCAGATGGGGTTCTTATGTCATGGCTGTGGCAGCGCCGGCTGTAATGACCCGCTCCGCCCTAGTGGAACGTCGATTCAAACGACAAGTGCAACGACTCAAACGAGCCATCGACCCGAAGAGTTGGCATCGACCTGATGAAGAATCGATGCAAGGCTTACATTGGCCCGTCAAGATGAATCCAGACTTAGACTTTCAAAGGCGCGCTCGGAGTATCGCTCGACCGATGCGAACATCGCTAAGGTGGGTGGCTCCGATGAACCCGTCTTTGCTTAGCCTAGACACATAACAATACGGACACTATTGCTAGAATCGCTAGGCGTCAACTCCGCACATGCTAATAAATGAATGACTCAACGCACCTAGCTAAGGGAATAATCCCATCTTGCATGCTTGTATAGAATATGGAAAGAAACATGGAAAAATGTGAGAACTCTCGCACCGCACTCCACGCTCGTGCTAAGGCACAAGCTTACGTTCAAGTCCCTTACATGTTCAACAATGAAACAATGAATGGGTTACAATAATGAAACGGAAGATTATCGACATAGTCGTTCCGAGTAGAGTATAACAACATTGAAAGACTTCGGGACCGATGGGTCGCCAAGGCGACTCCCGCACGGAGAGTTGCATAATGTATGAATGAATGAATGAATACGTAAAAAATGAATGAATGAACGAACAAGTGAAAGAAAGAAATGAAAGAGTGAATAAAAGATAAGACATGAAAGACGTTAGCGACAGGTATGACGGACACGTACAATGGGGCTCGCTACCCGCGCTGCACGGACGCCAACCTGGTCGATAACGCATTATGGCTCTAAGACAGCCGTTAAGTTAAATGATAAGTCAATACGAAATGGTCGTGGACAAACGACACGGGCGATGGAGAGGAATACCGTGGCCGTCATGAGGAAGGATTCTGCGGCACGGGCGATGGGGGGAATACCGTGGCCGGCCTAGGCGGAATCAGACATGGGGCTTATGGGCTGCTTTGAGTGGGGGCTCGGCCACTAAAAGAGACGTAATACCAGGCATTTTAAGAGACTATCAAGGTGTACCAGCCATCACGCTTCGATAGGTGAGAATGCCCACGTGATATGTCCAAAATGGCTTGTGATGCCAGCGACCCATGCATGTAGATTAAGTGGACTATGCTGGTGGCAATCCACGTGCAAGTCCTTACATTGAAACAAGTAATCTAAGTTAACTAAATGAAGTGCCTCCTGAACATGCTTGAAATATAACGTCCTGAACATGCTAGAAATGTAATATCCTGAACATGCTGAAAATATAACATCCTGAACATGCTTGAAATGTAACGTCCTGAACATGCTTGAAATGTAACATCCTGAACATGCCTGAAATGTAACACTAGAACATGCCTACGACGTGCTAGAACGTGCCTACGACGTGCTAGAACCTGAGGCAGGGACACGCCCCTAACATTGAATGTTTACATGAATCACGTTAAGTTACTACTCATGAATTGTTGACTAACTTGGTTTACTCTAGACAGGGAAGGCCGGAACGGTAAGTATGGGTAAGTCGTGCATGTATTTTCATGCGACACTTGAATTCGGCAACACGAGATAGGTTATGGAATATACCATGAAACTGATCCTAAGACAAGATTAGAAATACAATGAATGATAGACGGTGCACAAAAGTAAATGGAACGTGTTTGGTAATGATAGCATTGTGGGCGAGCTAGCCTTCCCACCAGTGCATAACAATGTACTGATAACCCCACAGTCTGCTTGCAGGATGCAGGAGACGTCGCCGGGTGCGGAGCTTTCCTCGAACGTGCTAAGGCGCGGAGCTATCTCTGGAGCCTTGGAGCGTTACAAGAAGCTGAAGCACCCTATACTGGACATAATGTATCGGAACATCGCCATGTATCATTCTATCTTGTAAGCCACTTGGCACGCCTTTTATGTTTCAGAGTGAGAGATTGAGAGACTTGTAAATCTCGACCTAGCGCCGCTTGTAAACTTCTCGAATATCAACAAAGAGTTTGAATTCGCTTCTACTTGTGTTCATTTACTTTCCGCTGCAAAGGGGGACACTCTGTGCGACTCTGTGACCTAGCTCAAATCGGCCGTTTCTGGACTTGGACTTGCACGGGCACAACCTAGGCCCGTACGACATCACGCCTTAGCAAGGACGATCGCTCCTACTGGAGCGGGGCGTGACACCGGCGATGGTGTCGGGTCACAGTGAGAAGGAGGATGAAAGGTGATAATGGTGGAAGTGAAGATTCTGGCCGGAGTTGGGAGGCACGGACATTGTGCAGGTCTGGATGATGGGAAACGGCTGATACAGAGGTTAAGGGTGACGGCGGTGATGGTCGGAGTGGCGGAGAAGCAGGCTATGGTGGACGGGTTCGATGGTGGCAGGAAGAGGATTCAATGTATATATAAAAAAGAAAATAGAATAAGATAGTCACCCGGGGTCGGACCCGAGGCCGTCACGGCTGACACGGAGGGAAATAGCCACAGACACGATGCACGTGCTTCGGTGAGGAAATTTGAAAGATTAATTGTGGAGAATTCAAGGGCAAGTACCTCTCCTTTTATAGGAGGTGGGAATCCCATTAGAATAAGGATTAGGGGTTTTAAATCTCTCATAGATAAATCGTATATTAATTTAAATCAAATTCAAAAATTTCAAATCCAAATCTAATTCAATTTAAATATAATTACATTCTATCCTTTAGTTTAAAATCAAATAAGATAAATCAAATTTCAAATATAGATATTAATTAAATCAATCCATGAAATCAAATCGAGATTTAAATTGCCACAATAATTTCAAAATATATTTTCCAAAATACTAATAATAATAATTTCAAAAATAATAAATATATTTTTAAATATAGCTTTTTGAATAATAAAATATTAATATTAATAAATATCGAAAATGGAATTATATATATGAATTCAAATTTATGTACCTCATATGCAAGGAATATTTGCATAAAAATAGTTTTCTAAATTACCACTATTAAATAAGATAGCCTTTTATAAATAAATAAAATTATATTAATAAGTTTTGGCCATCTCGATACGATACTTTTCATAACTTTAAGTAAAATACAAATAATTATTATATATATTATTTTGAAACTATAAAAATAGAAAAATATTTTTCTAAAAATATGTACGCTCGCACATATTCGCACTCGTCGAGCAATTACGAAAAACAAAATTTCGTACACGACGTACAATACAACTACGCGACGTACAAATACAAATATATAATAAAAAATTAATCAGTACCAAATTTATAAAAATATAGTAGAAATTTAGAGGTTTTACACTGGCATACGTAAAACTTCCGGATCTGAAGATTCAGAAACTCGGAACAAGGACTACGAAGACGATCTTCTTGAGGTATGCCGAGAAGAGTGACGCTCGAAGATTCTTTGACTTGGAGTCTAACCATGTCATCGAATCTCGTGACACAGAGTACTTTGAAGACAAGTTTGCAAGGCACAAAAATATTGTTCTCGCGGACATTTCGGAGAATAATGATGGTGCAAAGGAAGCTGAGTTTTCCAACGATGTCGTAGTCCAAGAAGAAATTGTTGTTGATGAAACAACGTTTGGACCAAAACTCGAAGAGCCGTCAGCCAAGCGAGTGAGAAGACTAAAGGACTTCGGAGATGACTTTGTCACCTATCATGTAAAAGCAGATCCGCTTACCTATGATGGGACGATGAAGACCAGAGATGCTACCTTCTGGAAGGAGGCAGTGAATGACGAGTATGACTCTATCACCTCCAATAACACATGGGTGTTAGTAGATCTACCTGAAGGAACAAAACCCATCGGATATAAATGGATCTTCAAGAAGAAGATGAAGGCAGATAGAACTATTGACAAGTTCAAGGCCAGGCTGGTAGCCAAGGAGTTTTCTCAAAAACAGGAGTTAGACTACTTTGACACATATGCTCCAATAGCGCGGATGACCACCATCAAAATGTTAATTGCTCTAGCAACAATACATAAGTTGGTGATACATCAGATGGATGTAAAGACAGCATTCATGAATGACGAGCTGACCGAAGAGATATACATACAACAGCCAGATGGATTTATCGTCAAAGGTCTTGAAGACAAAGTCTGCAAGTTGGTGAAATTATTGTACGGTTTGAAGCAAGCTCCCAAGATGTAGCATGAGAAGTTTGACAAAGTTATTAGATCAAACGGCAACAGAGTTAGCGAGACGGACAAGTATGTTTACACGAAGTTCGCTGATGGAAGAGGAGTCATCGTTTGTCTGTATGTGGACGATATGCTAATTCTAGGAACGGATATAGGCAATGTCATAGAGACAAAGAAGTTCCTCTCAACCAAGTTCAGTATGAAGGACTTGGGGGATGCAGATGTCATCTTGGGCATAAAGAGCATCCGGACAGACACTAGAGTGGCGCTGTCACAATCTCATTACATTGAGAAGATGCTCACACGCTACGGGTATCAGGATCTTCCAGGGATCGATACTCCATACAGGTGTGATCAGAAGCTGAAGCCAAATTCGAGAGAAAGCATCAAGCAGATGGAGTATTCTAGCATTATCAGGAGTTTGATGTACGCAACTACTGCCACAAGGCCTGACATAGCTTTCGCCATGGAAATGCTGAGTCGGTTTACAAGCAACCCAGGCATTGAGCACTGGAAAGCTGTGAAGCGGGTGATGAGATATCTCAAGAAGACTCAGACATATGTACTGCACTACAGCGGGTATCCGACAGTAGTGGAAGGCTTCAGTGATGCTAGTTGGTATTTAAAGGTGGAGAGCAAGAGATCCACAAGTGGTTACATCTTTTCCTTGACTAGAGCTGCTATATCGTGGAAGTCGAAGAAGCAGACTATACTCTCTCGTTCCTCCATGGAATCTGAGTTCTATGCACTAGAAGCTGCAGCAGATGAAACAGAATGGCTTCGACAGCTCATGTATGATCTTCCAGTTGTTGTAGCTCAGATACCGGCGGTACCGATATACTGTGACAACCAGACGACTACAACAATAGCATCAAATGACCTCTTCAACGGGAAGAAGAGAACTGTGCGGCTGAAGCACAGAGCAATAAACGATCTCATTAAAAGGGAAACTATTGCTGTAATTGATGTTCGGAGTCAGGAGAACCTGGCGGACCCGTTCACAAAGGGCCTCAAGTGCCAGCTGGTCGATGACACAGCAAAAAAATAGACTTGAAGGCATTCTAATATTGTATTTGTGTAATCCTACCATAAAATTTTATGCTATTAGTTCAAAAAAAATCTACTAGGCATCTAGCTTTTGGTTCAAGGGAGGACCACTAATTGGAAAAATATCAGGTAACAGTAGGTACATAGTCCTGAGGGATGGACCCATAACCACTGTTGTCTACTATAGTTCTCTGCGGAGAACATGTCCTGTGGAGAGGATGGCTTAAACGCCTTAATGAGTTCTCAGACAGAGTGAATGTCTGTTGTACTTTACAGGGAGCACGGTAGCACAGCACTACAAAGGAGCTCATAGACTCCATGCTACAGTGGGGTGACACCACAATGAGGTTTCTAGGTAGGGGTAATACCTCGGCTCAGTAAACCATGTCACTGCGGCGTAGCACCGCTTATAGGCAGGTAGCCTAATACTGTATATTATAAATGAAGAGTGGCTGATAGCACTACAAAAAGGCCAGTGTCCTCATGTTACAGTGGCATGACACCACGAAGAGGTACCAGGTAGGGTAAAGCCTCCGCTTCGTAAGCCATGTCATAGCGGCGTAACACCGCACGGAAGCGGAAGGCTTCATACTGGATAGTTTGACACTACAAAGAGGCTTGTGACCTCATGCTACAGTAGTATGAATCTACGATGAGGTACCCAGTTAGGGATAAAGCCTCGACTTTAAGCCATGTCATAGCGGCGTAGCACCGCACGGAAGCGCGAGGCTTCATGCCAAGGACTCTTTAAAAGAACTCACCTAGAGTATGTGGATAGAGATACAGGCCGTCTCTTGAGGGTAAACTTGTAGACGCCCAAAATACATACACCAAAATCAGGCTGGCAGATGGCCTTTAATGTGTAGCCAGAAGCACATGTAACTACATTTTGTGAGTGAAAAAAATTACAATTGTGGTGCAGAATTCAAGACATAGTCCATTCTTGTATCGCATTATTATTTAACCCATGCGGGAAGATTCAAGTCGTCAGCGACATCTATCCTAATACAAAATGGACAGTTACTGTGGGGAACGCTCAACCCTAGACACATATATATGATGAGATATGTGGGAGATTGTTGGTGCTCTTGCTCCTTGACATGAAGAGAGCTTGCTCTCAACATGCTTTGTAAAGGTTAGTCCCACATTGGAAAAGCACCAAGAGTTATCTCAATATATATATGAGTATGTGTTGTTGGGATATGCACATGGCGTGGTGACCCTAATGAGGGAACCATGTGGGTGATTTTACTAAGAGGAAAATGATTAATTTCAACAAGGACGTAAGTTAATTTTTCTAGTGCGGGCTCGTACTCGATATGGACTCCAGGTTGTCTCGTGCATGCACGGGAGTGTTCGGGGGGAAGGCGTGGGCTAGCACTCGGCTATGTTGATTGTGGGATGATGTAAAATATCAAACTCTATTTTAGAGTATTGGTGTTTTAGTCCCACATCGGATATAAGAGATGGTGAGGTCTCACTCCACTCTATAAATAGAGCCCCCTTGCCTCCTTTCCAAAATGTACCAAAGAAGAGAGTTAAGGGAGTCTGTAAAGTTCAGGAAGCCCGTTCAAGTCACAAATATTGACTGATGAACGTTCCATAAGTTCTCTTGAACTTTCTGGTTCCTGGAAGCGGATCGTATAGAGGCGAATCTTGCTTTGAGCAACGGTATTTTTACACCCCAGCAGATTTAATCTTCCTCTTCTTCTTCTTCTTCTTCTTCTGTTTCTTTGTAACTCGTTCTTCAGGTTTTAAGGCACCTACTGAGTAGGGAGGCCTAACTTTGTTCTTGAGATCTATCTCATTTGTGGCACCTACTGTATAGGCTTACTAAACTCCTCATTTGTGGCACCTACTGTGTAGGCTTGCTGAACTCCTGTTTTTCATCTATATACACGTCTCGGGACTAACATGTTACATAGGATACATTGTGTGCCTGGTGCACAAACTTTTACCACAAATATCATGCACCTTGCAACCTATATATATTTTCATATTTGACGATCTCATCTTGTATCCATCTCTCTCCCACCTCAGGCAACAAACATCATCATCATGATGGCCCTGTCCCATAATAATGGGATCGGCTATGGAACATTAAGCTCAACAAAGATTTTGAAGAATTTTGTTGGATCAGCTATCAATTTGATATCAGTTCTCTATGATGGCAACAAATTTCTATCCAAGATAGCCAATGCTGAGATGACAATGCCATAAAACTTAGACGGACAATTTCAATTGGTAGTTAGGTAATATACAATTTAAGCTAATACAACCAAAGAGTACCATCCAAATCATTCAAATTTTGAAAAGTCTAGATGAAGAGGTAATATCACTGTTTTAAAATTCGGACAATGCACTAGGTCGGGTCAAGCTAGTTCAACTGGTTGGTTCAACGAGTGGTTCCAAAATTGAGTTAATCTAAGTGGCCCAAGTTCAATTTCTCTTGACCCTGTTTTTTCAAATATATTCATTTACAACAAGTTTTTGAAAAAACAATAGATCAACATTGATCCGGCCCGAAAAAGCGACCGGTTCACGGGCCAACCGGTTGAACCGGCCGGTCGGTCCGGTCTGATTTTTAAAACACTGAAAAATATGATACAATTTGCTTTAAAAAAATTCTATCAATGATCTCTATAACGCATTATATGAAAGAATAAAAATGGACGAACATTCCATGCCTTCGATCACAAACGTCAGCTGAATTAGGATAATTAAGGTAAACGATATTGAAATCCAAATCCTCTTTACCAATATCTAAAGAAAATTTTAATACAAGTTTTAAAAATTAAAAAGAAGGTTATATTAGATGCTACGACAGAGGCGGATCTAGAAACTGAAGCTCGAGTAGACTACAGCAGATTCAGATAGGCTAAAGATGGAATAATTCATATAAAAAAGAAAAAACATAAAGAAAAAAAAATAGTAAATTTTTTTTAGGGGTGGGCCTTATATGCTGGATCCGCCACTGCGGCTAAGATAAGGTTTCATACTTGCATCCCTTGCACCCCGATTCAAGATTAAGTATCCGCTTTCTCAACATATGTTGAGACTTGAGAGTTAGTTATGTACATATGGACCATCCTAAGTGGGGTTTCATGACAATAAATATATTCATTATATCTTTGAAACTTGAATGATTTATAAGTTGGAAAAAGGAGATGACAAAGTTAACTTGGATAAAATTGTGCTTAACCACCGATGAGCTGCATGCCATGCCATGCCAAAGCAAGAAATATTCTCTACTTTGTCTACTTGCATCAATCAATCCCCCTGTCACTGTCACAATCAAACAATCATCAGCAGCGCAATTAAGTATAACCTTTAATTTTTCCGGCTATATATAGCCGCTTGTTGTAGCTCAATCTCCACACACTATCAACATATTCTCAAGTGTTTCTTCAATTAAGATCGATCGTATGGACAACGTGATGAGGCTGGCCTCGCAGAAGGCGGTGGTGATCTTCACCGTCAGCTCCTGCTGCATGTGCCACACCGTCAAGAGGCTCTTCTGCGAGCTCGGAGTCAACCCCGACGTCCACGAGCTCGACGACAAGCCCATGGGGAGAGAAATGGAGAATGCGCTCGTCAAACTTCTGGGCCGGAAGCCGCCCGTTCCGGCCGTCTTCATCGACGGGAAGCTGGTCGGCTCTACCGACAAGATCATGGCGCTTCACCTTGGAGGCAAACTAGTCCCACTCCTCAAAGAGGCCGGTGCTCTCTGGCTCTAGCCTACTTGAGTAGACGCAAATCTAATTAATTTTCCTATCATGCAAATATTTAATTTTGCGATCGAGCCATGTATTGGAGTTAAAACTAATTAAACAACTGTGGAGCGACTAATATTTAGATTTTTAGTTGTAAAAGTGTAATTTGGAAATTTTGTCATCAACATTGTTGAAATGTACTCTCTTTATATTCTCATCTTTTATATATGTGTACTGTTATTGCATAAATCCGAGAATCATACTATTTGAAGACCTTAGTGATGGGGTCGAGTGATATCTGACTCGGAGCAAACATGTAGAATATTCTTGATAGGAATGTACTGATGCTTGATTTGATAGTAGATAAGTTGGTTTATTTGGCAAAAATAGCAACCACAGGCTTCAGAAACTCAACATATATACTGAAAACTTTTACGCGGAAACTTGCTTAAAGCACTTAAAAATACTTGATCATATATAACAATTTCTTAAAAAAGTTGTATCACTTCTGAAATCAGATTTTCAAAAAAAAAGTTCTCTGGAGTTATTTAAGCTCAAATCAACATAAAAGACCAGATTAAAGATCTCCCTAATCGTTTCTCAATTAAAAATCTTCATAACAAATTCAAATTCAGCAAAAATTTCAAGATCTACGAAGATAATAAATAAATTTCTACATATATAAACTCTCATCTTATTTTAAGATTTACAGAAAGAGAAGAAGAAGATCTTCTCTCCACAATTGACCTAATCGTCGGAAAACTTCAAATTTCTCCACGAAGAAGAAAATGATGATGATGATGATGAGCGATGATCGGAGTTCGACTGAAAAAAAGCACAGTGAACTACGAAAGATCTTTGCGATCTCTGTTGAAGATGAGAGCAATGTAATTCAGATCTCTCGTGAAGAAGAAGAAGAATCGCAATCCAACTCGGAGTTTGTGAATTCAAATACATATATATGACCAAATTTGCGCGAAGAGGTAGTTATGGTATTATAAAAATGACAATTTTGTAAATACAGAACAGCTAAAGAAAATCTTGAAATATTTAACGTGAAAATACATAATTGTGGATATTTCATAAAACCCACCCTGCGGGTGGATTTTTCATAAACACCCACCCCGAAAGTGAGTATTTCTACAATTTCTAGTTTTATAAAATTAAATTTTTTTGAAAATTATTTTTTCATGTCTGGTGAATATATTAATATTTTTGAAAAAAAAAAACTCTAAAATAGTATAAAAGGATAAAAAAAAAAACTTAAACAAAGAAGCAAAAAAATTTCATAAAAATGAAAAAGATGAAAAACTAAAAACAACAAAAACAAAATCATTCTTAAAAAATGAAGAAAGATTAAAAAATTAAAAAAATTAAAACAATGAACAATGATTAAAAAACTGAAAAAAAATCTTTAAAAAAAAAGAAACTTACCAAAAAAAATTTAAAATGAAAAAAAAGAAGGGAAAGACTGAAAACAAGTTTTCTTTTATAAATATTACAAAAAATATATATTATCAGAATAAAAAAGGAAATCCAGGATTTCCATGTTTAGTGGACAAATAGTTTACTCAGATATTAGTAATTTTCGGAAATAAATTTTATAATCTAAAAAAAACTTGGAAAAGTATTTTCTACGTTAAGTTTATCTATAAAAAAATAGGTGTACCAAACTCTCCCAAAAAATTTACACCGATGTCTATATTCAAACAATTATGGCTCTAGTAAGAAGAAGACGTCATAAAGGTTCAAGATTACATAGACAAAGGTAGAGGGATGTCCACATGGGTTGTTACATATATGTTTATCCTAAATGAAATTATCCATAATTGATCTCTTTTGGGAAAATTTGGATATGGTAGAATGAAAATATCTAATGGATTTGGATATGGTAGAATGAAAATATCTAATGGATCGAGGAATTAATTCTCGTGTCTAATCTATCATTATATTTTTTTTTTTTCTATTTTTTTTTCTGTCGCAAATTTCTTCCATGATTTCCTCAAGTAATTATTTCATTCTCATAGGCTCTTCTGTATTGTTCCACTCATTTTTTTTATATCGGTCGTTCTTTTATTTCTTGTACTTGACAAGGGAACATGGCATATAATATAATAGAAATATTATATAAAAAAATATAGTTACCCCTCTTGTGTTTCATCTGTATTACATGGACTCAGGGGCGGATCTAAGTGTTGCATGGGGTGGGCTGGAGCCCACCCCAAATTTTTATTTTTAAATTTTTATTTTTACTTTTTTTAACCATATAATTTTTTTTGATTTTTTTATATAGATTAGTCTACTTCTAGTCTTCCCAAATTTTTGGTAGCCCACTCCATCTATAATTCCTGGATCCGCCCCTGCATGGACTAATCCTATTCTGAAAATAAATATACTGACCATCCCTCTCCATTATAAATTTTATAAAATGTAAGAATTGTCAGTATTATAAGTTTCTATAGAATGTAAATTACTAGTGTCATGGCACATACGATGCGTGTGCAACACGTTTTACAAATATTTAAACCATTTTATGTAACAAAAATAATATACAACAAAACTTATTAAAAATATTTTTTTCGATATAATTTTTTTATGTTAGAAATATTGTTAACATCTTATTTAATATTTAAAATATGCTGATGTTAATGATACATAATACTTACCTAATTTATCACATCTTTATTAAGAAATTTTTTTGCTCTTAGCTTTAGATGTATGTCATTTGTAGTCACCATGAACTTGCTAGACTTGTGCCTTTCCACAATTAACTTTTTGAAGGAAAAAAAAAAAAGGTTAACATCTTGAGGTCATAGAAAGTAAACTAAATATAGTCTAATTTAATTAAATTTAGAATTTAAATTCTAGTCAATGAATGTATTCCATAATTTAAATCTAACTTTAATTATAATATAATATAGTTAGATTAACTTTAATTCTAATATAATATGCTGATGTCCACATCTTGCTTATGCAATGCCAATGTACATAGTGACAGGCCATCATATCCAAATATCCCACTGGACCAATCTTCCATATCATCATACCATACGTGAGGATTCGGCCTATGTTACATAGGATACATTGTGTGCCTGGTGCAGAAACTTTTACCACAAATATCATGCACCTTGCAACCTTTATTTTCATGTGGCGATCTCATCTTGTATCCAACTCTCTCCCACCTCAGGGATCAAACATCATCATCATGAAGGCCCTCTCCCATAATAATGGGAACTATGGAACATAAAAAGCTCATCAAAGATTTTGACGAATTTTGTTGGATTAGCTATCAATTTGATATATCAATTCTCTATGTTGGTATCAAATATCTATTCAAGATAGCTAAGAGCATGAGAGGTCCGTGCCATAAAACTTAGACGGACAGTTGGTAGTTAGGTAAACATATTAGATATACAATTTAAGCTGATACAACCAAGAAGCACCATCCAAGTAATTCTAACTTTGAAAAGTACCTAGATGAAGAGGTAATATCAGTGTTTTAAAATTCGGACAATAAACTAGGTCGGGTCAAACTAGTTCAACTGGTTGGTTCAACGAGTGGTTCAACAATTGAGTTAATCTAAGTGGCCCAAGTTCAATTTCTTCTTGACACTGTTTTTTTTTCCAAAAATATTCATTTACAACAAGTTTTTGAAAAAAATAGTGGATCAACATTGATTCGGCCCGAAAAAGCTACAAGTTCACGGGCCAACCGGTTGAACCGGCCGGTCGGTCTGGTCCGATTTTTAAAACACTGAAATATATGATACAATTTGCTAAAAGAAATTCTATTAATAATCTCTATAACACATTAATATGAAAGAATAAAAATGGACGACTATTACATGCCTTCGATCACCAACGTCAACTGAATTAGGGTAATTAAGGTAAAAATATTGAAATCTGAATCCTCTTTTACCAATATCTGAAGAAAATTTTAATACAAGTTTTAAAAATTAAAAAGAAGGTTATATTAGATGCTACGACAGAGGCGGATCTAGAAACTGAAGCTGGAGTAGACTACAGCAGATTCAGATAGGCTAAAGATTGAATAACCCATATAATATATATATATATATATATATATATATATATATATATATATATAAAGAAGAAAAAGAGTAAATTTTTTTTAGGGGTAGGCTATATATGCTGGATCCGCCACTTCGGCTAAGATAAGGTTTCATACTTGCATCCCTTGCATCCTGATTCAAGATTAAGTATCCGAAATGCTTTCTCAACATATGTTGAGAGATATGTACATATGGACCATCCTCAGTGGGGTTTCATGACAATAAATATATTCATTATATCTTTGAAACTTCATGAATGATGTATAAGTAGGAAAAAGTAGATGACAAAGTTAACTTGGATAAAATTGTGCTTAACTACTAATGAGCTATATGCATGCCATGCCAAAGCAAGAAATATTCTCTACTTTGTCTACTTGCATCAATCAATCCCCCTGTCACTGTCACAATCATGCAATCATCAGCAGCGCGATTAAGTATAACCTTTCATTTTCCCGGCTATATATTGCCGCTTGTTGTAGCTCAATCTCCACACACTATCAACATATTCTCAAGTGTTTCTTCAATTGGATCGGGTGATGAGGTTGGCTTCACAAAGGGCGGTGGTGATCTTCACCGTCAGCTCCTGCTGCATGTGCCACACCGTCAAGAGGCTCTTCTGCGAGCTCGGTGTCAACCCCGACGTCCACGAGCTCGACGACGAGCCCATGGGGAGAGAAATGGAGAATGCGCTCGTCAAACTTCTGGGCCGGAAGCCGCCCGTTCCGGCCGTCTTCATCGACGGGAAGCTGGTCGGCTCTACCGACAAGGTTATGGCGCTCCACCTTGGAGGGAAACTAGTACCACTCCTCAAGGATGCCGGTGCGCTATGGCTCTAAGCTAGCTTTCGGTGGATCAATATCTATATATGTATACGTACGTGCATGCATGCTAAGATCATCCGCCAACGTTGCGGAATACAAATCAATTGTCAGAGCTTTTCTGCAATTTTATGTATTTGGATGCATGTACGAAGTTAACAGAATTATGATTAAAACAGTACTTCTGGTTGAGTAATTTTATTGTATTTGGACTGCAGTTTTACAAACAAAACTTGATAACAATATTATGAAGTTCACTCTGCTTTTGTATTATGCTCCTGCCCAATGATCATGTCAACCATTGACCTGTATCAAATAATACGTCATGTAATGGTGAATGAAAAAATCACTTCTAAACCGACAGTATAGTATGAAGAATACAGTTATTTGCGTGAACATTTTATATGCTTATGATCAGTTTCTGGCATATATTGTAATCAGTAAAGAATGTATTCATGGTAAATATGTTATATTTGATTTACGTGTAATATATATATATATATATTTTTTTTTTTTTTTTTTTTTTTTTTTTTTTATATTTACGTGTGATATATATATATATATATTATATTATATATATATATTATATATAGATATATA
>JANAVB010007599.1:2921305-3081305 GCA_029216955.1 Iris pallida
AGTTACTGGCCTATGGGTTATAGACATTAGCCTATGGCCATTAGGGCTAACCCTAATTGACCTAATGACCCATGACCTAACAGTTGACCCTTGTTTGACTAGAGTTGACCAAAGTCAACCTTAGCCAAACTTGACCTAATTGACCTAGAAATGGCTTGGATGGACTTTAAAGGGCTTGATGACTAAGGTTTGACTAAACCCTAGACTATTAAATAGTTGATTTATGTTTGACCATATGATTATGAGGATAGTCCTATGTAATTTAAGATATGTATGGGGTTAAGTGGGATAATTAGGAGTTGTGTCATGATTTGGGTTAGCCTTACAGAGTTGACATATAGAGTTGACCCTGACCTAAAAACCCTTAGTTAGTCTAAGTTTGACCTAGATTTGACTAACCTTTACTTGTTTGACCTTGTTTGACTTAGTGACTCCTTATGACCTAGTATGACTTAAGTTGACCTAGTTTACTATTAGAGTTGACCAGAGTTGACTTTTGACCAGATTGACCTAGAATCATGTAGTATGCATTGTATACTCTATTTTTACCATTGTGGATATATTGTGACCTGTTTACTCTAAATAGGACTCTGTGACACCAGTTCGGATATCTATTCATATCAGTCATACAGGGTGACAGGCGAGTACATTCTCTGATCATTTCATACTTGTTAGGATTTATATTCTTGCTCTAGATTACTTTACATGATGCTGTCACATTATTATCACGGATTGGTACTATATGGATCTTGTCATGCGATGTTATCCCCCTCGGGGTGCATCAAATACAGTTGTCATGTGCTTTTCACGAACATCTTGTATTTTATGTACACCTCTATTCCTGTATACTCTTGTGCAATCTTGTACTCTCATGATCACGTGAGCAAACATGATAAAAACCTCTTGTGCAAGGTAACGTAACTTGACTGGATCCTTGTGTATTGATTGGGGAGGATGAGTAGGAAATGGTTATGTGATCAAAATTCCATCTTGTGAAATCTTGTGAAATCATGTATATGTCTATAGTACACTCATGTATGATGGAGTTACCCTTGCATTATCCTAACCCGTTTATATAACCATCTCATGCTCTAAATCACAGGTTACCTACAGTTCTTACTTATCATATATATAGATATTTCCAGTTATCAAATCTCTCTCGTTTTTATATATGCATTCTTTACAGTCCATGTATCTTACTCTATGCATGCTTTATATTTCCCAACATGATATGAACTGCGTGAGATGTATTGTGCTCGTTTCTGTCCTGACTGGACCTGTTAAAAATATTACAGATGATGATGGTGACTGTCCTACCTTCTATGGGACACATGAGGGTGACCTTCAGGAGGCTGAGGAGCATCTAGCTCAGTAGAGGGTGCCTAGTCTAGTCTAGTGTTTATAGTTTTTATTTTGTATCGGATTGTTCCGATTGTTAGTTGTGACTTAGTTATATTTCAGGTCTTGTACTTATTGTGTTGGACAACTACTTTGTGTGGTGTGACAACTCTATTTATATTCAGTTTCTCCCTTTCATATGATTCTATATCATGTTCTATCTTTCCTAGACTTGTGTTTGAGATATAGAGTTGAGATGTTATGTTATACCTCCGTGCGGAGATGACAGGTTTATATATCTTGTTGTTAGATGTTAGATTTTATAGATGACCTATACAGCGTTCTACCGTCGACACTGCGGCGTAGGCTGGACGTACCCACGTTCTCGTGCCCCTAATCAGGGTGCAGGTCGTGACAAGTTCAGAAAACGAGAGGAAAAAAAAACATAAAAGCCCTAGCCGCAAGAGGCTTCTCGTTCTCCCCTCCTTCTCGAGCTCTCGTTCGTCCCCGGCCGGCACCACCCCCATCCGACATCAACTCTGCCGCGCCATTAACACCAGCGACATCACCATCATTAGCATCTCCGACCGAATCTTCAACCGGCCCTGCCGCTGGTGGTGGGCGGTGCGCACTACAACGCAGCCTATATCGGCCGAGCCCACGCTCGATTGCTATGCCGACTCACCTCCGCGAGCCATCCGGAGAAATCGTATAGGATTGGGCATGTTCCAAGCGCGCAACCCATCTCCGCGTGACCACCGGAGCCTTTCCGTCGCGTAAAGGTCGGCCTCCTACAGTATCGGCCGAACCAAGCGTCGACCCACTTGGATTCGTGCCATCACTTCAGCGTCCCTCGTACGACCCCTTTAGTCATCGACCAACCACGGACCCGTCCCTAGCAACTGCTGAGACGTCATGTGCTTTGATGTCGACAAGAGTTCGCGTGTGCGCCAACCATAGAAGAAGCTCAACCGAAGAAGATGTGCGGAGTTGGCAACAGAAGTTCCCGACTAGCTTCTTCCATCTCCTTGACTCGCGGAGCAGAAGGGAATATTGGTAATACCATCTTCTCCCTATCATTCAAAAATATATAAGTTTTTGCATGGCCGGCCATATGTAATACATGAAGAAGCAACAACTCAGTCACCTTTACAATATATTTCATTTAAACCCTCCCATTTTTCTTATTCCATTGCTCATAATTTAATAAAGTAAAGTATCAACAGACCAAAATCCTCTTCTTCCCAAGACAGAATAGTATAGGATTCTTACACATAACCCCCTAAGCATATGACCACTTTGTAATTAGGCCAAAGAAAGAGAATCTTTTCTCTTTAGACATTTTTAGTTGCACATATTCAGTGAAACCTCAATTACTTCGTGTACATTTGCCAAGTCGAGATAAAACTTACGCCAATAGGACCGTGTTATTTTTCTGGTCCTGTATGCCAAGTTTGGTCCGATTCTGAGACCGTTGTAAAATTACTGTTTTGCGGGCCCCACGGTCCGACTCAACGGATGATTTTGTGCACGGTCCGCCGGAATCCAACTTTGGACATACGGTTGAATTTGTATCGGAAAATCAGATCTGTAGACATGTAGTTTGACGTCTTTAGAGACCGTTGACTTTGGCACGCTTTTTGGTACAAAGCGGGTCCAACGGCGGACATCGTTTTTGCCCAAAATTACCGTTTTGCCCCTGTGTCTAGAATTGGATTTAAGGATAAGCAATCCTAGCTAATTTGACTATTCGGAGACTGTTGGCATTGTCTGTTTCAGCTTTCGGAGACAGTTGTGATGATTTGGACCTTATGGCTTAGCAGTGGACTAGATTGTTATTGGATCTGCGTGCAACCTCCAGGCAAGTATACCTTGCCTTCCTCTACAATTTTACTTACATGCATTTTCTTTCGTTTTTCAGTCATTTGATTGTTTATGGACATGTGATTTTCGTGTTATTTTCTGTGGAGTTGTTTTTATTGTTTATAGCCATGTTCATGTTTTGGCCTTGTGTTTCACATTTGGAGTTCTTGTCAGTACCTTGCTTGAGTCGTGTCATAGAACGAGTACGTGTAAGTGAACTGCTAAATCCTTGACATTGTTTCCTTGGCACCAGAGAGTCCACACTCGGGACGAGGATATTTTTCTTGGTCTGTTTACACCCGTGAGTCCACACTAGGGACTAGGATGTCGAATATTTGCACCAGAGAGTCCACGCTCGGAACGAAGGTGTAGACTTGACTTGACTTGACTTGACTTGCACTAGAGAGTCCACGCTTGGGACGAGGGTGTTTACATCAGAGAGTCCACACTCGGGACGAGGATGTACTATTTGTACCAGAGAGTCCACACTCGGGACGAGGGTGCCTTGCCGTGAACTAACCAGAGAGTCCACACTCGGGACGAGGGTTAGTACTAACCAGAGAGTCCACACTTGGGACGAGGGTTAGTGTTTAGTTCAAACCCGTGAGTCCACACTCGGGATGAGGGTTTGGTTTCTTCCATTGATCTCGTGATTATCGTTCATCCGGCAGTTCATTTATACATAGTTGTTCTAGTGTTCGTATTCGTGTTCGTATTTGTGTCTGTGTTCGTAGTCATTTGTCGTACTCTTGTTCTTTCTTGTTTATTTCTTACGCATGATAAAACTGCTAGATAGGCATGTATATTATGTATCTTGCTATGTCCTCTGAGGTCCTGATAATTTTCTCAGGTTTAGCGGTTGTATGGAGTTAGCTAGTAGTTTTGGATGGCGGAGGATTTGCGGTTCTTGCGGGATTCAGGTATCGTTATCGTGTTTATTATCCGCTTGTGCTTTCATACCTTATTATGAGATATCATGTTTCTTGATTCAGTTTTAGACTCTTGTTATTTCCTTTAGAGTCTTATTGGACATGTATGCTAGTGGACTGCAGACCACGACCCATAGTGTTCATTCATGTTTATTATTCTCACTGTGGATTGAGATATAGATTTGTTTGCCATGATTTGGCAGTATACCATAGCCTTGACAGCGTTTACGTATTCGAGTCGGGCTGGAGTCCGTTCGATACGTAGCTGGCTTGCTCACTAGCTCGCGTCTGAAAATCGGGTGCGGGTCGTGACAAGTTTTTTTGGTAGCCCATGCAGGTCAGAGCATATCGTACTGGTTACGTAACTGTACTGGTACGAGCATGCGCATATGACTAAACCTTAGAAATCTCAATCCACTCTGCCTTGAAAATTCTCCTAAAAATTCTCTACGTCCTTGAAAACTCCATATTTGCTCTCAATTATACTTCCTTGCTTTCCGTATCATTGAATTCTCGTCCCTTTTTATTTCAAAGTGACGAACGATCGTGCTGCCTAGGATTTATCAGAAGTTCTTAAGTTATAGTATAATATTGCTTGATTGTTGAATATTTGGTTGTTTATAGATATATGAGGGATTATAGATGCCATACGCCCTAGATAACAGTTGGTAAAATTGTTAGCACCTAGTTGGAAGATTTAAGATTTTAGTGACCAGGAGTAGTGTGACCAAAGGTAGGTAGAAGTCCTCAAGTATTTGTAGTTATAAAATGACAATAGTAGACTTTGAATTTTTAAGGAATAGTTATGAATTAGCTAGAATTTCGAAGACGAAATTATTTTAAGGTGGGTAGGTCTGTAGCTTCCCTTCCCAAACTTTTTAAAATATTTTTGTGGTGATTTTAACTACTACCATGACCACACTTCCACATATGCCAAACCACATAGTATCCCTATAAGGATTTTTTATTCTGGTCTTGCATTGCCTTGTTGTGCAAAACTGCACATGGAACATGATAGATTTGGGGTTGCAATTTGGATGCTGCATACTCTGTCATTGGATCTAACTAAAGGAATTGGGAATATTGACTAAATTCCTGTACAGGTGGAGGCTCTTTGAGAACTTCTATACATTAATTTAGGCTCTCCATTCTTTGTTCAAACTCCTTATTCTAAGTTCTCAAAGAATGTCTAGTGTCCGGACTAATTCAAGCGAGATTGAAATTCCATGCTGCAAATTAAATTTGGTAGTTGGGTCTTGAAAGTCATGATTATTTGCTGGTATTAGTGGTAGGTTTGAATATGGTTGCCGTTTGATGACGATGATACTATGATGGAAGCATGGCTCTAAGGTTCATCTTGTAAGCTTTGCTAAGTTATCAATTTGATGAATGACAATTCGATCTCTCTCTGAAGGTTTCATGATGAGCACTTGTTATTGATTCCAACTTTGATCGTATCCAATCAAGACATACTTTTTCTGAATCCTGAAGGTACTGAAAACACAAAAGGCTAGCAATGTGAGACCATTGATTCATTAGGTACTTGCATATTAGGTGATTGTTAACCTTTATATGCTTCCCAGAACTTCAATGTCTGTATAAATGACACACACGTACAACCTTACCCATAACCACATGCCATTGGGTTCAACCCAAACCGCCCATAGCAAAAGCCCAAGCCAGCCTAAGAGATAGAGCTATACGTAAAGGTATAGAAATATATATAGCAGAGAGTTCAGAGAACGAGAGGAAAAAAAATATAAAAGCCCTAGCCGCAAGAGGCTTCTCGTTCTTCCCTCCTTCTCGAGCTCTCGCTCGTCCCAGGCCGGCACCACCCCCATCCGACATCAACTCTGCCGCGCCATTAACACCAGCGACATCACCATCATTAGTATCTCCGACCGAATCTTCAACCGGCCCTGCCGCTGGTGGTGGGCGGTGCGCACTACAATGCAGCCTACATCGGCCGAGCCCACGCTCGATTGCTACGCCGACTCGCCTCCGCGAGCCATCCGAAGAAACCGTATAGGATTGGGCATGTTCCAAGCGCGCAACCCATCTCCGCATGACCACCGGAGCCTTTCCGTCGCGTAAAGGTCGGCCTCCTACAGTATCGACCGAACCAAGCGCCGACCCACTTGGATTCGTGCCATCACTTCAGCGTCCCTCGTGCGACCCCTTTAGTCATCGACCAACCACGGACCCGTCCCTAGCAACTGCTGAGACGTCATGTGCTTTGATGTCGACAAGAGTTCGCGTGTGCGCCAACCATAGAAGAAGCTCAACCGAAGAAGAGGTGCGGAGTTGGCAACAGAAGTTCCCGACTAGCTTCTTCCATCTCCTTGACTTGCGGAGGAGAAGGGAATATTGGTAATACCATCTTCTCCCTATCGTTCAAAAATATATAAGTTTTTGCATGGCCGGCCATATGTAAAACATGAAGAAGCAACAACTCAGTCACCCTTACAATATATTTCATTTAAACCCTCCCATTTTTCTTATTCCATTGCTCATAATTTAATAAAGTAAAGTATCAACAGACCAAAATCCTCTTCTTCCCAAGACAGAATAGTATAGGATTCTTACACATAACCCCCTAAGCATATGACCACTTTGTAATTAGGCCAAAGAAAGAGAATCTTTTCTCTTTAGACATTTTTAGTTGCACATATTCAGTGAAACCTCAATTACTTTGTGTACATTCGCCAAGTCGAGATAAAACTTGCGCCAATAGAACCGTATTATTCTTCTGGTCCTGTATGCCAAGTTTGGTCCGATTCTGAGACCGTTGTAAAATTATCGTTTTGTGGGCCCCACGGTCCGACTCAACGGGTGATTTTGTGCACGACCCGCCGGAATCCAACTTTGGACATACGGTTGGGTTCGTATCGGAAAACTGGATCCTTAGACATGTAGTTTGACGTCTTTAGAGACCGTTGACTTTGGCACGCTTTTCGGTGCAAAGCGGGTCCAACGACGGACATCGTTTTTGCCCGAAATTACTGTTTTGCCCCTGTGTTCAGAATTGGACTTAAGGACAGACAATCCTAGCTAATTTGACTATTCTGAGACTGTTGGCATTGTCTGTTTCAGCTTTCGGAGACAGTTGTGATGATTTGGACCTTATGGCTTAGCAGTGGACTAGATTGTTATTGGATCTGCGTGCAACCTCCAGGCAAGTATACCTTGCCTTCCTCTACAATTTTACTTACATGCATTTTCTTTCATTTTTCAGTCACTTGATTGTTTATGGACATGTACTTTTCGTGTTATTTTCTGTGGAGTTGTTTTTATTGTTTATAGCCATGTTCATGTTTTGGCCTTGTGTTTCAGATTTGGAGTTCTCGTCTGTACCTTGCTTGAGTCGTGTCATAGAACGAGTACGTGTAAGTGAACTGCTAAATCCTTGACATTGTTTCCTTGGCACCAGAGAGTCCACACTCGGGACGAGGGTATTTTTCTTGGTCTGTTTACATCCGTGAGTCCACACTAGGGACTAGGATGTCGATTATTTGCACCAGAGAGTCCACGCTCGGGACGAGGGTGTAGACTTGACTTGACTTGACTTGCACCAGAGAGTCCACGCTCGGGACGAGGGTGTTTACATAAGAGAGTCCACACTCGGGACGAGGATGTAGTATTTGCACCAGAGAGTCCACACTCGGGACGAGGGTGCCTTGCCGTAAACTAACCAGAGAGTCCACACTCGGGATGAGGGTTAGTAATAACCAGAGAGTCCACACTCGGGACGAGGGGTAGTGTTTAGTTCAAACCCGTGAGTCCAGACTCGGGATGAGGGTTTGGTTTCTTCCATTAATCTCGTGATTATCGTTCATCCGGCAGTTCATTTATACGTAGTTGTTCTAGTGTTCGTATTCGTGTTCGTATTCGTGTCTGTGTTCGTAGTCATTTGTCTTACTCTTGTTCTTTCTTGTTTATTTCTTGCGCATGATAAAAGTGCTAGATAGGCATGTATATTATGTATCTTGCTATGTCCTCTGAGGACCTGATGATCTCCTCAGGTTTAGCGATTGCATGGAGTTAGCTAGTAGTTTTGGATGGCGGAGGATTTGCGGTTCTTGCGGGATTCAGGTATTGTTATCGTATTTATTATCCGCTCGTACTTTTATACCTTATTATGAGATATCCAATTTCTTGATTCAATTTTAGACTCTTGTTATTTCCTATAGAGTCTTATCGGACATGTATGCTAGTGGGCTGCAGACCACGACCCATAGTGTTCATTCATGTTTATTATTCTTACTGTGGATTGAGATATAGATTTGTTTGCCATGATTTGGCAGTATACCATAGCCTTGACAGCGTTTACGTATTCGAGTCGGGTTGGAGTCCGTTCGATACGTAGCTAGCTTGCTCACGAGCTCGCGTCCGAAAATCGGGTGCGGATCGTGACAGAACGCATAACCTAATTTACACAGAACTGATCCTTCCCAAACCAAGAACTCAAGATTTAGAAGGAACTGTTAAACCAGGATTTAAGAGAGGATCATAACAATTCAATCGAAAGCCACTAAGATCCATCAGGAACCCCACAAGACATTCATACGAAATATAGAATCAAGTTCAAGAGTCCTCTCTGATCAACAAATTCTCAAATCCCAACTCAAACAGAGTAAAATAGTCATGAATTTAAGATATTAGTTCCAATCCACGTAAACAAGAAAATATTCAAATCAATACTTAAAGATGTTTGAAATCAATATACAATTTTTTCATCAATCAATTTAAATTGCGTAAATTATTCTGAAACTCCAAGGCTCGCACAAACTCCACATGTCCCTGTCCACGCCACCACCTACTGATGTGCACGCGAGCTAGACACGAACACCCTTGGACACAAACAGCGTCATGGACACGCACACCAATACGAACAGAGGCCTTCTTCCCCACGACTCGACCCCAACTCTTACCACAACTAAACAACCAAAGCGTAGAACAATTAAAATTGTCACCCAGAGGAGAGGTGAAAGAATACCTGAATTGAGGAATCGATTGCAAAAATAAGAACACAACTCAAGGATCTGGATAATTATTTCACGATCGATCATCGCGCCGAGGTTTACTGCGGTCTGCCGATCGATCAGCGAAGAATAACGGAGAAGGAATTTAACACCGCTCTGAGCGTAGGAATCCAAGTGTCAATTAAACAGATCAGGATGAAATGATTCTCGAGAATTTCAAACAATCATACCTCGAATTTTGATTGGCAGTAGAGCGACAAATCTCGTGGAGGATCGACACAGAGGGAAGAAGCCGTTACTGCCTGTGAAGTCGAAGTGACGAGCTCGTCGAAGAGCTCCGAGAAGAACAGATTAAGATCGACTACTGGAACTGGTGTCGTCGCTAAAGGAGCTCACGATCGCTGCTGTCATCGAAGAGTTGGTCGCCGCCATGGAATGACACTGCCGTGGACTGACCAGCGCCGTCGCCGGGATCCGTCGTCATCGCCGCCGCTTCCATCGAGGAGTGGAACGAAGAAATGTCGTCGTATGATCAGTTGTCGCCGCGTGGAACTCGACTAGAGGCGGCTCAGTCGCCGAGGAAGGAGCCCGCCGTCATCGCTATTGTCTTCGTCAGAGGTCGGGCTCGGTCGCCGACGCCATGGCCGCTCCTCGCTAGGGTTAGGGTTTGAAGGAATTTGGGGAGAGAAGAGGCTGGGGATGGGGGAGGAGCTCTTCAAGAGTTCAGAATTTTATTGAGAATGAGAGGATTCTCTTTCTTCTGCCCGAAGAAAACGGAGAATGGTTAATTAGCAAAAAGGCCCCCCACCAAAATGGTATTTTATAAACCAACCCTTCCCCTTTTCATTATTTGCACAAACAATCCAAATTCTATTAGAAAGGTGGTTACAAGTTGTTAGGGAGTGGGGACAACTCCAAATAAATTCGAAAATTAGTTATTTGCTAAAAAAATTCAATCTCCCTCCAAAAGCAATCATGAAATATTTAAAAATTATTTAATCACGAATTATTATTATTTGAAATGGTTTAAATCAAACTTATTATAATTCAGAAAATTATTAAATCAAAATATTATTATATAAAATTTAAATTTCTCAAAATTCGGAAGATGGGGTTACATGTGTCTGGCAAAGTATGGTACGACAAAGAGCCGTCATACAATCACCTGCGAGTGTTTGGTTGTAAGGCCTTCGTGCATGTACCGAAGGGCGAGAGGTCCAAACTTGAGCCGAAGATGAGGCGATGCGTCTTTGTCGGCTACGGTCGGGATGAGTTTGGCTATAGACTCTACTACCCAGTGGGAAGAAAGCTCTACAGAAGCAGGGACGTGGTATTCGTCGAGGATCAGACCATGACCAACACTCAGGATTCCGAGACGCCTTCTGAGGCTGAGGAATTGCCTGAGTTAGTGTCATTTTATTTCGAGCAATTTCCAGAGGACATCGCAGAGAATCCAGTTATAGGGGAGCCAGTGCATGAAGTTGCTCCTAACCTTGATCATCAGCCTGCTAATGGTGGTCAGGGTGTCCCTTATGAGGATGAGCATGCTGGAGAGGCAGTTCCTAAAGGGGAGGAGACTGTTGGTATACAGCCAACACCAGTGGCTCCACTGAGAAGGAGCGACAGAGATCATCTGTCACGCCCCGACCCGGAATCACCCGAATCATCATCTTCGCAGGGGGCGTGATGCCGCACGAGCCTGGAGTTGCGCTCGTGCAAGGCAAGATGACAAGTTCTCAAATGGTTATCTTTTGATTCGATATTTACAACGATAGAAAAACAGAGTATACGAAACAATTCTCTTTATTGATATTCGAAACTGAGATTACAAAGGCTTTTGATAGCCTAACAATATATGCCAGATTGGCTACAACACTCAGGTTCTCTCTTGCCCACAAAGGATTTCACCGTTCCATACATCATGTCTTCTATATCTCGGCCGCATCAATCCAGCTGCGTAGTCCGAGCGTCAATGCGATCGCACGCTTCAATGCGCTTCGGCATTCCAAGCCTCAACACGTTCAAACAACGCTTCGCCGCGAGCCATCCATTCCCTGCACCCCGCATGAAGCTGGTGGGGGATCAGTACGTTCGTCCTCGCATGTACTGATAACAAAGATCATCTTTCCAACCGACATTTTAATATTTATGTTGAATCATGCAACTTAGCTTATGATCTTGCTATGTTCTCCTTAGGGTCAATTTCATGGCATCTTCGAAAGCGTAAAGCATGTTAGCATATTAAGCATGTCATCATAGCAGCATGTTATCGAATTGAATAGGCAAGCAAGCAAGCAAGCTCGTGTTTGATTCGTGGCACGACTTACCAAGTCGATGCACTCGTCCTTGCGTCGACGCAAGGTGAATACGCCGTAATCCTTCCCTGTCATGTTATTGTGCATCTCTAAGCAGGATCTCTATGCGGGATGCATATGCGCCGACACTTTTAATCCATCGTTCCTTAACTATATGAGGGCCGTTGGCGTATCCGCGCCGGAATGGACTAAAGGAGTTCCTTTCTTTTCTCTCCTTCTTTTCTCTCTATTTGGTTGGGCTGCCCGGCGTTTCACGGGTTGGGTCACCTCCCAAACAACCGAAATGTTCCCGCTATATGCCATTATTTGTGGCTTCTCCCATCTTGTTTAAGGATGTGCGCCTACAAAGATTATCATCCCTCCGCGGCCAAATTGGTTCCGGGGACCTCCGGCATTTAACCATTTGGGGGGATACTCGTGCACGAGTTATTATCACATTAATCTCGAGCCCATTCCAATCGACCATGCAACGCCCTATCATTCAACAGTTAAATTCAAAGAACCAAACATAGTCTTGAGTCCGAGACTCAGACTTATCGTCTCGCATTTCTTTCATTTAGCTTTCTATGTTCTTACATTTTATACTTCGTTTCAATGATTCAATGGCATCGTGCCTCAACTCAATGCTCGTCAACCGAACGACCCGAAGGTCTTGAACACCTTTCGAGGCACCATGTCATATCCGACAGTTCCGCCATATTTATGCCACAACTGTATTCTCTCGCAACGAAGCCATCTTTTGTTATCCCGTGCACGTAGGCACGTTTCGACCGTATTCTCATGTTCTATAACTTAGCATTCAATGTTCGGGGCTTGCGTGCTAGGGCGCTCGCCTATTGTCTTTCAATGTTCTAGCCGTCTAACTCGTGCATCAAAGGCACGGTATGGTTCGTGCACTAAGGCACTCACCGATTACAGTTATCCCATGTTCTTACGGCTTGCGCACCGAGGCGCTCGCCTTAGCGATATCCAATGTTCCTTTAGCGACTCGTGCATATTGATGCACGTTTTATTTCAATTGTTCTAACTTAGTGTTCGACTCACACTATAATTTTATCTCCGATCGGCCACGCCCGTGGCGTCGATAGGTTAACTTAGCATACAATGATATATTTGACTTATCGAATGAAGGAGTAAAAAGAAGTCAATCCTCCCACCTTGAGTCGATATGCCTTCGTTGTTTCGTCGAGCCGATGCGGCTCGATTCCCTAACTTTGTTGCACGGCCACTCTCCTGACTTAGCCATTCGAGCACTTCGTGCTTCATTGAGTTATACGTCCGATTTGCCTTAGCGTGCCCAAGTCTCGGCCCGTCGCAAGGCGACGATTTGATTTCGCGGACCCCTTACTAAATATTGCAAAAGATCGACCTCTAATATTTTCCCGTCAAAGTATAACCTGCACACGAAACCAACTAAAATCAATACTTCAACGATTCGGACTTGCGCCTTGGTCGATTCGATTTCTTAGAATCTTCGAGCCGATTCAACGCACTCATCCTTCGGGGCAACGCGGCGCTTCGCATCGATTCAACTCGATGCATTCTTTCGGGACAAGGCAACTCTTCGCATCGACAAAGTTGATGCGTTGCTCGGGACAACGTAACTCGTTTATCGATTTGTATCGATACATTTCCTTTGCGTCAGCACGACTCGTTGAGTCAACGCTTCAGCGTAATGCGCCGTGCGGAGCGGGGCATTACATCATCGACCATCTACGAGATACTCACCGGATGAGTATGTGTTACTGACTGACGGGGGACAGCCCAAAAGCTTTGTAGAGGCTCTTAAAGACGAACACCGGCAGAAGTGGATACAGGCTATGCAGGAGGAGATGAGTTCCTTACACTCCAATTCCACTTATGAGCTGGTGCGGTTGCCAAAGGGCAAGAAGGCTTTGAAGAATCGATGGATGTTTAGAGTAAAGCATACGGATGATGCTACTCGCCCTCGATACAAAGCGAGGCTAGTAGTTAAAGGCTACGGTCAGCGAAAAGACGTAGATTATGATGAGATCTTTTTGCCAGTCGTCAAGCAGTCGTCTATTCGGGTGGTGCTAGCATTGGCAGCCAATTTTGACTTGGAAGTCGAGCAGATGGACGTGAAGACGACATTCCTCCACGGTGATCTTGAGGAGGAGTCATACATGGAGCAGACAGAGGGATTCTATGAGAAGGGCAAGTCATATTTGGTCTGCCGGTTGAGAAAGAGCTTGTATGGTCTGAAGCAGGCTCCGAGGCAGTGGTAGAGGAAGTTTGAGTCATTTATGGGAGAGCATGGTTATGCACGGACGACGTCGGACCATTGCATATTTGTGAGGTACTTTGTCGAGGATGATTTCATCATTTTATTGCTCTATGTTGATGACATACTATTAGTGGGTCGAAATACCACAAGGATAGCAGAGTTGAAGTGCCAACTGGACGTGGCCTTCACTATAAAGGATTTGGGTACAACAAAGACTATTTTTTGGATAGAGATCAGCCGAGATAGATAGTCCAAACTGCTACACTTGTCCCAAAAGAAGTACATTCACCGAGTACTTCAGCATTTCGGGATGGACGGGTCGAAGAAAGTGAGTTGCCCCCTTGCGGCTCACTTTAAGCTCACTGAGGAGCTGTCACCCTCACATTTCCAAGATAGGGGTAAAATAGTAATTTTTTATTTTAGAATATTTTTTGGGAATTTTATTTCATGGATATTAATATTTAATGATTATAGGAGTCAGGTTCGAATTTTTTCGCATTCCGACTTAATTCTGGACTCCGGAGAATTTCGACTTGAGTTATGTTTAACACATTAATTAGCCATGGCCCACCAAACTTAACATTTAGGTCTAAGAGTTTGGACTAGTCCCCCATGAGTGTTTAGGCCTAATTAGGATTTTTATTTGGTCCAAACTAACTCCTAAAACCAAATTAGGAAGCTAACTTAGCATAGAAGTAAAGGGAGGGGCAAACTTGTAAATAGCAAGTGCCCAAACCTCCCATATAGTGCCAGCCACCCCATTCCCTTCTTCTTCCATTCATTCACTTCAAATTTCTTCTTCTTCTTCTTCTCCAAGCTTTCTTCTTAAAAGCAAGAATAGAAATCCTTGGATTTCATCTCAAAATAAACTTCCTCTTTCCATTTTTCTTCCATCGATCTCTTCCTCTATCCCAAGTAGTGATTCTCCAAACTTTTGGGAGCAAGAAGTGAAGTGGGTGTGTCCTAAACAATTCTTTGTGTCGGAGCCGTGTCGGAGGAATTTTCTATTGGAAATCCATCTCCCGATAGGTACAACCTATTCTCTTTTTCATTCTTTTCATCATGTAAATTAGTTTGGACCCCGTAGGATTAATTTTCGAGGTTGTCCCTATTCGTGTCAAGTTTGAGTCCGTTTGGAGTGTCCTAGGAGAAGTTGTGATTTATGGTTGTGTCCTTGAGTTTTCCCCAAATTTGGACACTCCTAAAATAATTGGATTTGCATCTAAGTGGTTAGGCACTCCTAAATTTATTGTATTAGTGTGTGTGTGTGTGTGTGTGTGTGTGTGTGTGTGTGTGTGTCTATATATGTATATAAGTGAGAGTGTGTCAATATATATATATATATACACATGAGTGTGTGTTTATATATATATATATATATATATATATATATATATATATATATATATATATATATATATATATATATTTTATATATATATATATATATATATATATATATATATATATATATATATATATATTTTATATATATATATATATATATATATATATATATATATATATATATATATAAACACACACTCACATATATATATATATATATATATATATATATATATATATATATATATATATATATATATGTGAGTGTGTGTTTATATATATATATATATATATATATATATATATATATATATATATATATATATATATATATATATGTGTGTGTGTGTGTGTATATATATTGTTGTGTCATTTGTGTGCATTTATTGTGTTTGAGTAGTGTGGGAATTCGGCCAAGGGGTAGGGGATGAGGGAATGTAGAGTTGGTGTTATGTGTGTGTATGTGTTTGTATAGAGTATGAGAGAGTGATAGAGGGATAGAAAGAGTGGGATTTGAGTGGTTTAAGGAGGGGGCGATCAGTCCACATTGGACAGCCGCTATGGGCTGTCCCAAACCAGCAAATAGCAGTCACAAACCTGTCCAAATTCTGTCCTAAAACACCCCAAATTCCTGTCCCCAACTGTCCCTAAGCAGCCCTCCCAAATTCAGTCCAAAACTATGCCATTCCAGCCCTTCATGACAGCATGTAACAGCCCAAAACCTGGCACAATTCAGCCCCTTGTAACCAGCCTAGACTGTCCTAAAATAGCCCCCTATGGACAGTCCCAAGCTGTCCCAAACAGTCCCTTAAACACCCCATGGGCAGTTTCCTGTTTCAGTCCAAACAAGTCCTATACTAGCCCCCAACTTGTCCTTAACATGCCCCCCCATATTTCAGTCCCTACAGCCCACACTTAGTCCCAAAATAGCCTATATCCAGCCCCCATTAGTCCCTAAAACCTGTCCTATATTTCATCCTAAAGCAGCCCCTAACCAGTCCATGTATGGACAGCCTAGTAGCAGTCCAAAATCAGCCCTATGAGCCCTTGTGTGTGTGTGTGTGTTTGTGAGCTATGTGTGTGTGTGTGTGTGTGTGTGTGTGTGTGTATATGAGCCTATAATAGTTAGCTAGTAGCCTATAGGTGTTAGCCTATATGTAAGCCTATAGGTGAGAGCCTATGAGTGTGGTATCATGGATGTTATGTGTAAGTGAGTGAGTGAATGAGTGATTGTGAGTGAATTATATTTTAGTGAGAGGGTGATATTGAGTTAGGAGCGTCGGAACGCATCCAAACTTGAAGGGGACCTAGCTAATATAGATTAGAGTTTGCGGGTAGGCTCCTAGGTGAAAATCGGGACTTAGTTTGGGATTAGGAGAGTGGTATCACGCGATATCGTCGAGTAGCCTACGGTACTCGAGATAACGGGTAAACGACCAACATGGACCGTAAGATGGACTGGATGTCCACTTACCCTAGGGAACTTGGTAGGTAATGGTTGTATAGGCTAGTACCCTACTACCCTAGGAAGCCCGGAGTGAAATTCCTAAGGGAAGGCCACTTGGCGTCAAGTTAGAATGGTTTAAGGGTAAGTGTACTAAAGGGGTAATCGGGTAATTTCAAGACACGGGGTTCGGGTATTCGGATTGACTTGAAACTTAGGTGACTTGTTAGGTACACCCTACAAATGTCATTTTTGAACCAATTTTGGCTCGGTTGACCCAGAGTTGACTTTTTACCCAAAAGTCAACGATGAGTCAACACCGTCTAAATTGGACCAAATCCAAATCAGAGTTGACCAGTTAACTAAAAGTCAACTGTTGGTCAACAATTGACCAGTTAGACCTAGAGTTGACCAGAGTTGACCAGGGTTGACCAGTTGACTAAAAGTCGACTGTAGGCTAACTCTTGACCCCGTTTGACTTGCTTCGACTTATTTTGACTTGCGATGACTGGTATGACTTAGAGTCGACTTAGATTGACTTGATATAACTTGATTTGACCTAGATTGACTTGACAGGACTTAGTATGACTCAGTGAGACCTAGTTTGACCTAGATTTCATATCATTCATTATAAAATCATTCTTAACTTGTTAACCCTAAATTAACATGCAATATTTCATCTATTAGGTCTCTGATTACCACTCTGAGCATTGATATACCCTACAGCTCAGGACAACCGGCGAGTATATTCACTGATAGTTTTCATTGTCTTGATATCTGCAATATTCGATTCAGTTGTAGTGTCTTACTTGATTCCTAACACGATGGTTCACGGACTAGTATATGTCGGATCCTGTCATAAGATGTTGTTCCCGGGTTACTTGGTATATTGGTACCTGACTCGACTTATTACTTGTAATTGTATAGACATGGACTTGGAAGTGGGCTGATCACCTGCTTTTGAATCCCGTGTCATGACGTGTTATGTCCGGATCCTTTATACTATTCGGGGATGGGGAGTTATTAGTGGCTGTATGATCAAAATTCCCATATTTTTCTATTGTACACATTGTTCATAGCTATACCCTCGACATACGACGGGTAAAGCCTTACCCTATATCGTTTATAGCTTTCCATGGTGACCGGCCTTACCGCTATATTGTATACATTGTTCATAGCCGGTCGGATGGAAAGCCTGATCATGTTTCCCAAGCCGATCACATAATGCTCTAATAATTCAAGGCACATTTTATATTTACTTATCTTATCATATATCCTGTTCTGTTCTACATTCATTACTTTCTCACCATGCTATGATATTCAGTTACTCATATGTTCTATATGCCTTTATATTGTACCTTGATTGGAGACTAAGTTCTGCTCGGTCGCCGATGCCATGGCCGCTCCTCGCTAGGGTTAGGGTTTGAAGGAATTTGGGGAGAGAAGAGGCTGGGGATGGGGGAGGAGCTCTTCAAGAGTTCAGAATTTTATTGAGAATGAGAGGATTCTCTTTCTCCTGTCCGAAAAAAACGGAGAATGGTTAATTAGCAAAAAGGCCCCCACCAAAATGGTATTTTATAAACCAACCCTTCCCCTTTTCATTATTTGCACAAACAATCCAAATTCTATTAGAGAGGTGGTTACAAGTTGTTAGGGAGTGGGGACAACTCCAAATAAATTCAAAAATTAGTTATTTGCTAAAAAAATTCAATCTCCCTCCAAAAGCAATCATGAAATATTTAAAAATTATTTAATCATGAATTATTATTATTTGAAATGGTTTAAATCAAACTTATTATTATTCAGAAAATTATTCAATCAAAATATTATTATATAAAATTTAAATTTCTCAAAATTCGGAAGATGGGGTTACATGTGTCTGGCAAAGTATGGTACGACAAAGAGCCGTCATACAATCACCTGCGAGTGTTTGGTTGTAAGGCCTTTGTGCATGTACCGAAGGGCGAGAGGTCCAAACTTGAGCCGAAGACGAGGCGATGCGTCTTTGTCGGCTACGGTCGGGATGAGTTTGGCTATAGACTCTACTACCCAGTGGGAAGAAAGCTCTACAGAAGCAGGGACGTGGTATTCGTCGAGGATCAGACCATGACCAACACTCAGGATTCCGAGACGCCTTCTGAGGCTGAGGAATTGCCTGAGTTAGTGTCATTTCATTTCGAGCAATTTTCAGAGGACATCGCAGAGGATCCAGTTATAGGGGAGCCAGTACATGAAGTTGCTCCTAACCTTGATCATCAGCCTGCTAATGGTGGTCAGGGTGTCCCTTATGAGGATGAGCATCCTGGAGAGGCAGTTCCTAAAGGGGAGGAGACTGTTGGTATACAGCCAACACCAGTGGCTCCACTGAGAAGGAGCGACAGAGATCATCTGTCATGACCCGACCCAGAATCACCCGAATCATCGTCTTCGCAGGGGGCGTGATGCCGTACGAGCCTGGAGTTGCGCTCGTGTAAGGCAAGATGACAAGTTCTCAAATGGTTATCTTTTGATTCGATATTTACAACGATAGGAAAACAGAGTATACGAAACAATTCTCTTTATTGATATTCGAAACTGAGATTACAAAGGCTTTTGATAGCCTAACAATATATGCCAGATTGGCTACAACACTCAGGTTCTCTCTTGCCTACAAAGGATTTCACCGTTCTATACATCATGTCTTCTATATCTCGGCCGCATCAATCCAGCTGCGTAGTCCGAGCGTCAATGCGATCGTACATTTCAATGCGCTTCGGCATTCCAAGCCTCAACACGTTCAAGCAACGCTTCGCCACAAGCCATCCATTTCCTGCACCCCGCATGAAGCTGGTGGGGGATCAGTACGTTCGTCCTCGCATGTACTGATAACAAAGATCATCTTTCCAACCGACATTTTAATATTTATGTTGAATCATGCAACTTGGCTTATGATCTTGCTATATTCTCCTTAGGGTCAATTTTATGGCATCTTCGAAAGCGTAAAGCATGTTAGCATATTAAGCATGTTATCATAGCAGCATGTTATCGAATTGAATAGCCAAGCAAGCAAGCAATCTCGTGTTTGATTCGTGGCGCGACTTACCAAGTCGATGCACTCGCCCTTGCACCGACGCAAGGTGAATACGCCGTAATCCTTCCCTGTCATGTTATTGTGCATCTCTAAGCAGGATCTCTATGCGGGATGCATATGCGCCGACACTTTCAATCCATCGTTCCTTAACTATATGAGGGCCGTTGGCGTATTCGCGCCGGAATGGACTAAAGGAGTTCCTTTCTTTTCTCTCCTTCTTTTCTCTCCTTCTTTTCTCTCTATTTGGTTGGGCTGCCCGGCGTTTCACGGGTTGGGTCACCTCCCAAACAACCGAAATGTTCCCGCTACATGCCATCATTTGCGGCTTCTCCCATCTTGTTTAAGGATGTGCGCCTACAAAGATTATCATCCCTCCGCGGCCAAATTGGTTCCGGGGACCTCCGGCATTTAACCGTTTGGGGGGATACTCGTGCACGAGTTATTATCACATTAATCTCGAGCCCATTCCAATCGACCATGCAACGCCCTATCATTCAACAGTTAAATTCAAACAACCAAACATAGTCTTGAGTCCGAGACTCAGACTTATCGTCTCGTATTTCTTTCATTTAGCTTTCTATGTTCTTACATTTTATACTTCGTTTCAATGATTCAATGGCATCGTGCCTCAACTCAATGCTCGTCAACCGAACGACCCGAAGGTCTTGAACACCTTTCGAGGCACCATGTCATATCCGACAGTTCTGCCATATTTATGCCACAACTGTATTCTCTCGCAACGAAGCCATCTTTTGTTATCCCGTGCACGTAGGCACGTTTCGACCGTATTCTCATGTTCCATAACTTAGCATTCAATGTTCGGGGCTTGCGTGCTAGGGCGCTCGCCTATTGTCTTTCAATGTTCTAGCCGTCTAACTCGTGCATCAAAGGCACGGTATAGTTCGTGCACTAAGGCACTCACCGATTACAGTTATCCCATGTTCTTACGGCTTGCGCACCAAGGCGCTCGCCTTAGCGATATCCAATGTCCCTTTAGCGACTCGTGCATATTGATGCACGTTTCATTTCAATTGTTCTAACTTAGTGTTCGACTCACACTATAATTTTATCTCCGATCGGCCACGCCCGTGGCGTCGATAGGTTAACTTAGCATACAATGATATATTTGACTTATCGAATGAAGGAGTAAAAAGAAGTCAATCCTCCCACCTTGAGTCGATATGCCTTCGTTGTTTCGCCGAGCCAATACTGCTCGATTCTCTAACTTTGTTGCACGGCCACTCTCCTGACTTAGCCATTCGAGCACTTCGTGCTTCATTGAGTTATACGTCCGATTTGCCTTAGCGTGCCCAAGTCTCGGCCCGTCGCAAGGCGACGATTTGATTTTGTGGACCCGTTACTAAATATTACAAAAGATCGACCTCTAATATTTTCCCGTCAAAGTATAACCTGCACACGAAACCAACTAAAATCAATACTTCAACGATTCGGACTTGCTCCTTGGTCGATTCGATTTCTTAGAATCTTCGAGCTGATTCAACGCACTCATCCTTCAGGTCAACGCGGCGCTTCGCATCGATTCAACTCGATGCATTCTTTCGGGACAAGGCAACTCTTCGCATCGACAAAGTTGATGCGTTGTTCGGGACAACGTAACTCGCTTATCGATTTGCATCGATACATTTCCTTTGCGTCAGCGCGACTCGTTGAGTCAACGCTTCAGCGTAATGCGCCGTACGGAGCGGGTCATTACAGAATATACCACTCAAAATAAGGTTCGTCCTCGAACCAAAACCAACACTCCGACTAAGTGTTTTATAGATCGTTTCGCGATCTCGTCCCACCAACGTTATTCAGTTTTACACTATCTCGCAAGCTTTCATTTTAACATTTCAAGTCTTTCCTGCAACTCAAATTTGAATTTTGTATACAACTCGATTTGGATTCGTACCTATATTCAAGGCGTCCCGAAGATATGTGTATTTCGACCAAGTCCAGTCGTAGCAAATTGGAACAAAGCTGACAGGTAAATTTCAATCCTATGCTTGCCATCTCCGTACTCTCGATCGGACTTATCCTTAGCAACCGTTCTCGAAATTTCATCGCATACGTATATTCAATACATACGTGATTCATTCAATAAAGTTACTGCAGCGACGCGATTCAAAATCTCCTTTCTCGTTTCGTATGTTTCATCGGGACTATCAATTCTCCGCATTGCGTCAAGCCGTCGTGCATCCAATCACAACGAGTCTCCGCAACGCCTTGCGTTTGAAGTCGCTATCCAACTATTTCCGAAGTCTGGCTATGCACTTATCTCGATACGATTTCCTTCGTTGACTTGTAAATGCATCAACATTCAGGGCTACGCCCGCTAGGCTACTTACATAGTCCCCGTGCTTAGATTCTCCCGACGCAAGTTTAAATTGACATTGCACAAAGGCCACAATCTATCCGACACGAAAGTTTACATCAAGGCGACGGTGCTCAAGGCAACGATCGCCTTGACACGAATGTCTTAAAGACACGTCTTACATTCAATTTCCTAACGAGTAGGAATTCACTAGCCAAATTCCCAACTTATCCGTCTCGCAACATCGAACATAACTTCGATTCACGCAAGCTCAATTACAAGGTGAATCAGGATCTATCATAGGTCATTCCCTTATCATTCCCTCTCGTGCATAGCACGATTCTCGCACTCGCCTATTCGAATCACCAAGTCCGTCGGTGAATTCTAGTTTGTTCGTCGACCAACATAACCATTCAAATATTCATCCGACGAATACTCAAATCTAACTATACCATTCTCAATCGAAAGTTGTTCCAACAATTCTCGATCGCTTAGACTTATCGTCAACATGCACCACATTGTATTTTGTTATCAGTGCAATCTCATATGCGATATCGCATGGGTCATCTTACGGTCTGCAACAATCAATTTGATTTGGCGATCAAGTCTTCGAGGGTCAGCTGCCCCGAAGCTACGCTCGATAACTGTGGATCATCACCGAAGGACAGTTTACTACGAACCATGCTATTTCTTATTTCGGAGCCAAATCACGTTCCGACGATTCTATGCGACTACCCAATTTCGGACAAAACCATTTCTATCGGCGCAACTGATGCGCAACTATCCTCCCAGTCAAGTCATGCACTCCCGTCGATGATTTCGTAATTTACGAAACATCTACTCGTATCGAGTTCGAGTCTATCTTATTTGCGGGTCGACACATGAGATGCTATACGCATCGAGCAATCGTCGATGACTTATAGTCTCGTCTTTGATCAATCACAAAATTTACGATCAACCAAGTTCATTCATTCTCGTATCCTTACTTACAAAAATTTTGATAGCGCAAGGCGCACTCTATTTTGCATTCTCACATCGTGCTTACGTTCCTTGCGTATCGATCTTGATAGTTCATATCAATTTCGATAGCAAGAGGGTCGACTTCGAATCCGTTTCGACATCAGCTTAACTCGCATCGCATACATCCAAGTTCGCAACAAACTTTTCTATACGCATCTACTCGTTCTCCGATTTGCCGCATCCCGCTATGCTTTGATCGCGTAACCGAGTTACCGATTACCAACATCGTGCCCTCGAGTTATACGATCTCGCCCTCTAAGTTTTATGTGTTTTCAGTCGTACTCAAATGAGTGTCGCCGTAACGTAACCAACTATTTCTTAGGTACGATTACTCACATCAACCAACTCTTTACCGAAGTCGCACATCGTGCGATTCGATTACAATTCGCATCGCCTAATATTTCTATCGAAATCGTAAGTCATGCGATTCGATTCGCCTCGCTCAACATTTCTATCGAGATCGCAAGTCGTGCGACTCATTTGTAAGCTCGAGTATTCCTTTCCCGTCGATCCGATTATTGCGTCAAGGCATAATCGTTTCGCTAGTCTCGGTCGTCCGACCAACTTATAACTTTCGTCTAACTTATCGTTCATCGATACAAGTCTCGCCTTATCATCCCAACCGATTTTTGAAGAACACTTGCATCAACATATCGCCATACAAATTTTCAATCGAGTCTCGGTGCTCTCCCGTCCGTTGCGGACAAATCTTCCGCAATTCTCACAACGCGTCGATACAATTCATCGCTCAAGTGCTATACCATATACCACTCGAGATCGAGTCATTTATCGCCAACGTGGTATGGCATATACCACTCGGAATTCATGCCATTTCCCTCGTGCTATACTTAGTGCAAACCAACGATCTCTTCCGACTCACGATTTCCGCAGTGATCGTGCTTGATCACAACCGTAACTTTGATTTTATCAAAATCTGACACAACTCGGTCAATGTTCTCGCTTGCCAACATAAGTTTGGTGTGCAACCGAACGATTCGTTCTATCGATTTACGATTTCAATTCTTTCCTTACGTTGCATCTCGTGCAATAATTTATTTGATATGCGTTGCACCCCGTGCAACAAATTTTTACTTTCGATACGCGTTGCACATCGTGCTACGATCATTTCCAATATTTACCGTACCTCGTGCAATGAATTACTCTCGACTTTCCAAGTCAATGCACAATCCGTTTAACACATTCGGTATTGGCTTATCACTTCTCACTTTCATTTAACGCATATTCACCATTACTCGTTGCACTTCGTGCATCATTTTATTTTTCATTCAACATGTTACATTGCGACAATATCTCAAATCGTATTTCACAATTTGTTGCGCTTGCAGCAACTAACATTTTTACGGCTCGTTTGCATTCAATGTAATATACCCCTCGCGACTTCCTTAGCAAACATCGTGTAATTTCCAAAACACATACGGCAAAATTACACGATTTGTATTAGACTTATTGTATGGAACATCCAGTGCGGCATTGAGTAGAGTCAAGAGTGATATCAAGTGGTGGTGGGCAACTTTTCGAATTGAAATGAAGCGAGCGTCCAGAGAAAATTGAGCCTAGAGCTATGATACCAATTTGTCACGCCCTGACCCGGAATCAACCGAATCATCGTCTTCGCAGGGGGCGTGATGCCGCACGAGCCTGGAGTTGCGCTCGTGCAAGGCAAGATGACAAGTTCTCAAATGGTTATCTTTTGATTCGATATTTACAACGATAGAAAAACAGAGTATACGAAATAATTCTCTTTATTGATATTCGAAACTGAGATTACAAAGGCTTTTGATAGCCTAACAATATATGCCAGATTGGCTACAACACTCAGGTTCTCTCTTGCCCACAAAGGATTTCACCGTTCCATACATCATGTCTTCTATATCTCGGCCGCATCAATCCAGCTGCGTAGTCCGAGCGTCAATGCGATCGCACGCTTCAATGCGCTTCGGCATTCCAAGCCTCAACACGTTCAAGCAACGCTTCGTCGCGAGCCATCCATTCTCTGTACCCTGCATGAAGCTGGTGGGGGATCAGTATGTTCGTCCTCGCATGTACTGATAACAAAGATCATCTTTCCAACCGACATTTTAATATTTATGTTGAATCATGCAACTTAGCTTATGATCTTGCTATGTTCTCCATAGGGTCAATTTCATGGTATCTTCGAAAGCATAAAGCATGGTAGCATATTAAGTATGTTATCATAGCAGCATGTTATCGAATTGAATAGGCAAGCAAGCAAGCAATCTCGTGTTTGATTCGTGGCGCGACTTACCAAGTCGATGCACTCACCCTTGCACCGACGCAAGGTGAATACGCCGTAATCCTTCCCTATCATGTTATTGTGCATCTCTAAGCAGGATCTCTATGCGGGATGCATATGCGCCTACACTTTCAATCCATCGTTCTTTAACTATATGAGGGCCGTTGGCGTATCCGCGCCGGAATGGACTAAAGGAGTTCCTTTCTTTTCTCTCTATTTGGTTGGGCTGCCCGGCGTTTCACGGGTTGGGTCACCTCCCAAACAACCGAAACGTTCCTGCTACATGCTATCATTTACGGCTTCTCCCATCTTGTTTAAGGATGTGCGCCTACAAAGATTATCATCCCTCCGCGGCCAAATCGGTTCCGGGGACCTCCGGTATTTAACCGTTTGGGGGGATACTCGTGCACGAGTTATTATCACATTAATCTCGAGCCCATTCCAATCGACCATGCAACGCCCTATCATTCAACAGTTAAATTCAAACAACCAAACATAGTCTTGAGTCTGAGACTCAGACTTATCGTCTCGCATTTCTTCCATTTAGCTTTCTATGTTCTTACATTTCATACTTCGTTTCAATGATTCAATGGCATCGTGCCTCAACTCAATGCTCGTCAACCGAACGACCCGAAGGTCTTGAACACCTTTCGAGGCACCATGTCATATCCGACAGTTCTGCCATATTCATGCCACAACTGTATTCTCTCGCAACGAAGCCATCTTTTGTTATCCCGTGCACGTAGGCACATTTCGACCGTATTCTCATGTTCTATAGCTTAGCATTCAATGTTCGGGGCTTGCGCGCTAGGGCGCTCGCCTATTGTCTTTCAATGTTCTAGCTGTCTAACTCGTGCATCAAAGGCACGGTATGGTTCGTGCACTAAGGCACTCGCCGATTACAGTTATCCCATGTTCTTACGGCTTGCGCACCGAGGTGCTCGCCTTAGCGATATCCAATGTCCCTTTAGCGACTCGTGCATATTGATGCACGTTTCATTTCAATTGTTCTAACTTAGTGTTCAACTCACACTATAATTTTATCTCCGATCGGCCACGCCCGTGGCGTCGATAGGTTAACTTAGCATACAATGATATATTTGACTTATCGAATGAAGGAGTAAAAAGAAGTCAATCCTCCCACCTTGAGTCGATATGCCTTCGTTGTTTTGCCGAGCCGATGCGGCTCGATTCCCTAACTTTGTTGCACGGCCACTCTCCTGACTTAGCCATTCGTGCACTTCGTGCTTCATTGAGTTATACGTTCGATTTGCCTTAGCGTGCCCAAGTCTCGACCCGTCGCAAGGCGACGATTTGATTTCGCGGACCCCTTACTAAATATTGTAAAAGATCGACCTCTAATATTTTTTCGTCAAAGTATAACCTGCACACGAAACCAACTAAAATCAATACTTCAACGATTCGGACTTGCGCCTTGGTCGATTCGATTTCTTAGAATCTTCGAGCCGATTCAACGCACTTATCCTTCGGGGCAACGCGGCGCTTCGCATCGATTCAACTCGATGCATTCTTTCGGGACAAGGCAACTCTTCGCATCGACAAAGTTGATGCGTTGCTCGGGACAACGTAACTCGTTTATCGATTTGCATCGATACATTTCCTTTGCGTCAGCACGACTCGTTGAGTCAACGCTTCAGCGTAATGTGCCGTGCGGAGCGGGGCATTACATCATCGACCATCTACGAGATACTCACCGGATGAGTATGTGTTACTGACTGACGGAGGACAGCCCAAAAGCTTTGTAGAGGCTCTTGAAGACGAACACAGGCAGAAGTAGATACAGGCTATGCAGGAGGAGATGAGTTCCTTACACTCTAATTCCACTTATGAGCTGGTGCGGTTGCCAAAGGGCAAGAAGGCTTTGAAGAATCGATGGATGTTTAGAGTAAAGCATACGGATGATGCTACTCGCCCTCGATACAAAGCGAGGCTAGTAGTTAAAGGCTACGGTCAGCGAAAAGACGTAGATTATGATGAGATCTTTTTGCCAGTCGTCAAGCAGTCGTCTATTTGGGTGGTGCTAGCATTGGCAGCCAATTTCGACTTGGAAGTCGAGCAGATGGACGTGAAGACGGCATTCCTCCACGGTGATCTTGAGGAGGAGTCATACATGGAGCAGACAGAGTGATTCTATGAGAAGGGCAAGTCACATTTGGTCTGCCGGTTGAGAAAGAGCTTGTATGGTCTGAAGCAGGCTCCGAGGCAGTGGTAGAGGAAGTTCGAGTCATTTATGGGAGAGCATGGTTATGTACGGACGACGTCGAACCATTGCATATTTGTGAGGTACTTTGTCGAGGATGATTTCATCATTTTATTGCTCTATGTTGATGACATGCTATTAGTGGGTCGAAATGCCCCAAGGATAGCAGAGTTGAAGTGCCAACTGGACGTGGCCTTCTCTATGAAGGATTTGGGTACAACAAAGACTATTTTTGGGATGGAGATCAGCCGAGATAGATAGTCCAAACTGCTACACTTGTCCTAAAAGAAGTACATTCACCGAGTACTTCAGCATTTCGGGATGGACGGGTCGAAGAAAGTGAGTTGCCCCCTTACGGCTCACTTTAAGCTCACTGAGGAGCTGTCACCCTCACTTTTCCAAGATAGGGGTAAAATGGTAATTTTTTATTTTAGAATATTTTTTGGGAATTTTATTTCATGGATATTAATATTTAATGATTATAGGAGTCAGGTTCGAATTTTATCGCATTCCGACTTAATTCGGGACTCCGAGGAATTTCGACTTGAGTTATGTTTAACACATTAATTAGCCATGGCCCACCAAACTTAACATTTAGGTCTAAGAGTTTAGACTAGTCCCCCATGAGTGTTTAGGCCTAATTAGGTTTTTTATTTGGTCCAAACTAACTCCCAAAACCAAATTAGGAAGCTAACTTAGCATAGTAGTAAAGGGAGGGGCAAACTTGTAAATAGCAAGTGCCCAAACCTCCCATATAGTGCCAGCCACCCCATTCCCTTCTTCTTCCATTCATTCACTTCAAATTTCTTCTTCTTCTTCTTCTTCTTCTTCTCCAAGCTTTCTTCTTAAAAGCAAGAATAGAAATCCTTGGATTTCATCTCAAAATAAACTTCCTCTTTCCATTTTTCTTCCATCGATCTCTTCCTCTATCCCAAGTAGTGATTCTCCAAACTTTTGGGAGCAAGAAGTGAAGTGGGTGTGTCCTAAACATTTCTTTGTGTCGGAGCCGTGTCGGAGGAATTTTCTATTGGAAATCCATCTCCCGATAGGTACAACCTATTCTCTTTTTCATTCTTTTCATCGTATAAATTAGTTTGGACCCCGTAGGATTTATTTCCGAGGTTGTCCCTATTCGTGTCAAGTTTGAGTCCGTTTGGAGTGTCCTAGGAGAAGTTGTGATTTATGGTTGTGTCCTTGAGTTTCCCCCAAATTTGGACACTCCTAAAATAATTGGATTTGCATCTAAGTGGTTAGGCACTCCTAAATTTATTGTATTAGTGTGTGTGTGTGTGTGTGTCTATATATGTATATAAGTGAGAGTGTGTCAATATATATATATATATATACACATGAGTGTGTGTTTATATATATATATATATATATATATATATATATATATATATATATATATATATATATATATATATATATATATATATATGAGTGTGTGTTTATATATATATATATATATATATATATATATATATATATATATATATATATATATATATATATATATATATGTGTGTGTGTGTGTATATATGTGTGTGTGTGTATATATATTGTTGTGTCATTTGTGTGCATTTATTGTGTTTGAGTAGTATATATATATGTGTGTGTGTGTATATATATTGTTGTGTCATTTGTGTGCATTTATTGTGTTTGAGTAGTGTGGGAATTCGGCCAAGGGGTAGGGGATGAGGGAATGTAGAGTTGGTGTTATGTGTGTGTATGTGTTTGTATAGAGTATGAGAGAGTGATAGAGGGATAGAAAGAGTGGGATTTGAGTGGTTTGAGGAGGGGGCGATCAGTCCACATTGGACAGCCGCCATGGGCTATCCCAAACCAGCAAATAGCTGTCACAAACCTGTCCAAATTCTGTCCTAAAACACCCCAAATTCCTGTCCCCAACTGTCCCTAAGCAGCCCTCCCAAAATCAGTCCAAAACTATGCCATTCCAGCCCTTCATGACAGCATGTAACAGCCCAAAACCTGGCACAATTTAGCCCCTTGTAACCAGCCTAGACTGTCCTAAAATAGCCCCCTATGGACAGTCCCAAGCTGTCCCAAACAGTCCCTTAAACACCCCATGGGCAGTTTCCTGTTTCAGTCCAAACAAGTCCTATACTAGCCCCTAACTTGTCCTTAACATGCCCCCCCATATTTCAGTCCCTACAGCCCACACTTAGTCCCAAAATAGCCTATATCCAGCCCCCATTAGTCCCTAAAACCTGTCCTATATTTTAGCCTAAAGCAGCCCCTAACCAGTCCATGTATGGACAGCCTAGTAGCAGTCCAAAATCAGCCCTATGAGCCCTTGTGTGTGTGTGTGTTTGTGAGCTATGTGTGTGTGTGTATGTGAGCCTATAATAGTTAGCTAGTAGCCTGTAGGTGTTAGCCTATATGTAAGCCTATAGGTGAGAGCCTATGAGTGTGGTATCATGGATGTTATGTGTAAGTGAGTGAGTGAATGAGTGATTGTGAGTGAATTATATTTTAGTGAGAGGGTGATATTGAGTTAGGAGCGTCGGAACGCATCCAAACTTGAAGGGGACCTAGCTAATATAGATTAGAGTTTGAGGGTAGGCTCCTAGGTGGAAATCGGGACTTAGTTTGGGATTAGGAGAGTGGTATCCCGCGGTATCGTCGAGTAGCCTACGGTACTCGAGATAACGGGTAAACGACCAACATGGACCGTAAGATAGACTGGATGTCCACTTACCCTAGGGAACTTGGTAGGTAATGGTTGTATAGGCTAGTACCCTACTACCCTAGGAAGCCCGGAGTGAAATTCCTAAGGGAAGGCCACATGGCGTCAAGTTAGAATGGTTTAAGGGTAAGTGTACTAAAGGGGTAATCGGGTAATTTTAAGACACGGGGTTCGGGTATTCGGATTGACTTGAAACTTAGGTGACTTGTTAGGTACACCCTACAAATGTTATTTTTGAACCAATTTTGGCTCGGTTGACCCAGAGTTGACTTTTTACCTAAAAGTCAACGATGAGTCAACACCGTCTAAATTGGACCAAATCCAAACCAGAGTTGACCAGTTAACTAAAAGTCAACTGTTGGTCAACAATTGACCAGTTAGACCTAGAGTTGACCAGAGTTGACCAGGGTTGACCAGTTGACTAAAAGTCGACTGTAGGCCAACTCTTGACCCCGTTTGACTTGCTTCGACTTATTTTGACTTGCGATGACTGGTATAACCTAGAGTCGACTTAGATTGACTTGATATAACTTGATTTGACCTAGATTGACTTGACAGGACTTAGTATGACTCAGTGAGACCTAGTTTGACCTAGATTTCATATCATTCATTATAAAATCATTCTTAACTTGTTAACCCTAAATTAATATGCAATATCTCATCTATTAGGTCTCTGATTACCACTCTGAGCATTGATATACCCTACAGCTCAGGACAACCGATGAGTATATTCACTGATAGTTTTCATTGTCTTGATATCTGCTATATCCGATTCAGTTGTAGTGTCTTACTTGATTCCTAACACGATGGTTCACGGACTAGTATATGTCGGATCCTGTCATAAGATGTTGTTCCCGGGTTACTTGGTATATTGGTACATGACTCGACTTATTACTTGTAATTGTATAGACATGGACTTGGGAGTGGGCTGATCACCTGCTTTTGAATCCCGTGTCATGACGTGTTATGTCCGGATCCTTTATACTATTCGGGGATGGGGAGTTATTAGTGGCTGTATGATCAAAATTCCCATATTTTTCTATTGTACACATTGTTCATAGCTATACCCTCGACATACGACGGGTAAAACCTTACCCTATATCGTTTATAGCTTTCCATGGTGACCGGCCTTACCGCTATATTGTATACATTGTTCATAGCCGGTCGGATGGAAAGCCTGATCATGTTTCCCAAGCCGATCACATAATGCTCTAATAATTCAAGGCACATTTTATATTTACTTATCTTATCATATATCTTGTTCTGTTCTACATTCATTACTTTCTCACCATGCTATGATATTCAGTTACTCATATGTTCTATATGTCTTTATATTGTACCTTGATTGGAGACTAAGTTCTGCTCGGGAGAAGAGTTACAACCCCGGTCTTTGTTTGGTTTAAGGGTTGTAACTCAGCTTTCGAACGGTTCCCAAGTCTTCATATATCTTTATCTTGTAGTTCATTATACTGTCTCTTATAGAATTTGACAATTCACATGGAACTGATGTTAGTGTTTGTACTTGCTCATTTTCCGGACAGGATACCGTTATGATATATTACAGATGACTCTTAGGCAGACTGCTCGACCTATTATGGGCTCGAGCTAGATGGAGTAGTCCAGGACCGTGGCCTTATAGTAGAGCCATTAGACTTTGTCCTCCCGGAGTAGTGTAGCTTAGTTGGGTTACCTGGACTGCGATCCAGCTAGTATTATGGGACTGTAGCTTTCATATTATATTATGTGACTCTGTGGTGTTGTGTATATATCTGGGCATGTGTGGTTCTCGAACTTATTTCCTGCTTCCATCTATCCTATTTCCTTTCATGCTATCTACCTAGTTTGCTTGTGATTGAGGCTGTATTGCTATGTCACCTCCATTCGAGGGTATATACTGTACAGGTACCTTTATCTGTTTAGTTGTAATATTTATAGATGACCTAGACAGCGTTCTACCGTCGATGCTGCGGCGTAGGCTGGACATAACCACGTACTCGTGCCCCTAATCAGGGTGCGGATCGTGACACATTTTTGTGGTGGCCCACGCAGGTCCGGTGTCGTAATTAGTGCGATCTTGTAATGGTGCTCAACTTTGAGTAATAATTACAAGCCTGCAATTAGGACGTAGGACCTAGGATATGAAAGGAGTTTCTCAATCACACCTTGGAAAATTTCCGATCTTTTGATTATCATGATTACTCCCCTTGTATTAAATTAACTGTCCTTCTTTGATAATATCTTTTTATGTGCCATATTGATCTCTTTGCTTCAATTCATCTCCAGGATGACGAAGACGCACCCGCAGGCCACTGGATCGAGTAGCTTGCCCGAAAGATCTGACCAGGCTGAGGAGGAGGTTTACGAGACTGTCCCCAGTGATTCCACTATCCCGGAGGCCCTGGCAGTTGCACAGGGAGGTCTACCCCCTTTACCCTATACGGTTTCGGTCGTTGTTCCAAAGATACTACCGTTACCACCTCCGATATCGACGGATACACACCACATGTTCCTTCTCCTTCATCAGATGATAGAGACACAGCGAGCCCAGGCAGAGGCGTTGCAGCGCCAGACGGAGGTGTCACACCGTCAGATTGAGATGCTGAGGCAGAGCATTGAGAACTTGCATCAGCTTGCACTGGCAGCCGTGGAGAGAGTGGCACCGGGTACGGTGCAGGGCCCTACTGGCAAGCAGCTGTACCAGCAGCAGTCCAGGCCAGGGACAGTATTAGAATTTAGGAAGATGAGCTCCAGGGACTTCACGGGCACAGAGGGCATCCTTTATGCAGATGACTGGCTAGAGGACGTACAGTGGAGTATGGAGCTGGCAGAGCTTCCTAGAGGACTTTTGGTTTTGGCCGCAGCCAGCCGATTCTTCGATATCGTGCTGACATAGTACCGTACGGATCTTCGTGCGTCGGTGAGAGGGCTGACATAGGAGAACTTCTGGAGGCTCTTCAAGGAGAAGTTCTTCCCGGACGTGGCTCTTACAGCATTGGAGGGCCAGTTCGTGGGTCTATTGCAGGGGAACTCGTCGGTGGACGAGTATGTAGCAGAGTTCTTCCGTCTTAGCAGGTTCGCTCCCGATATGATCCAGGATGAGGGACAGAAGGCTCGTAAGTTCCGTAGGGGACTTATTCATGCAGTGTGCACCCGTACCTCGGGTCATCGTGATGCGACGTTCGATCAGATATTGATGGACGCACAGATTACAAAGGAGGACTTCGGCCTCAAGCTGAAGAGGAGTGGTGATACCATGGGGGCGAGTTCCAGTGCGGGACCGGCCAAGCACCCCCACTTTCAGCATCAGCAGAGGCCATTTCAGCAGCAGCAGCCTCTGTTGCAGATTCAGCAGGCACCAGCGCGTGCCTAGCAGCACCAGGGATAGGGCCAGAGACAAGCCATCCAATGTGCCTTCTGCAAGAAGATGGGGCACACTCGGGAGATTTGTAGGATGAATCAGGGTGTTTGTTTATTCTGTGGAGCTCCAGACAACTATGTGAAGAACTGTGCTGCCCGTGCAGCCAGATAGGCAGGCCAGGACGGAGTGCAGCAGGCTAGAGGAGGCCAGCAAGGGTGAGCTTTCGCCATGACAGTTGAGCCCACTCAGGTAGTAGCAGAGCAGATAGTAGGTTCCAATCCTTCGATCTTATTTTCGCGTTTGCCTTCTTATAAACTGTCTTGAAATTCGATTCTATCTGTTCCTTGATCGTTTGATAAAATTTATCCGTGTGATGTGATATTCTTCTGAGATAGGTCGTATGGGCTAGGTCGCCTCGATTATGAGATTTTAGAATCCTCTAGGGTCATGCTAATAGGCAGAGTGAGGACATATAGTCGAATTACGGACGTATTTCTCGGGTGTGAAAATTTAAGATTTTTGCTGCCAAGCTAGCGGCAATGCAAAAATTTTAAATACCATAATTTTAGAGGTATGTACCTTAGTCGAGGACTCTGTGATTATCGTAGCCTTGCTTACTGGCATGACGGAGATTCTGAGTATCATGATGATTGGACAGACGCATACGATTATCGAACTGCATAATTTTTTTGTGTTTACTTTATTTTAATTTTTGGAGGATGAATTCTTTTAAGGTGGATAGACTTATAGCACCCAGTTTCTATTTGAGAGTAATTTTAAATTTTATCATTTTAGTTATTTAATTCATGCTTTGATTTTGAGATTTTAAATTATTTTAAATTTTAAGCCATGACTTGTGATTTTGATAATTTACTATTGTTTGGTTTTAATTTTGAGGACAAAATATTTTAAGGTGGATAGACTTGTCACCCTCACTTTTCCAAGATAGGGGTAAAATGGTAATTTTTTATTTTAGAATATTTTTGGGAATTTTATTTCATGGATATTAATATTTAATGATTACAGGAGTTGGGTTCGAATTTCATCGCATTCCGACTTAATTCGGGACTCCGGGGAATTTTGACTTGTGTTGTGTTTAACACATTAATTGGCCATGGCCCACCAAACTTAACATTTAGGTCTAAGAGTTTGGACTAGTACCCCCATGAGTGTTTAGGCCTAATTAGGATTTTTATTTGGTCCAAACTAACTCCCAAAACCAAATTAGGAAGCTAACTTAGCATAAAAGTAAAGGGAGGGGAAAACTTGTAAATAGCAAGTGCCCAAACCTTCCATATAGGGCCAGCCACCCCATTCCCTTCTTCTTCCATTCATTCACTTCAAATTTCTTCTTCTTCTTCTTCTCCAAGCTTTCTTCTCAAAAGCAAGAATAGAAATCCTTGGATTTCATCTCAAAATAAACTTCCTCTTCCCATTTTTCTTCCATCGATCTCTTCCTCTATCCCAAGTAGTGATTCTCCAAACTTTTGGGAGCAAGAAGTGAAGTGGGTGTGTCCTAAACAATTCTATGTGTTGGAGCCATGTCGGAGGAATTTTTCATTAGAAATCCATCTCCCGATAGGTACAACCTATTCTCTTTTTCATTTTTTTCATCATGTAAATTAGTTTAGACCCCGTAGGATTTATCCCCGAGGTTGTGTCCCTATTCGTGTCAAGTTTGAGTCCGTTTGGAGTGTCCTAGGAGAAGTTGTGATTTATGGTTGTGTCCATGAGTTTTTCCCAAATTTGGACACTTCTAGAATAATTGGATTTGCAACTAAGTGGTTAGGCACTCCTAAATTTATTGTGTTAGTGTGTGTGTGTGTGTCTCTATATATGTATATAAGTGCGACTGTGTCTATATATATATATATATATATATATATATATATATATATATATATATATACACATGAGTGTTTATATATATATATATATATTTTTTTTTATATATATATATATATATATATATATATACATATATATATATATATATACATATATATATATATATATATATATATATATATATATATATGTGTGTGTGTGTGTGTGTGTGTGTGTGTGTGTGTGTGTATTGTTGTGTCATTTGTGTGAATTTATTGTGTTTGAGTAGTGTGGGAATTCGGCCAAGGGGTAGGGGATGAGGGAATGTAGAGTTGGTGTTATGTGTGTGTATGTGTTTGTATAGAGTATGAGAGAGTGATAGAGGGATAGAGAAGTGGGATTTGAGCGGTTTAAGGAGGGGGGATCAGTCCACATTGGACAGCCCCCATGGGCTGTCCCAAACCAGCAAATAGCTGTCACAAACCTGTCCAAATTCTGTCCTAAAACACCCCAAATTCCTGTCCCCAACTGTCCCTAAGCAGCCCTCCCAAAATCAGTCCAAAACTATGACATTCCAGCCCTTCATGACAGCATGTAACAGCCCAAAACCTGGCACAATTCAGCCCCTTGTAACCAGCCTAGACTGTCCTAAAATAGCCCCCTATGGACAGCCCCAAGCTGTCCCAAATAGTCCCTTAAATACCCCATGGGCAGTTCCCTGTTTCTGTCCAAACAAGTCCTATACTAGCCCCCAACTTGTCCTTAACATGCACCCCCACATTTCAGTCCCTACCGCCCATACTTAGTCCCAAAATAGCCTATATCCAGCCCCCATTAGTCCCTAAAACCTGTCCTATATTTCAGCCTAAAGCAGCCCCTAACCAGTCCATGTATGGACAGCCTAGTAGTTGTCCAAAATCAACCCTATGAGCCCTTGTGTGTGTGTGTTTGTGAGCTATGTGCGTGTGTGTATGTGAGCCTATAATAGTTAGCTAGTAGCCTATAGGTGTTAGCCTATATGTAAGCCTATAGGTGAGAGCCTATGTGTGTGGTATCATGGGTGTTATGTGTAAGTGTGTGAGTGAATGAGTGTTTGTGAGTGAATTAGATTTTAGTGAGAGGGTAATATTGAGTTAGGAGCGTCGGAACGCATCCAAACTTGAAGGGGACCTAGCTAATATAGATTAGAGTTTGCGGGTAGGCTCCTAGGTGGAAATCGGAACTTCGTTTGGGATTAGGAGAGTGGTATCACGTGATATCGTCGAGTATCCTACGGTACTCGAGATAACGGATAAACGACCAACATGGACCGTAAGATGGACTGGATGTCCACTTACCCTAGGGAACTTGGTAGGTAATGGTTGTATAGGCTAGTACCCTACTACCCTAGGAAGTCCGGAGTAAAATTCCTAAGGAAAGGCCACTTGGCATCAAGTTAGAATGGTTTAAGGGTAAGTGTATTAAAGGGGTAATCGGGTAATTTCAAGACACGGGATTCGGGTATTCGGATTGACTTGAAACTTATGTGACTTGTTAGGTACACCCTACAAATGTCATTTTTGAACCAATTTTGGCTCGGTTGACCCAGAGTTGAGTTTTTACCCTAAAGTCAACGATGAGTCAACACTGTCTAAATTGGACCAAATCCAAACCAGAGTTGACCAGTTGACTAAAAGTCAACTGTTGGTCAACAATTGACCAGTTAGACCTAGAGTTGACCAGAGTTGACCAGTTGACTAAAAGTCGACTGTAGGCCAACTCTTGACCCCGTTTGACTTGCTTCGACTTGTTTTGACTTGCGATGACTGGTATGACCTAGAGTCGACTTAGATTGACTTGATATAACTTGATTTGACCTAGATTGACTTGACAGGACTTAGTGTGACTCAGTGAGACCTAGTTTGACCTAGATTTCATATCATTCATTATAAATCATTCTTAACTTGTCAAACCTAAATTAACATGCAATATCTCATCTATTAGGTCTCTGATTACCACTCTGAACATTGATATACCCTACAGCTCAGGACAACAGGCGAGTACATTCACTGATAGTTTTTATTGTCTTGATATCTGCTATATCCGATTAAGTTGTAGTGTCTTACTTGATTCCTAACACGATGGTTCACGGACTAGTATATATCGGATCCTGTCAAGAGATGTTGTTCCCGGGTTACTTGGTATATTGGTACATGACTCGACTTGTTACTTGTACTTGTATAGACATGGACTTGGGAGTGGGCTGATCAACTGCTTTTGAATCCCATGTCATGACGTGTTATGTCCGGATCCTTTATATTATTCGGGGATGGAGAGTTATTAGTGGTTGTGTGATCAAAATTCCCATATTTTTTTATTGTACACATTGTTCATAGCTATACCCTCGCCTCACGATGGGTAATGTAAAGACCCGCTCCGCCCTAGCGGAACGCCGATTCAAACGGCAAGTGCAACGACTCAAACGAGCCGTCGACCCGAAGAGTTGGCATCGACCTGATGAAGAATCGATGCAAGGCTTACATTGGCCGTCAAGATGAATCCAGACTTAGACTATCAAAGGCGCGCTCGGAGTATCGCTCGGCCGATGCAAACATCGCTAAGGTGGGTGGCTCCGATGAACCCGTCACTGCTTAGCCTAGACACATAACAATACGGACACTATCACGAGAATCGCTAGGCGATAACCCCATGCATGCTAATAAAGGACTCAACGCACCTAGCTAAGGGAATAATCCCATCTTGTATGCTTGTATAGAATATGAAAAGGAACATGGAAAATACGAGAACTCTCGCACCGCGCTCCACGCTCGTGCTAAGGCACAAGCTTGCGTTCAACAATGAAACAATGAATGGTTTACAACAATGAAACGGAAGACTATCGACATAGTCGTTCCGAGTAGAGTATAGCAATATTGAAAGGCTACGGGACCAATGGGTCACCAAGGCGACACCCGCACAGGGAGTTGCAAAATATATAAATGAATGAACGAATGAATAAGTAAATGAATGAATAAGTAAATGAATGAATCGACAAATGAAATGAATGAATGTGTGAGTGAATCAATGAACGAATGAACAAGTGAAAGAAAGAAGGAAAGAAAGGAAAGAATGAATGAAAGATAAGAAAAGAAAGAATGGTTGCGACAGGTGTGACGGGCACGTACAACGGGGTTCGCTACCCGCGCTACACGGACGCCAACCTGGTCGATAACGCATTATGGCTAAGGGTTAGCCTATGGCTCAAGACAGCCGTTAAGTTAAAATGACAATAAAATACGAAATGGTCGTGGACGGCTCGTGCACGAGCGAAAAGGGATTCCAAGGGCAACGAACGACGATTTCGTGGCCGGCCTAGGCGGAATCATGGCCTACGGGCGGACAGGTGTGCGGGCTTGGGCACATAACCAAACGTAGGGCCGGTTATTCAATAGTCTATCAGGGTGTACCAGCCATCATGCTTGATAGATGAGAATGCCACAGGGGAAATGTCCATAATGGCTGACTTGCCAGCGACCGGTGCATATAGATTAAGTGGGCTTGCTGGTGGCAATCCACGTGCAAGTCCTTGCATTGAAATCAAAGTAGTCTAAGTGAACTAAACAAAGCGCCTTCTGAATAGGCTTGAAATATATCACACCAAATGATAAAAAGTACTTTATGAAGTGAGTTAGAAAACACGCCTACGATGCGCTAGAAACTGAGGCAGGAACACGCCCTTGATATTGAATGTTCCCAAGAATCACGTTATGATATTACACATGAATTGTTGACTAACTTGGTTTACATTGAACAGGGAAGGCCGGACGGTAAGTATAGGTAAGTTATGCATGTATTTCCATACGACACTTGTATTCGACAACACGAGATAGGCTATGAAATATGCCATGAAACTGATCCTAAGGCAAAATTAGAAAGACAATGAATGATAGAGATGCACAAAAGTAAATGGAACGTGTTTGGTAATGATAGCGTTGTGGGCGAGCTAGCCTCCCCACCAGTGCATAACAATGTACTGATAACCCCACAGTCTGCTTGCAGGATGCAGGAGACGCCGGCGGGTGCGGAGCTTCCATCGAACGTGTTAAGGCGTGGAGCCAACTCCGGGGTCTTGGGACGTTGCAAGAAGCTGAAGCACCCTATACAGGACATAATGTATCGGAACATCGCCATGAATCATTCCATGTTGTAAGCCACTTGGCACGCCTTTTATGTTTCAGAGAGAGAGAGAGCTTGAGCGATTTGTAATATCGGCCTAGCGCCGCTTGTAAACTCCTTGAAAATCAATAAAGTGTTTGAATTCGTCTCAACTTGTGTTCAATTGCTTTCCGCTGCAAATGGGGACACTCTGTGCGACTCTGTGGCCTAGCTCAAATCGGCCATTTCTGGACTTAGCCTTGCACGGGCGCAACCTAGGCCCGTGCGGCATCACGCCTTAGCGAGGACGATCGCTCCTGCGGGAGCGGGGCATGACATATTGGTATCAGAGCACGGCTTTACGTCCTTGGACTTCATTTCGATTCTCTCAGTTTTGAAAGCTCGGTTGGAAACAAAAAAAGTGTACGCTCTCTCTCGTTGTGCTTTGGGTTGTTCCATACAATAAGTCTAATATTTTCAAAAGCTCATATAAGTACTCGGTTGAACAAAATCGATAGACGAAGGCCTTTGTGCCGAACCACGACATACTTGAGTTGGAAGGAACCGATGCTAAGAGTTGCAACCGCAAGATGTGCTTGAATAACCTTACGCTGACAATAGCGAACGAGTACACGAGACCAAAGTATAGTTCGAACGGGATGGTTATGCATGCAGCCTTTTGGCTAAGTTGTGCCGAGTATCGCGCACCTAGACTTCATGGTGCAAACGAGTTACGAGCGAGAATGACTATCGCTTGGACGAGAATAAGGGAGACTTAGAACGTATGTTGATAGAGACGCTACTTGACCGACGCTAAAGCGAACACGAGGAAAGGGTTCTTAGATTTTGAGGAATGAGCGAACGCGCAATTGGACATGTCGATCGGGAGTCGAATAACCTCTTGAGGATTTGTAGAATGACTTGACTCCGAGTGGTGTATGTGATAGCTTCGAAGAAGGAAAAGAGCGAGTGTCGATGACTAGTCGAATGGCTCGAACCCTGAGTGGTGTATGGACGTTATAGAAATTGTTCGAGCAAGACTAAAGGATTTACGAATAGAACGAGTATGTCGGCAAGCGATGATATCGCGCAAGCCTTAGAATGAGTAACGCTTAGTTGGTTTCAACTTTGAGAGTCTCAAACGAGATATCGTTCGGATGGATTAAGAATGCGTAGTGCGAATCATGAAACGAATGGAGGTCTTGGTCGAGGAAACATTGGAGATCGTGCATGCGATTTTGAATTTAGTCGAAGGGATTGAAACTTGAGTCGAGGTAAAATACCCATGGACGAGATCGAAGATAGCACGATCAGAAGATAGCGTGCATGGAAAACGTTGGTTTGAAGATACGAGAATGAATAAAGAATTGGAATGAATGTTGCTCGATGACGAGTTAGCACGAGATAGTGTGAATTGAGGAATTAAGTTGTGCGACTCGGAATTTGTTGCAAAAGGAAGATCGTCAGGTTATGTGCATCATCGATGGTATTGAGGCGTATCAAAGATCGATGTACGATAACTCGGGGGTACTCCGATTCGATAAATGATGATCGTGTTAGAAGTTATTGTTTTGAAGGATGCTATGTTGGGAATGGATGTTTGGAATGAGAAAGGAAAGTGACTTGATTGTTCGGTGATAACCACAACGACAACGATCTTGTCTTGCGCGAGCGCAACTCCAGCCTCGCACATGCGTCACGTCAGATTTTGGACGATCATTTCGCATGAGCGTTGGCATGGTGATTCATGTCCAGCGGGAATGATCGAACTCGAAATACCTTGACATGGCAATTTCGATTGCTTTGACTTGTGGTTTGAAGCGAGAATAAATTCGAGGATTGTTAGGACTTACGATTGAAGAATAAGAAAACTTGAGGATTGAGTAGACCCAATCCGCGTATCGAAAATGAGCAAGTCTAGACGCAACGCAAGAGTTATGTCCCGATGAGGACGATTATTCTGCGAGAATGTTGACATGGTGATTCATGTCCGCCATGGATAATCAGACTTGCGTGAGATCGGGGCACAACATATTGCAAGGCTAGACGACCTTGTGATCGGCCACGTGAATTGGATAGGACGGATAGGTGAATTATATCAAACATACTTGAAGAAATAGACGATGGTAATTGCTAGTGCGGACGTAAGAGATTGACATGTCAAGGATTTGATTGAGGACAACCTATCGTAGGATGACTTTCTTAAACGAGCTCAGACATGGAGCGGAGAATGTGTTGATGCGAATAGGAGGAACACTGCTTGATGTTTAGAAATTTAAGTAAAACAAACTTGGGTAGAAACTCCCGTACAAGCGAACAAATGGGTTTGACCATAGGATTTGGGGCGAGCGTCGTGCAACGACCTTGCACGATGAACGACGGACTTGACTTGTAACTATGACCTTGTGAGCTGACCTAGCGGATAGGCGGATGACCCTATGCCGAGTGATTGAACTTGTGCGATTGACCTTACAGTATCGTCTGGACGGACGATAGACTTGGGAAAAACAAGACTTAGAGTAGGATGGGGAACAGGGAGTGTGCGTGAACGACAACGAGAATGGCCCCAAACAAAAGGAATGATAGGAATGGATGATGCGCAAGTAAAGTTGAAATAACGAATTGAATCATTGGTCGAAAGACGTACTCGAGGATAGTACAATACTTGGTCTTGAATCGGACGGAAATTACTTAGACTTGGTCGACTCCGCTAAGAAGAAATCATATTGATTTTGTAGACAAGAACGCTTGAGAAGCGAACCGGATCATCTCGAGGACCGAGATAAACGATAGCGAGATACACATGAGTTCGGTTTTAAATCGAATTTAGCGAACGATCGGCAAATCGAAACTATCACGAGTAGCTTGTCCGACTTCGCTAATCGCTAAGCTTGGTTGAAATATACGTATTTGGGGGACGCCTTGAATATGTGCACGATCCAAACTCAGCGATGTGATGAACTCGAATGCAGCTGCAAGTGAGTGTTGCGATGCACATGAACGAATGAGTGAGTTAACCTCAACCTATGACTCTCGTGTTTGACGAATTACAACGCACCTCGTGCGACCGTTTCAGTCCTATGATACGTCGAAGTAGCAACCGAGTCGAAGAAACACTTGAATTGAATAAGTTCCATCAACTCTAAAATGAATGAAAAGCCATTCAATGAACTTGGAAAGGTATCGAGTATAGTTCGATGCCATCGAACGATAAAAGCCATTCAATAGGAATTGTCTAAAGTATGCACACGGCGATGAATAAAAGGAACGGTAGGATGACCCGCACTCAGGAAGTCTCGAGGACGAGACTTGTTTTGAGTGGTGTATTATGTAATGACCCGCTCCGCCCTAGCGGAACGTCGATTCAAACGGCAAGTGCAACGACTCAAACGAGCCGTCGACCCGAAGAGTTGGCATCGACCTGATGAAGAATCGATGCAAGGCTTACATTGGCCGTCAAGATGAATCCAGACTTAGACTATCAAAGGCGCGCTCGGAGTATCGCTCGGCCGATGCGAACATCGCTAAGGTGGGTGGCTCCGATGAACCCGTCACTGCTTAGCCTAGACACATAACAATACGGACACTATCACGAGAATCGCTAGGCGATAACCCCATGCATGCTAATAAAGGACTCAACGCACCTAGCTAAGGGAATAATCCCATCTTGTATGCTTGTATAGAATATGGGAAGGAACATGGAAAATACGAGAACTCTCGCACCGTGCTCACTACAAGAAAAATGACCTTTCTTGACGGTCAATTTATTGACGTATGGTCAAAACCGTCAAGGAAAGCAGTTATCTTGACGGTTTTAGACATACGTCAACAAAACACCCATTTTTCTGTTATATATTAAAATTTGACCATATTACATGACGGTTTTATACAAAGCGTCAAGAAAACCCATTGCATTACTTGACGGTTTGCTGATAACCGTCAAGTAATGCATGTGCAGAAAAAAAAAGGCGCGCACATTTCAGATGCCATTTTCGTAATTTTTTCAAAAAAAAAAATTTCTTGACGGTTTTAACAAAATTTGGGAATAGAGGGTTTCTTATATATTTCACATCCAAGTACTTCTTTTCCTCCTTCCCCCCCGATCCCCAACACCACAACTCTCTCAGCCTCTCCCTCTCGAGCTCCCCCTCCGGTGGAAGTCTTCCCCCGGCCGGCGAACCCCGACCGGCGACCGAGCCCGTAAGTCTCCCCCTCTCCTCTGCCCTCTTCCCTAGCTTCTTTTCCGACCATCTCGTCAGCCACCCCGACTTCCACAGCCCTCCCGACCGTGCCCTAACCCTGTTCTCCGGCGATCCGCCGTCTCCCCTCTCATCCCCGCAGCCGACTTCAATCGTTCCCTCTTCCCCCTTCCCTTCCGACCCCGATTTTCCCCACAGCCCTAAACCCCTCTCCCAGACTTAAAAGAAATTAATGTCCCAGACTTAAAAGAAACCTCCCGAAATATTTTGGTGTGAACCTTCAATTTTAGATGGAGAAAATTGGTGGAGAAAATCTAGGCCATCTTTTGCAGAATTGCCGATATCAGTACATGTTTGTTGTATTGTCTGTCATATCGGCAATATTGCCCAATACCAACATTGGAAATATATTTTCCAGTGAAATCAGCAAAGAAGAAAAGAAGTATGTGAAAAAATAGTGCACACACAATGATCCTGTTGTGCGACTTCGAAGATCTACACATTGCAGTGTCCTGATGATACTTCTTGTCGACACTAACTTTTAGGTATCTCTTGCCCATCTATATAGAATTCCCCTCATTTCTATCTGACTTTGGGTTGAAGTTACATCGATTAAGAGTAATTAGGAGTCGTGACTCATAATGTAAGGGAAAGCTTTGCGATGTAATTGGGGACGGATGGTAGATCCATTACATCGATTCAATTAATTTTGTTGGACAGTTCTAAATGACTTCTACTGTTTTGTATTTAGAGCAGTTTTGTACTCGGAGGAACCTGATTCGAGGGTGAGGATCCTTAACTTCTAGCGTACTCTTCAATTGGAAGCTTCTAGATCCTTGGTCTGTTTACAATGTTTGTAATATTACTCTTATACAGAATTTCAACCTTATTCCTGGGTGAAAAGGCACTAGTTCATGCTTATTTGCCAATGCACTTTCTTGATATGGACACAATTCATGTATATGGTTTCAGAAAACTAGCATCATGAAGTCAGGGCTCAGTATTTCTATTTCTGATAATCTTCTGAAACTCGATCTCATCTTTGTTTTATACATGAAAGGTTGTGGATGTACCTGCGGATATTCTGAAAGTCAAGCATGAAATTGAAGTTGAACTTTTTGGTGAAGAGCAAACTTGGGTTCGCAATGATTCCAATGTAAGTTCTAGTACTTGCAACTTGCTTTGTTTTTTAATTGTACTTTCTATTTAAGTTTTTTCTCCAGAAACTAGAGAGGCCTTTGAGTATCATATACATACACTTCTTTGCGTGTGTGCGCATTTCATATTTATATATGTGAACCACTTTGTCTGTACAATTGTATACTCTGTGTAATCTACTAACATGTATATTTCTTCAGTCACAAACTCAATCACAAAGCCACTCTTATGAGCCTGATAATCGTGATTGGCGTGGTCGCTCTGGACAATTACCCTCTGCTGGAGAAGAGAGATCTTGGCTTACAGATCGTGATAATAAGGAACCCGGCCAAAATAGGGAGGATCTGTCAGGCTCCCAATTTTCATCAAGAGTACAGGTTTCCTCCTCCCAAGGCATACATGATTCTATTTTATCTCGGTGATATCACATTCTTGTAATTATTATGTTAATTTTCTTCTATTGCTAGTTGCTCTTGAATGGTCTCTCTTGTTCGGTAGTAGTTGCCTCTTTTGTTCTCTGTCGTGGTATAAGTTGCCAACTGTAAATTCTTTTGTCCCACAATAATCTGCAATAATTGTTATTATTTTGACTAGATAACTGTTGTTTAACTAAACAAGTATGGACTAGAAAATTGCTTGTTCATGTTACTGTGTAAGCGTTTCCATAATAATGGGGTTGGTTATGGAAGTCTAGTTTTGGTAGGAAGATCGACATATTGCTTAGTCTGCTGTAACCTGCACACCCCTTTTAAGTCGATGCCAAATTTCGGATCAAAGTTGGTTAGTGACATTTAGAAAAACCTACTTCTGGTCACATACGGTTTGAGCTTGTGCAATTAAGTACCAAGTACAAATCCTCTAAAAATTTCCTGGACTAAGAGTATGGGAAGAGATGAAAGATTATAAACATGTGTTGCAGCCTACAGGGAATCACTTTCGTCTCTAGGGTGTGGATAAGCGAAGTACAAAAATAAAACAAGTCCTTAGTAGTGCTAGTTATAATAAATATCTTCCTTGGCCCTTGGTAAAGCTAAAAGATCAAAATGTTTCTAGCAGATACACTGACAAGCGTTTCCTGTATTATACTGGTCAACATATAAACTTAGACAGCATTCTTCCTTTAGATACTTTGCTTCAGTACATTTGATCACATTGGTCTCGACTGAGCTTGCAGCAATTACACTAGTCGATTTATCTATTATTACATTGCGATGCTATTGTGGTTTATTGGAATGATCTTCTATGCTACATATTATTCTCACTGTACTATAGTATTGCTGGGTTGAACATCTTTTAAGAAGGAAATGGTGCTTTAGTCAGAGGATATGATATATTTCTGATATATCAAATATCAACTTAGTGTAGAAGTCCTCTTGTGTGTTTTTATGGAGTTGAACAAGTCTCTCCTCCCCTCCAAACTTTTTAAAAGGTTTTATCACAAATATGATGCTTAACTTGAATGTCTAACAACTCCTTGGCTTTTCAAATATTCTGGATGTTAAATGGCGATGCTCTTATTATTCTGTTTATATTCCTATTTCCTATTGATAGTTAGTCAGTATGAGCTCCACTTATATCAGGAGAAAGGACTATATGCTCTTTTATGGGTATGTTAAAGCACTCAAGAAATTCTTGATTTAACATTATTAGTTCTCAGCTATTATTTATCTTGTGCATCTAAAACTTGAGATTCGTCAATTTGAAGAAAGTAAGGATTTGGTACTGTTGTTATGTGATCGACGTCGCTCTGAAACCCTATGGTTCTTGCTCCGGCGAAGATGTCCTAATGTATCCTGTGAATTTCTTCGGAAGTGTTCTTAATGTATCATGTGATTCTGACCTTTTACATTTCGCAAATGAGCTTCATTTTAACCACGGCGTCAACAATAAATTTGGTTATATAAACAATTGGTATGAACTCTCTTTTAATTAGTTTCAAGAATCGAGTAGTTATTTTGATGCAAATAGAGAATTTCTAATTTACTGACCCGACCCAAAGAATCTGGATTCAAGACTATGATTATACCTGTTCCTCATTAGAAAATAGATGCCAACACTCACTAGCTTGTCTCCCATAATAATGATTTTATCACCAACATGTGTCCATCTTCGTTAGAGGTGTCCCGATACGATATCGGCCGATATTGATACGATACGGCCGATACCAATACGGTTTGGAAAATCCCTCTCTTTTTTCTTTCATTCTAATGATAGGTTTTCCGATTCATGTGATTCACATGCTTACTAGTGTATTCCTAGTCACTTTCCTTGATATTGGTATTTGGGTTCTGATTAGTTTTATCGAAATATTATATCTTCGAATAATGTAGTTTCTCTAAGTCAAATTTGCTTATACAGACACCAGAAGCACATGCTTCAACATGGGAAACTCTAAAGGTACAACTCTAATGGATAACCTTTTCAATTATGAGATACTTGTGGCATATGTTGACATTTCTTCTTTTTTTACTTCAATAACTTAAACATCCAGGTTGCAGATATCTGTTATAGAATATTCCAGATATGTATGTGTATCTGTTAGTCTTTCTATTTTTTTGCAGATCCTGTTGTTATGATGTAAAATTGCAATCTTTCCCTGAATGACATTTTGTCTCCGTTTATTGTGTAACGATTAGGTTTTGGGATTAGAAAGGGCAAATTGTGAAGAATTCGACTCTCAAACACCACATCTTGTTGTTATTTCATGTTTGAGGTATTTTATTTATCAACACTCTTTACTTTGTGCTTCAACCACTAAAGATGGGAGTACTTCACCACGTCAATTTGTCAATGCAGGGATCAAGAACACACATGGGATCAAGTACTTCACCACTACAGGTACATTGCTATTCGTTCCTCATTTTTGTACTTTCTTGTTATAGTTTATGATAATCACCCGCCACGTGACTGAGATTGTTCGCCAGAAGCTGAAGATCAACAAGAAGCAGTTCAGAAAGTGCTGGGATGTTCTCATCTATCTCAACCTGGATTCCAAGAACAGCAGGTGTATCGAAAACTTCAAGGCTTGTATCTCGGACCATGTTAGAGACGACATCCTAGATAAGGAATCTGAGACTAACGGGAAGCGTTTGATTGAAGTGCCTAATGGTTACGATGAAGAAACGAGCGAATCGTTAGTATATCGGTCTGTATCGGCCGAGCCAAGAACAATGCTAGGATGAATAAAGTACTGTGCAGCCAGGGGTGGGTGGCTTTTGGAACTATGTTTTTTTTGGGTGCATAGGTGCCAAAACTTCAGGTCAGTAAGGTTCTAAAAAAAACCTGGAGACCCAGGTGGAAACATGTGACCTCTCTTGGATACAACTTCAGCTCGGTTATGATGATGGCTGGCTTCTTCCTCTCCCTCTCTGTCTGTACACTACACCATTGCCCAAAGCCCAGAGATCTCAAAGAAAATAGTTTGACAAGTTTTTTTTTTTTGGGTTAGTGCTTAAACTCTTTGTATTCACATTTGTATACTTTGTATATATCATTCTTGGATGTTTGTGATGTACAAACTTTGTATTTGTGATCAATAAAAAGTTTGTGTATTATAATATTATGTGTGTGTTGTAACTGGCATATATTGATATTATGTGTGTTTGGTAATTGGATTCTGGAATATATTGATATTATTGTAAACATGTTTATCTTGACGATTGCAAAACGTCAAGAAAATTCATTTCTTGACGGTTTTTAAACATCAAAAAATATTTTCCTTGACGGTTTTTTCCCGTCAAGAAAGACTTTTCTTGACGGTCATTAGCCGTCATCTAGGCCCCCGTCAAGAAAAGTCGACACTTTTCTTGACGGTTTTTTTTTGTTTTCTTGACGGTTTAAAATCGTCAAGACAAGCTTGTTTTCTTGACGGTTTAAAACCGTCAAGAAAACAAACAAAAAACCGTCAAGAAAAGTGTCGACTTTTCTTGACGGGGGCCTAGATGACGGATCCAAAACCGTCAACAAAAGTCTTTCTTGACGGGGAAAAACCGTCAAGAAAAGCCATTTTTCTTGTAGTGGCTCCACGCTCGTGCTAAGGCACAAGCTTGCGTTCAACAATGAAACAATGAATGGTTTACAACAATGAAACGGAAGACTATCGACATAGTCGTTCCGAGTAGAGTATAGCAATATTGAAAGGCTACGGGACCAATGGGTCGCCAAGGCGACACCCGCACAGGGAGTTGCAAAATGTATAAATGAATGAATGAATGAATAAGTAAATGAATGAATAAGTAAATGAATGAATCGACAAATGAAATGAATGAATGTGTGAGTGAATCAATGAACGAATGAACAAGTGAAAGAAAGAAGGAAAGAAAGGAAAGAATGAATGAAAGATAAGAAAAGAAAGAATGGTTGCGACAGGTGTGACGGGCACGTACAACGGGGCTCGCTACCCGCGCTGCACGGACGCTAACCTGGTCGATAACGCATTATGGCTAAGGGTTAGCCTATGGCTCAAGACAGCCGTTAAGTTAAAATGACAATAAAATACGAAATGGTCGTGGACGGCTCGTGCACGAGCGAAAAGGGATTCCAAGGGCAACGAACGACGATTTTGTGGCCGGCCTAGGCGAAATCATGGCCTACGGGCGGACAGGTGTGCGGGCTTGGGCACATAACCAAACGTAGGGCCGGTTATTCAATAGTCTATCAGGGTGTACCAGCCATCATGCTTGATAGATGAGAATGCCACAGGGGAAATATCCGTAATGGCTGACTTGCCAGCGACCGGTGCATATAGATTAAGTGGGCTTGCTGGTGGCAATCCACGTGCAAGTCCTTGCATTGAAATCAAAGTAGTCTAAGTGAACTAAACAAAGCGCCTTCTGAATAGGCTTGAAATATATCACACCAAATGATAAAAAGTACTTTATGAAGTGAGTTAGAAAACACGCCTACGACGTGCTAGAAACTGAGGCAGGAATACGCCCTTGATATTGAATGTTCCCAAGAATCACGTTATGATATTACACATGAATTGTTGACTAACTTGGTTTACATTGAACAGGGAAGGCCGGACGGTAAGTATAGGTAAGTTATACATGTATTTCCATGCGACACTTGTATTCGACAACACGAGATAGGCTATGAAATATGCCATGAAACTGATCCTAAGGCAATATTAGAAAGACAATGAATGATAGAGATGCACAAAAGTAAATGGAACGTGTTTGGTAATGATAGCGTTGTGGGCGAGCTAGCCTCCCCACCAGTGCATAACAATGTACTGATAACCCCACAGTCTGCTTGCAGGATGCAGGAGACGCCGGCGGGTGCGGAGCTTCCATCGAACGTGTTAAGGCGTGGAGCCAACTCCGGGGTCTTGGGACGTTGCAAGAAGCTGAAGCACCCTATACAGGACATAATGTATCGGAACATCGCCATAAATTATTCCATGTTGTAAGCCACTTGGCACGCCTTTTATGTTTCAGAGAGAGAGAGCTTCAGCGATTTGTAATATCGGCCTAGCGCCGCTTGTAAACTCCTTGAAAATCAATAAAGTGTTTGAATTCGTCTCAACTTGTGTTCAATTACTTTTCGCTGCAAATGGGGACACTCTGTGCGACTCTGTGGCCTAGCTCAAATCGGCCGTTTCTGGACTTAGCCTTGCACGGGCGCAACCTAGGCCCGTGCGGCATCACGCCTTAGCGAGGACGATCGCTCCTGCGGGAGCAGGGCGTGACAGGTAAAGCCTTACCCTACATCGTTCATAGCTTTCCATGGTGACCAGCCTTACCGCTCTATTGTATACATTGTTCATAGTCGGTCGGATGGAAAGCCTGATCATGTTTCCCAAGCCGATCACATGACGCTCTAATAATTCAAGGTACATTTCATATTTACTTATCTTATCATATATCCTGTTCTGTTCTACATTCAGTACTTTCTCACCATGCTATGATATTCAGTTACTCATATGTTCTATATGCCTTTATATTGTACCTTGATTGGAGACTAAGTTCTGCTCGGGAGAAGAGTTACAACTCCGGTCCTTGTTTGGTTTAAGGGTTATAACTCAACTTCTGAACGGTTTCCAAGTCTTCATATATCTTTGTCTTGTAGTTCATTATATTGTCTCTTATAGAATTTGTCAATTCACATGGAACTGCTGTTAGTGTTTGTACTTGCTCATTTTTCTGACAGAATACCATTATGATATATTACAGATGACTCTGAGGCAGACTGCTCGACCTATTATGGGCTCGAGCTAGATGGAGTAGTCCAGGACCGTAGCCTTATAGTAGAGCCACTAGACTTTGTTCTCCCGGAGTAGTGTAGCTTAGTTGGGTTTCCTGGACTGCGATCCAGCTAGTAGTATGGGACTGTAGCTTTCATATTATATTCTGTGACTCTGTGGTGTTGTGTATATATCTGGGCTTGTGTGGATCTCGAACTTATTTTCTGCTTCCATCTATCATATTTTCTTTCATGCTATCTATCCTAGTTTGCTTGTGATTGAGACTGTATTGCTATGTCACCTGCATTCGGAGTGTATATACTGTACAGGTACCTTTATCTGTTTAGTTATAGTATTTATAGATGACCTAGACAGTATTCTACCACCGATGCTGCGGCGTAGGCTGGACGTAACCACGTACTCGTGTCCCTAATCAGGGTACGGGTCGTGACAGGAGCAGTGTCCATCTACCGAGGACAAAAAGAAGATATAGAGCGGGTTCCATATGCCTCTACTGTAGGAAGTCTTATGTATGCTATGGTGTGTACGAGGCCAGACATCGCTCATACAGTTGGCACAGTTAGCAGGTACCTTTCAAATCCTGCAAGGGTACACTAGAGTGCAGTCAAGTAGATTCTACGATACTTTTAGGACACTGCTGATTGGAGATTTTTTTTGGTGGTGACGAGCCGAAGCTGGTTGGGTATACCGACGTTGATTTGGCTGGAGATGTAGACACGAGGCGATCGACTTCGGGCTATGTGATGATGTTTGTTGGAAGAGCGGTATCATAGCAGTCACGGTTGCAGAAGTGTGTTGCCTTGTCAACGACAGTGGCAGAGTACATTGCGGTGATGGAGGCTTTCAAGGAGTTGCTGTGGATGAAAAAGTTGTTGCAGGAAATGGGGCTGAAGCAAGAGCAGTATACTTTGCTTTGCGACAGTCAGAGTGCTATTCACCTTGTGAAGAATCAGACCTTTTATAGCCGTTCCAAGCACATCGAGACTCGGTATCATTGGATACGGGACGTTGTTGAGAAGAAGGACGCGATGCTTGAGAAGGTCCATACTGATGACAATGGAGCGAACATGCTCACGAAGGGGAAAAGTTTGAGTACTGCAGGCGGATCATCGGGATGACAAGTTCCTCCACCTAGTTGTGAAGGGAAAGATTTGTTGGAGTGGATGGGGTTCCCAACCTATGTGAAGAATATCCCGGAGAGCGACGAGCGCCATCCGTGTGTCGGAGAAGCTCGGGAAGTGCATGGATCCTATTTTGGAACATATATGGTAAGAAAATATATGATTGGATTTCTATATTTACTTTGATCATATATTTATGATTGGACCCTTCATATAGTAGCTTTCCATATAATTGGACTTCCAATTATGGCAAGCCAATTATGATTGGATTTCCATTAAATATATGATTGATGCATATTGGAAGTTTTCATATATATATTGGCCTTCCATGTATAGATTATCAAGGGCTTATAAAAAGGGTGATACATGCTAGTTGTAAAATTATCTCAAAAACAAGAGTGCTTTATAATCTTTGAGAGAGAGAGAGAGAGGATTAAGGTTTATTGTGAAGGAGAGATTGCTTCGAATAATTTTTTGGCACCTCTTGTTCTTCGGAGTCCATAATTAATTTTATTTTCTTTCAATTGAGTTGTGGTGATCCGTGTTGGATCGGAAGGAGCTTGTAGAGGGTGTATTCTCTTTATTCCATTAGTGGAGGTTCTTCAGGGTTGGACTCCGATCGTCCCGTGATTTTTTTCGTAAGGGTTTTCCAAAATCTTTGTGTCTGCGATTGTGTTTGACATTTTTGGTTTGTGTGCTTTTGCTCGGTTCTCTCGCAGGACTTTCTGGTTTGGGGGAACGGTTTTCGCGCTTCGTTTATATATATATATATATATATTTAGTTACGTAAATCAAATATAACATATTTACCATGAATACATTCTTTACTGATTACAAAATATATGCCATGAAACTGATCATAAGGCAATAATAAAATGTTCACCAAATAAACTGCATTCTTCATAATATTATTTAGTGTCAGTTTAGTCGAATGATTTATATATATATATATATATATATATATATATATATTGTAATGCCCAGATTTTGTAGTACGTATTTGGAATACGTGTACGTATTTCGACCCGTATTGCATGTCTCCTTGCTTGATTTATTTTGGCATTTCATTGAGTTTATCTTGGTTTGGTTCGGCTTGATGTGGTTAGGCTTGGTTCGGTTTTGGTTGGAGAACCAACCCACCCCACCTACCACCACCACTACCATTTATTAACCCCCACTTCCTTCTCTCTCTTCATTACTCTTTTTCTTTCCTCCATTAACTCCTCACCTACCAGGAAGAGAGCTTAGGCAAGTGCAGCTTGCTTCGCGAAGGAACTCCGTTTTTATTGTTCCATTCTCTTCCTCTCGAGATTCTAATACTCTTTAGTACTTGGTGTTTTCAATTTCCATGGTTAAATTTGTGTAGATCTAAGTTTATAGTATTTTTCAGAATTCTTGTGTTTTGATCTACTTAGTATTGTTATTTCCAAGTTTTGATAGTTCTATGTTGTAGAGCATTTCATTCTGTCCCGTTTTGACCTATGTAAGTTCAGATTTGGACTCCGGATGGAGGTTTTATGCAGCTTGGAAGCCATGGCTACATGGTGTACTTCTTTTCGAAAATTTGGAGAAGAAGCACAGTCCCGACCCGCATGGCAGTACTTGACCGCATGAACATTCATGCGGCAAGTCAGTTCCAGCCGCATGCACTATTGCCTGGACCTAACCGCATGACCCGGATTCGTTCGAGCCACATAGGCTCCACTGTCCCACTAGCCGCATAGGCTCGATTTTTCTCGCCAGCCGTATATGCGCCCGTCATTTTAGCCGCATATACGCCCGTCAGTTTTAGACGCATATACAACTGTCATTACCTGGCCGCATGGGGACTAGTCCTTTTTCCAGCCGCATAAGGACTCATCCCCTTCAGCTGCATGAGACCTGTCCCCCGCTAGCCGCATATGTTTTACTGCCTCCGCCAGCCGCATGAGCTGCTCTTGTTCCGAGCCGCATGGGCTCTTAATTTCCCCGACCCGTATGGATTTCTTTTCCCAGCCGCATGAACCCGACTCCCTCCGCCAGCCGCATGACCCTTCCATCCCGAGGCGCTTAGACTGCTCCCTTCCCAGCCGCATGAGATCACTTCTTGGCCGCATATGCCGAACCGCATGGCTCTTTCATAGCTTGTATTTTATGAATATTTTAATTATTACTATTATGCCCATGCCATGTAACTCTCAGTATAACTTGAGTTCCTATGGCGTACACCTTTACCTTTATTGTATATTTTTATGCCTATTTTATATCCTTACGCCTTTTGTCCTAAACTTGATAAATTACGATTTGATTCACATGATTGAAATGACAATTGTACATGACATGGTGTGACAAGGAACTAGCATGACTTGATAGTGACCCGCCGTGGTTGCACTCCTGACAAGATAACTTGACTTGACAAATTTGACATGATAACTTGACATTATAATTCTTGATAGTGGCCCGTCTTGGCGTACTCTTGACATGATAAACCTGACATGATATATTTCTCGAAATACTGTTGTGACGGCTAATACGACTTGACTAGAATAAATGACCTGGACACCGTGGACGATTGTGCTTGTACAAATGAACCCGTCTTGTCTTGCATCATGTCTAGGACGGGGACCCCTGAGTACCACGGTCGGGGGCACCCACTGAAATCGACTAAGGCTAACAACTAGAATAATCCAGTAGTCATAAAGAGACTTTCCCAGTTACCTGTTGCTCCTTTGATCCCGGCCTTATATATATATACATGGGACTTGGAGCTATCTGTCATGATGAGCACATTTCCAGTCTGCCGTCGAGTGGGGCACCTCTTTAGGACACATGTATCTCACTACAGTGTGTCTGCTATACTTATTTTCTTTTGCTGGGGTCACTCAGGTAGCAGCAGACGGATAACTGGACTTGGAAACCTCTTTGCATCTTGCTAGTAATTAGGCCTGTGATAATCCTAGTTAGTTAAAGTATCAAGCCGTACTCATTGCTTGGCCGTAATTGTTGGATGGAGTTCAATCAGTCTAGTCTTGTCTTGATCATGTACAAGATTGTTACTTGACCTGATTTCTTATATTTATCTTGCCGATAAATGGTGGAAGAAACCAAGTTCTGTTCAGACGAAGGATTACAATCCCGGTCCTTGTTTGGTTTACGGGTTGTAACCTGATTATCTGAATAGTTCCATGGTTATCTCATCGTATATCACCCGTCATGCTTTTTCTTAGTTACTGTCTTTTATTATGCAATTATATTCTTGTGCTAATTTGCTGGTTTTAGTTCCTAAGTGAAGCCTCCTTTGTGGCACTTGCTCTTTCTGGGGTCTGACCCAGCTGGTTTTGTATGGCCAGATACCGGAGCAGCACCAGAGGATCCACCCGTCTTCCAGCCACATGGTGACCACTAGACGGAATCCTGGCAACGAGTGGGTTTATTTTGGCTCTCCCACTCTATTATAAAATTATTCTTTTGAGGCGTTTAGCCGCCGAGCAAGTGTTAGCTCGTGTACATTTTTACTTACTGTCTGCCTACGGGCTGTAACATGATTGGCAACCTAGGGTTGATCATGTATGACTAAACTCTTGCTAGTCCTCACATTTTGTAACGACTAGCTTCATGATCAGTTGAATATGTAATGTTTGGGACGCCTTACTATTGTATATTTGGTGATCTTACATCTTATAATACTTATTTGCTTTCTTGTGATTGAGACACTAGGCTTGTTATTGATCATAGGAGACTGATGGCTTGTAGATAAACCCTCGTATATCCTAGACAGCCGTGACCGTATGGTGAGATGGATTACATTTCATTATACGTAGCTGGCTATGTCTGCCCCCGCTCTCCAGTATTCTGGTTCTGGGGCGTGACATGGTTCAAGTTGTGGCCCATGTAGGTCTTGTAAATCAAGATATGTGAGGGTTTACCGAATAGATGTCTCAATCGGTACTCGTCCTTGATCTCTACTCGTATCTTCTGAATTCCTGGATTCTTGACCTGATCATATGCTTGTATCGTTGATCTGTCCTGGTCCTTCCTTATTATTTTCTATGTCGTCTTCTTCAGCGGCATTGTTCCTAGACCTGCCGGTCAGCAAGGCAGACCACTACCCATGGATCAGCAGCAACCAGGGGATCAAGCCCAGCATTCCGGAGTAGCCTCCAGAGTCGTGCCTTCTGATGGAGAGCCACCAGTCCGGCCAGTTCAGCCTGTGGAACCTGATGATGGCACTTTGGTAGGTCTCGTCAGAACCTTGATAGCTTCCCAAGACCGACGAGGAGATGCCTTGCACCAGGCAGTGGAAGATGCTCTGAATAGAGGCGGTCATATTAGGAACAGTGCAGTGAACAGTTTCAAGCGCCTGAACCCTCCATTCTTCGATGGTAGTGAAGATGCTATCGCTGCTGACGCGTGGCTTCAGGATACCGAAGTAATTCTAGAAGTAGCCAGGACTCCGGAAGACGAGAAGGTGGTCGTAGTACGCCTGCAGTTACAAGATCTTGCCCGCAGCTGGTGGGTGGCGCAGGCCATTGGATTAGCAGCACCCATTACTTGGGCGATGTTCAGAGAGAGATTCCAGACCAAGTACTTCGATGCGGTGGCTCGGTACGACCTACAGACCAAGTTCACCAATCTGAAGCAGATAGGCAGGACGGTCGATGGGTATGCGGCCGAGTTTTCTAGGCTCAGTCGGTTTCCTTCCACTTTGGTGGCGACCGAGTATGACAGAGCCCAGCGGTTCCAGCAGGGCTCCATCTTGAGATCTTGTTGGCAATGGAACAGTTTGAGCATCAGACTTTCGATACGGTATTGAGAGCAGCCAGGAGGCACGAGTATACCTCCCACAGGATCGTGGACAGGACCGGAGGTCGGAAGCGGTCTCACGGCCAGATACACCAATCATCAGCACCAGCCCCGACAGTCCGGGCTTTGACAATTGGAACTCCGAGGCAGGCGGCCTCAGTGACGTCGGTTCAACATTCAACCCCGACGACCCCACAGCAACAGAAGCAGAAGTAGTCTTCCGCAATGGGCTGCACTCATTGTGGGAAGCCAGGACACGTCGTTTCGGAGTGTCGTAGAGCACAGGGATTGTGCTTGGCTTGTGGGGCACCGGATCACAAGATAGGGTCCTGTCCGAATAGAGCCGATTCATCGTCGTCAAACCTAACCAGTCTATCGGTTAGGGGACCAGCACCAGCACCAGTGCAGCAGCAGTAGTACCAACCTCCGAGGCCATTGCCGCCTCAGGCACAAGTCTTTCAGGAGCAGAGACCCCAACAGTATGCTCTGGTCCAAGCTCAGATTCAGAACCGGCAGAGAGGTTTCTAGCAGGATATCTTTCCTCTTTCTCGTGCCTTCAATTTCCTTGCTTACATACATGATTGCATGATTGATTGCTTAGTATAGCTTGCCTGAGATTAGTATAGCTTGTCTTTGCCACTCTAGCCTCTTGATTAAATTCCGAAGACAAAATTCTTTTAAGGTGGGTAGAGTTGTAATGCCCAGATTCTGTAGTACGTATTTGGAATACGTGTACGTATTTTGACCCGTATTGCATGTCTCCCTGCTTGATTTATTTTGGCATTTCATTGAGTTTATCTTGGTTCGGTTCGGCTTGATGTGGTTAGGCTTGGTTCGGCTTTGGTTGGAGAACCAACCCACCCCACCTACCACCACCACTACCATTTATTAACCCCCACTTCCTTCTCTCTCTTCATTACTCTTCTTCTTTCCTCCATTAACTCCTCACCTACCAGGAAGAGAGCTTAGGCAAGTGCAGCTTGCTTCGCGAAGGAACTCCATTTTTATTGTTTCATTCTCTTCCTCTCGAGATTCTAATACTCTTTAGTACTTGGTGTTTTCAATTTCCATGGTTAAATTTGTGTAGATCTAAGTTTATAGTATTTTTCAGAATTCTTGGATTTTGATCTACTTAGTATTGTTATATCCAAGTTTTAATGGTTCTATGTTGTAGAGCATTTTATTCTACCCCGTTTTGACCTATGGAAGTTCAGATTTGGACTCCGAATGGAGGTTTTTATGCAGCTTGGAAGCCATGGCTACATGGTGTACTTGTTCTCAGAAATTTAGAGAAGAAGCACAGTCCCGAGCCGCATGGCAGCACTTGACCGCATGAACATTCATACGACAAGTCAGTTCCAGCCGCATGTACTATTGCCTGGACCTAACCGCATGACCCGGATTCGTTCGAGCCGCATAGGCTCCACTGCCCCGCTAGCCGCATAGGCTCGGTTTTCTACGCCAGCCGCATATGCGCCCGTCATTTTAGCCGCATATGCGTACGTCAGTTTTAGACGCATATACAACTGTCATTCCCTGGCCGCATGGGGACTAGTCCTTTTCCCAGCCGCATAAGGACTCATCCCCTTCAGCCGTATGAGACTTGTCCCCCGCTAGCCGCATATGTTCTACTGCCTCCGCCAGCCGCATGAGCTGCTCTTGTTCCAAGCCGCATGGGCTCTTAATTTTTCTGACCCGTATGGATTTCTTTCCCCAGCTGCATGAACCCGACTCCCTCCGCCAGCCGCATGACCCTTCCATCCCGAGGCGCTTAGACTGCTCCCTTTCCAGCCGTATGAGATCACTTCTTAGCCGCATATGCCGAGCCGCATGGCTCTTTTACAGCTTGTATTTTATGAATATTTTAATTATTACTATTATGTCCATGCCATGTAACTCTCAGTATAACTTGAGTTCCTATGGCGTACACCTTTACCTTTATTGTATATTTTTACGCCTATTTTATATCCTTACGCCTTTTGTCCTGAACTTGATAAATCACGATTTGATTGACATGATTGAAATGACAATTGTACATGACATGGTGTGACAAGGAACTAGCATGACTTGATAGTGACCCGCCGTGGTTGCACTCCTGACAAGATAACTTGACTTGACAAATTTGACATGATAACTTGACATGATAATTCTTGATAGTGGCCCGTCGTGGCACACTCTTGACATGATAAACCTGACATGATATATTTCTCGAAATGCTGTTGTGACGGCTAACATGACTTGACAAGAATAAATGACCTGGACACCGTGGACGATTGTGCTTGTACAAATGAACCCGTCTTGTCTTGTATCATGTCTAGGACGGGGACCCCTGAGTACCACGGTCGGGGGTACCCACTGAAATCGACTAAGGCTAACAACTAGAATAATTCAGTAGTTATGAAGAGACTTTCCCAGTTACCTATTGTCCCTTTGATCCCGGCCTTATATATATATATACATGGGACTTGGAGCTATCTGTCATGATGAGCACATTTCCAGCCTGCCGTCGAGTGGGGCACCTCTTTAGGACACATGTATCTCACTACAGTGTGTCTGCTATACTTATTTTCTTTTGCTGGGGTCACTCAGGTAGCAGCAGGCGGGTAACTGGACTTGGAAATCTATTTGCATCTTGCTAGTAATTAGGCCTGTGATAACCCTAGTTAGTTAAAGTATCAAGCCGTACTCATTGCTTGGCCGTGATTGTTGGATGGAGTTCAATCAGTCTAGTCTTGTCTTGATCATGTACAAGATTGTTACTTGACCCGATTTCTTATATTTATCTTGCCGATAAATGGTGGGAGAAACCAAGTTCTGTTCAGACGAAGGGTTACAACCCTGGTCCTTGTTTGGTTTACGGATTGTAAGCTGGTTATCTGAATAGTCCCATGGTTATCTCATCGTATATCACCCGTCATGCTTTTCCTTAATTACTGCCTTTTATTATGTAATTATATTTTTGTGCTAATTTGCTGGTTTTAGTTCCTAAGTGAAGCCTCCTTTGTGGCACTTGCTCTTTTTGAGGTCTGACCCAGCTAGTTTTGTATGGCCAGATACCGGAGCAGCACCAGAGGATCCACCTGTCTTCCAGCCACATAGTGACCACTAGACGGAATTCTGGCAACGAGTGGGTTTATTTTGGCTCTCCCACTCTATTATAAAATTATTCTTTTGAGGCGTTTAGCCGCTGAACAAGTGTTAGCTCGTGTACATTTTTACTTACTGTCTGCCTACGGGCTGTAACATGATTGGCAACCTAGGGTTAATCATGTATGACTAAACTCTTGCTAGTCCTCATATTTTGTAACGACTAGCTTCATGATCAGCTGAATATGTAATATTTGGGACGCCTTACTATTGTATATTTGGTGATCTTACATCTTGTAATACTTATTTGCTTTCTTGTGATTGAGACACTAGGCTTGTTATTGACCATAGGAGACTGATGGCTTGTAGATAAACCCTCATATATCCTAGACAGCCGTGACCGTATGGTGAGATGGATTCCATTTCATTATACGTAGCTGGCTATGTCTGCCTCCGTTCTCCAGTATTCTGGTTCTGGGTGTGACATATATATATATATATATATATATATATATATATATATATATATATATATATATATATATATATATTCGTTTCTCTGCGACTTTTAACGACTCGATGTACTCACCCTTGCACTGATACAAGAAGAATAATTACAATCCTTCTCTTTCATGTTAAATGTAACAATTCTCTATAAGGTGTCGGACTGTGTTCCTGCAGCAGACATAAAGTTAGTCCACCGGTCCTATATATATGAAGGTCATGACTGGCATTCTAAGTCATGCTGGATTATATCTCAATGGTAAGACGACGATTACTCCATAAGCTAGTTGTTAACGCAATTACCGGAGGTTCCCGAAATACCGATATTTGTAGTAAGACCATTTTCAAACGTAGGTCGCAAGTTGTCTGAATGAAAAGTTCGACACAATATCCATTTCAAACTTCACCTAGGCCGAACGGTCCCGGAGTCCCGACCATCTCGTTCGAGAAAGCCAAAATCCGTGCACAGGTAATCCAAATCCATGACCATGTAATACGCTTCTAACTCATATAATATAAGCATTGTATGAGTCTGAAACTAGAAAAATGCTATTAATTACTCCAAAATATTCCTCAAAAGTGTTCCTCCAAACCATCCCTTCTTGTGTGGCAGCAGAGGTGTCATTTGACATGACAAATTATAAAATTAAGATTAACATTAAAATTAATATTAAAATTAACATAATGTTAATATTAAAAATTAGGCGATTAACTTTTTGGGTTAAAATTGGTTACCATGTCAACTGTCGCATAAGAATGGATGGTTTGGAGATATTAATAGCATTACTCATATAACTAGAATTAGTAAATAGGAATGGCATCTCCAGTGAAAGAGAATACAAAGTTGGGTCTCCACGCACATATATCAGATGTATACAGGGGCGGAGCTAGCCTCTAAAGTTGAGGGGGGCTGAACTTTAGGTATATGATAAGAATAATTTTGTGGAGTATTGTAAAAACTCAATATCTCAAATGAATACATGAGCTTGCATAAATCTCCCTGATTTAAACCTGCATGTGCAATCCACATGCCCATAACTGTTATCCCAAATGTTAGAGACCTAATGCTTCATAGTACTAGAACATCATCCTCAAAATGCATGTGGAATCAATAGACTGTAGATGTGAGTTTCAGATTGAACGAGCCAATTCCTTGCAGTTCTAAGTACTGTCAAGTAATATGTTTTGCACACTTGCACACAAAATGCTAAGAAAATTTCACATCTTGATATTAATGTAAAATGATCATGCAAATACTAAATGCAAGTTCACAAAGTATACCGAATACCCTAAATTCTGGAACTGAACAAGTACAAAAGCAGAGTGAAACTAACCTTGAGGTCTTGTTCAGAGCATTTGAGCCTTTCAGTGAAGTCTTGTGCTTATAGAAAACATTTATGCAGCTGGAACAGGAAAAAAAACATGCTAGAATTATTTCCAGATATCAATTGAAAGTCTCTAAGTAATATACATGCTACAAAAAATGGATATCAGATAACATATTCCTCTGATCAACCTTTGTTAGTAAAGATTGTCGTTGAGAAGTGAGCTTCTTTGAAGTAATTAATGAATCCTCTAGTTTCTGACAATACAAAGACAAAATACTGTCATATGTAAGAAATCAGATATTTCAATTGCATAAGCTTTGAATGGTCAATCTGCCAAGATATTACAGTAGACATGGTACGAATGAGATAATTTATGTTCATCATGGTAAACAACATAGAGAGGATCTGCATGCATGAAACAATTTATGTTAATGAAAATATTAAGTATATATATCGACCTGAATTGTGCATATTGCTCAGACTGGGGGGGTCCCCTGTTAACAACTTGCATACATCACATAAAAAATAAAACTGAATTGTGCATATTGCTCTTTTCCTGAACCGAAATGCCAACTTAGAAAAAAGCACAACATTGTGCATATTTAGAAAAAAGCATACCAAGCCAAAAAAAAGTAGAAGATTATGCATATTTCTCTTTCAACTGAATTGTGTATATTACTCTTTTCTTTGAACTGATAGCCCAGACTGAATTGTGCATATTTCTTAGATAACTAAAGCAGAACTTAACAGAATGAGTGAACGACAATTTTTCCACTTAAAAAAATCACATGCTATCAGAGATTAAAAAGATTCAGCAAAATAAAAAATTGATACTATACATACTGACAAGAATAGGTAGGCTTGCAAACAAATCCTTTCAAAAGGCCATAGACTATCTTGTCTGGAACTCCTTTCGAAAAACTTGTCTGGAAATCCCATTTGAAATTTTTTGTCTGGAATCGGCCCCTATCGGCTACCGTAGGCATCTTTTCTAAAAATACAACCGACAAATCCTTGTCTAGCTGTCTGGAATGGTGGAAGCCCTATCGAAAAACTTAGGCTTGCACACAACACAATGACCCAAATCATTTCTAAAGACCACATATAAACCTTTTTGCACACAAATCCTTTCTCTTTACTAAAGACCAAGTACAAATTAATCAATTCTAAAGATGATACAAAGAGACCCATTCTAAAAACCACAAAAATTTACCTCGGACTACAGCGGGCAAGAAGACCGGACGCGCGACGGCTGCAGCTGGCCAACGTCTCTTTCTTTGTTAGGGCAGGTGGGTTGTGAACAGGTGAGGTGAATTGGTGAAGGAACATAACGAATAAATCTTATGGGTTCCTGCATAAAAAAAATTTTACAAAATTTTTCTCAAAATTTGGGCCGGGCTACAGCCCACCCACGCCCATGACGGGCTCCGTCTCTGGATGTATGCATGGAACATAATCAAGGGCGGAACTAAGTGAAGGGCTTGGGTGGGCTCCAGCCCACCCCAAAAAAAAATTTAGATTTTCTTTTTAATATATAAATATTTTTGGTAATTTTTTTGTGAGTTCAGCTATTCCTAGTCCATCTAACCCACTCCAACCCATCCTAGTTCTGGTTTATGGTTCCGCCCTCGTACATATTTCCTGATACCTATAGTACATGTACATATGGATGAGGAAAAGGGAGATCCTCTCTCCAACATGCTGTTGGTTGACCTCTTCGTTCTCTGACTACTTACAGTGCATGGATTTGGCAATTTGAAACTTGAAAGGTGTATTACATAGCCTCAGATAGAGCGAAACGTCGTGCGTGGTTGCATGACGATTTGATTCTTATATATCCCCAGCCAGCTGTCCACATACATATCCATCACAGCTAGCCAGCCTCACCCATATATATATATATATATATATATATATATATATATATATATATATATATATATATATATATATATATATATATATATATTGGACATAAAAAAAAAATATATATATATATATATATATATATATTGGACATGTCAAGTGCAACGCAGATAGATAGATGCCTCCTGTGCACATACATATTACGAAGAATTAAATTTAAGGCTAGCTGGATCGGGAGGATTTTATTCGAGATGTTGGGGAATCATATTTGTTGCGGGCGGTCAGAGTGTTATAGGGAAATGATTGCTTGCAACTTGGTTATGCTTATGTAGCAAATGAAGATGCCCAACCACTTCTGTTCAGTAAGAAACTACGGGCTTCATTATACTACTAAAAATAAGAAACACAATTATGTCTTGATAGCTTGCTGCCACTTTGGTATCTATTGAAAAAGAGAAGAAAAAGAGATTCAAAGTTCAGAGCTTATGGTAAACGTCCAAGTGATAATGGCAACTGGCAAGCATTGACAAATATTCCTCCAGACATTGACAAATCAGCAATGTCATGATCCAAACTCAATGTTGACTAATTAGCTTATGCTACTGTTGACAGTAACTAACCATCTTTCAATTAGCTTAGGCCAATATATATGAAAATTTTCAATATGTATCAATCATATATTTAATGAAAATTCAAGCATAATTGATTCACTACTACAAAAATTGTTAACAATGACACTTTATAGATGACATCCATCTCAAAATGTCATTAATGATACATTTAATATCGACTCATTAGATGATCGTCATTAATAACTTTATCAATGACATTAAAAAAAAAATAATGTCATGATAAGTACTATAAGATGACGACTAAAACGATAAGAGTCATAAAAAGAATTATAGATGTCATCTTTTGTGTGTGAAAAAATGCATGTGGGATTAACAATGACACAATGATATTAATAGTCATATTTAGTTTAAACAGTGACGATAACATGTATGTCATAAAATATTGAATAAAAACTATTAGATTGATTCCAGTGTTGATTATTCGAATGAAGTATATGCTACTACTCATTGATTACTTCACAAAATAGTTTAAGACAGAGGCATTGCTTGTCCAGTATCACCGAAAAGTACATGTTAATTTTGATTTTATTTTTTATGTGTTTTTTGTTTTTTGTTTTTTCTTTTATTTTGTTTTTTTCACTTTTTTATTTTTTAATTTTTGTTATTTTTTAAATATTATTCACTTTTTTTTTTCTAATATTTTTGGATTTTATTTATAGTCTTTCTAGTATTTTATGTTTTTAAGAAATTCTGTTAACTTTTTTGGTTTTCTAAAAATATAACAAAATTTTATTTTTTATTTACCGTCCAAACATTACCCAGAAAATTAAAATACCCTTTTAGCTTAGTTTTTTTTTGAAGTAATTTTAGCTGGCTGTGTTTGATTGGGCTTTTTTTCCATGGAAGATATTTCCATGACAAATTTTCCACCAATTCTAGTGTTTGATAGCTTATATTTTCCATGGAATTATTTCCAAAAAACTATCATTTTCCATATTTTTATCTAAAATGGTGGAAAACGAAACTTGTCCAACCCATAGGAAAATATTATTTTCCATGGAAAATAACTATTTATCATGGAAAATAATGACAATCAAACACTCAAATTAAGTTTTCCATAGAAATTTTTTAAAATTCCATGAAATTTTTTTTCCTAGGAAAATAATTCCATAGAATTAATTTCTTTTCCATATCTTTTCCACCTTGCAATCAAACGCACCCTTAGTTAAAAGTAGGAAAAGTAAATTATGCCCCAAAATCGAACCATAATTTCTCTCTCCCCTCACAATTCCTCCTCTCCCTCAGGGTCACCAGAACCTAATCCTCCCTAAACTCTCCACCGACCCTAGCCTCCACCGAAACCCTAGCCTCCATGGAACTCCTCCAAACCTTAGCTACAAACCCTAAACCTAACACATAGACCTCTGACGAGCTGTCAAAGGGAAGTGGACGATGGAGGCAGCCTCGTCAAGGGTCATGGGGCCTTCTCTTCCTCAAAGCCCCTTCATCCGCGGTGCCTTCTCCTCCTCCAAGCCCGACCTCCTCCTCCACTCCATCCGCAAAGGTCTTAGTTCCATTCTCTATAGGACCCTAATTTCTCCACACACCACCGCCAACCTCCACCTCCACCAGCGGGACCTCCACAAATACAAACCTTTAATTTCCTCATTGCCTGGTCTTTGAACCCCAATCCAAAGGAACAACCAAACTCGTCGTATCCGTGTTCGTATCGGAGAAGTGCAAGTGGATGATGGAGATGGAGGCCAAGTACCTGGTTGGCACCTACGTGACATCGTCGTTGGACCTGGCCAGCGATAAATGATGCCAGTTGTGCGACATCCATCGATGGGAAGGACTACTTCAACATGGCAGCCAGGATAGCCGTCAGGTCCTTGTGCTACTATGATCCCGACAGGGTCCAGGTGGTGGCGGTGCAGGTCAACACTGTCACACATGTCAGCAATCGTCTACTCGACACCGTAGGTATCCTCTTCTCCCCGCCACTTGCTCGTTCTAATGCCCATAACAAGTTCCTTCAAAACAAATAGTGTCACCATCCTTTTGACAATACTTGCAAAGATTTTAATGCACACCCAGCCTGCCGATCCAGAGTTGTAGGAACAAGTCTGGGCAAAATTCAAAAAGTAAGATTGAGATTTTCTCATTCTTTTTTATTTTATTAATCGCCTCAATAGCTGGAACTTATATTATACTGTTATAATATTGTCTTTGATATACCAGAAGCTTGTCTTAATTCATCTGTCTACTTATATCATATATGAGAGTTATATTGATGTGGAGATACAACAACGGGCAGTCGAATATTTTGTGCTGAGTTAAGAAAGGTGAGGATTTTATCGACATATTTGCTGAAATGCCCTAGATACTATGATACTCAAATCAATGACAATTGCTTCTTCCAAGAAACTATCCTTGTTTCATATCCTGCTTTCTTGAAGATTAGTTTATATTATTAACATATGGTAGAAAGTTAGAAATTGTACTGAAATGAGAGAATTGCACTTGTAATGCGATTTATAGCTTCAATACAATGGATAAGGACCAAGAACATGTAAATATCATCATAATATACATCATAAAAGTTTAGATCTTTGGGATAAAGTTTTGATCATGTGGCTCATATTGTTGTTTGTTACTTGTAGTTTTGTTCTGAAGACGTTCTGTTGAGTCACGAGGCGGGTTGTCGAGCTGGTGTTCGTGTTTCGCCTTTTCAATGGTAGTGCGAACCACTAACTGATTTGGGGGTGGTTCTGGACGAAGGTATACGATGCCCCCCTTAATTTTTAGTCAGTGCATTTCTTTTCCCACAAAAAAATTTAGTATATTTTTGCCCCCCCGAAAATATCTTTTGGGTTGGCCAAAAGAGAGGATGCTAAATTATTTACTAAAAATATTGAAAATATTGATAGTATGTTGTATATTTTCTAACCAGCATCGCTTGATTTGTCATAACAAATGTCATCAATTAGCATATTTAGCCGTCATTGTTATCTATTTTTGTAGTAGTGATTTGTCATAATTGGAAGTCCAATTATATGGATAAGTTGTTATAGGATCAATATATGATCAAAGTAAATATAGAAATTCAATCATATATTTGCTTACCATATATGTTCTAAAATAGGCGATCGATACATTCTCCGAACTTTTCTTCTGACACACGGATGATGCTCGTCGCACTTCAAGATATTTTTCACATAGGTTGGAAACCTCATCCACTCCAACAACAATATCACTAGCTAGATAAAGTTAATTATGATAAGGTCTAAGAGCATGAAAATAAATCGCATTGTTGGATGAATGAATGCATGTCGTAGCTAAGTACCAGAGCAAAGGAGATCCCGATGAAATCGGAATAAAGAATATTGACCATTACTAGTCTTTCACGTTCATAAGCTGCCGATGGTTTTAGATGTACACTGCGCTTTTAGAGGTACGTACCCATAGAATGTACGTGTGCCTTTGTTTATGGAATTTTTTTTCCACTTTGATATGTAAGGCTGGTCCAGGGATAAGTCTAACAATACTTTGGACTTGGACAATCTCTTCTGGTCAGGACAATCCTTCATATCCAACGTGAATTACAAGAGGTCAGAGTTGACCCTCCAGGACCAGCCCATAATAGCATCATTAGTGAATGGAGCTCAAATTAAAATACATCTTGAGGCCCAAATTTGTACTAAATAAATAAATGTAGAATAGTTAGGCTTGTACGAGAATAATAAAAGATAAATCTTGACACCAAAATCAAATGGGTGGATGTAGTTTTTCTTTTTCCAAAAATAATATAAAATCTAGAATCTAGATATTACAATTCCAATTTAGTTTTATTTATTTTATCTTTTTTTGTAGTTTTAAATTGAATCTTATTATTTTATAAAATAAATTTCTACATTCTGAATATAGAAATTGGGCGAGGCCCATATGAAGTTCCAATTGAGCCATACTATGTAGTATTGAACCTTATGTTCATGCTCTAACAAGGTTAAAAGTCCCAATCCCGGTCCAGCCCAGTTGATATGTGGCGATAGGAAGGTGCTAGAGTCAAAGTGGACAGGCACATAGATTTGATCGATCTATCAATATGGAAGTCACATTCTATTCTTCGCGTCTCTAGTAATATCTATATATGGTATCCCCCTACAGTCCCATATCATTATCATGCATCTTTAGAATCAGTACTCATCTTTGGTTGCTATTTTTGAATATATATATATATATATATATATATAGAGAGAGAGAGAGAGAGAGAGAGAGGTTAAGAGAGATACGTACGATCCTAATGGTCGGAAGTTCTCAGCTGAGGTGAGTTCACCACAATTACCGATTGCTACACTAAAAAACGTTAGCACGGAATGACTCACTACGTATGGATATGGCCGGTGCACATGGTTTTATGTAGTATCTATGAACGCGAAGAGGCACTAATGAATGTTCGGAGTCGTGCACAAATTGATGACGGGGTCACATTCTGTCACTCGGAATGATGCTGAATTTTCACATTATTCAACCACAATAACGTGAAGCAAAAAAAAATTATATATATATATATATATATATATATATATATATATATATATATATATATATATATATATATATATATATATATATATATATAACTTTTGAAAAAAAAAAAAAAAAAAAAAAAATATATATATATATATATATATATATATATATATATATATATATATATATAATATATATATATAACTTTTGATAAGGTGAAGCAAAGTTTTATAAATATATATATATATATATATATATATATATATATATATATATAAAACTTTTGATAAGGTGAAGCAAAGTTTTCTAAAGGTTGGTTTTTTTTTTTTCCTTTTCTTTCTTTCTTTCTTTCTTTCTTTCTTAGGTGATGATATATATACATGTACAAAAAAATTTAAGGTGCAGGGTCGGTCCTAATTCATGGAGGTCCTGGACAAACTTTTAAAATGGGGCCCATATATATTATAAAAATTAAAAAACTTAAATAAAAGTAAATTAAAAAATATTACAACCAATAATTGAACTTAGGATCTTTAGTGTGCAAGTTTAACATAACAACCAATACACCACAATTGTTTTATGTTAGAAAAGAATCATGTTACATATTTGCTCTATTTTAGGTACAAAATTATTAATATACATGTTTAAATTAATTTTTTGAGCCCCAATGTCTGGATATGGATATGGCCGGTGGATTGTTTTTTGGGCCCCAATGTATAATGTATGAATGTTCGGAGTGGTGCACAAATTTATGTTGGGGTCATATTCTGTCACTCGGAAGGAATTATGCTAAATTTTCACTTTAATCGACCATAATATATTTATACATTGCATTGGATAAGGTGAAACAAAGTTATGGAATATGTATAAAGGTTGGGATTTTCTTTTATCTTTCTCTCTCTTTCTTAGGTGATATATATATATATATATATATATATATATATATATATATATATATATATATATATATATATATATATATATATATATGTAAAAAAAATAAAAATAAGGTGGACGCATAGTAAAAAGATTCTTTTAGCTTCGGCCGACATATCACTTTTCATGTCGTATATACATACGTGGCGGCATTTTTGTGTTTACCGATTATTTTCAGTCCTCCCTGAACGCTTCGAGGCAACTAAAGTTATTTGGTCTAATTTTATTGTGATGTATATGACTATAATGGTAATGGGAGCTTCGTACGTAGATTATTATATAATGAAATTTTTATACTTTTGAACCAAATTTTTTGAAATATAATTTTCGAAAAATTACATTATCTGTTCTTGAATATATATAAATAATTTTGAAAAAAAATAAATAATACTCTACAAAAGTGTAAAAAGTGAAACAAATAAAAGTTCTTAAAAAATAGAAAAGTTGAAATTTTTTAAAACAATACAAAAGAACAAACAAAGAAAAAAAATAATTCTTTAAAAATGAAATAAAGATAAACAAAACAAAATAAAAAAATAATATAAAATATTCTGCTAAAATGAACAAAGATTCAAAAACTGGGAAAAAAAAGGACAAAAAGACAAAAAAAAAGCTTACAAAAATGAAAAAAGAAGAAAAAGAAGATACTTACTTGGAAAAAAAAAAGCATTTTTTTAAAAAGACTAGAACAATATATTATCCGGGCCAAATATACCCACCTAATAGAATTTACATATTTTGCGGACAAATAATTTACTCTGATATTCGGAATTCCCGAAAATAAAATTCTATAACCTAAACAAAACATAAAAAATATAAATATATTTTTCACTCTAAATTTTTAGAAATTAAAAAAATTAAGCGTATGAAATTAGCCATGATTAATCTCTTTTGAGAAAATTTGAATATGGTAAAATGAATCTTGTGGATTTGTACATGGTAGAATGAAAAAATCTAATAGATCGAGGAATTCTCGTGTCTAATCTATCGTTGTTGTTTTTTCTTTCTAATCTATCATTATTATCTTTTGACACATAGTTTGCTCAGATATTTGCGGACACAAACCGAGATGACAAAGTTAACTTGGATAAAATTTTGCTTAACCACTAATGAGCTATATGCATGCCATGCCAAAGCAAGAAAATATTCTCTACTTTGTCTACTTGCATCAATCAATCCCCCTGTCACTGTCACAATCAAGCAATCATCAGCAGCGCAAATGAAATTTATCTTCACTATACAACACTACACTACACCCTTTCATTTTCCCGGATATATATAGCCGCTTGTTGTAGCTCAATCTCCACACACTATCAACATATTCTCAAAGGTTTCTTCTAGCTAAGATCATATGGATAGCGTGATGAGGATGGCCTCGCAGAGGGCGGTGGTGATCTTCACCGTCAGCTCCTGCTGCATGTGCCACACCGTCAAGAGGCTCTTCTGCGAGCTCGGTGTCAACCCCGACGTCCACGAGCTCGACGACGAGCCCATGGGGAGAGAAATGGAGAATGCGCTCGTCAAACTTCTGGGCCGGAAGCCGCCCGTTCCGGCCGTCTTCATCGACGGGAAGCTGGTCGGCTCTACCGACAAGATCATGGCGCTTCACCTTGGAGGCAAACTAGTCCCACTCCTCAAAGAGGCCGGTGCTCTCTGGCTCTAGCCTATTTGAGTAGACGCAAATCTAATTAATTTTCCTATCATGCAAATATTTAATTTTGCGGTCGAGCCATGTATTGGAGTTAAAACTAATTAAACAACTGTGGAGGGACTAATATTTAGATTTTTAGTTGTAAAAGTGTAATTTGGAAATTTTGTCATCAACATTGTTGAAATGTACTCTCTTTCAGTGTATATATATATATATATATATATATATATATATATATATATATATATATATATATTCTCGTCTTTTGTATGTCTACTGATATTGCGATAAATCCGAGAATCATTATACTATTTGAAGACCTTGGTAATGGGATCAAGACATCTAGTGATATCTGACTCGGAGCAAACATGTAGAATCTAGATAGGAATGTGATGCTTGATAGTAGAAAAGTTGATTTATTTGACAAAAATAGCAACCACAGGTTTCTAAAACTCAACCGATACTGAAAACTTTTACGCGAAAACTTGCTCAAAGCACTTTGAAATACTTGATCATAACAATTTCTTCCTAACATGGATATGCTAAAATGGGACCTAGTATCAGGATATGTGTTGTAGCTCACATTAAAACTTTTAGGGTGTGTTGATTGTAAGGTGGAAAATACGTGAAAAAGAAATTAATTTCATGAAATTATATTCCTAGGAAAAAAAATTTCATAGAATTTTAAAAATTTTCATGGAAAATTAATTTGGTTGTTTGATTGTCATTATTTTTCACGAAAAATAGTTATTTTTCATAAAAAATGATATTTTTTCTACGGGTAGGACAAGTTTAATTTTCCACCATTTTAGAAGAAAATATGGAAAATTATAGTCTGTGGAAAATAATTCCATGGAAAAAATAAGCTATCAAACACTACAATTGGTGGAAATTTTATGGTGGAAATATTTTCCATGGAAAAAAAAGCCCAATCAAACACAGCCCTAGAATTTTGGTGAAGGTTATATATGTTTATTCAAGACGCCCATGCTAGTCAAGTGTCTAATATTTATGGGCTGGCGGTTTTACACGGTGACATGAATTATGTATAAATGAAATCAGATTAGAGTTCTTCTGATATACCATGTTAAATGTTCCTGCCAGTGTAAGAAAACTCTAGATCCGGATATAAATTATATCCAATTAGTGAAACCAATATTTTAATACATCATTACTCTGACTCCTATATTATGTTAAATATCTGCTAGTACCCAAAACTCGTGGTGAAAAGTGAGATCGTATGTTTTTACATTATTCCAAAAATATGATACTTTCCCTACTACACTGGCAATGGCCATTACCTTTCATGGGAATTTTGGTTTGGTCACAGAAAGACAGTTAAAGATGCAGCCATACTAGCATGATTGTCTGTGTAGATGGTTAATAGGAAAGAGATGATTTTTCTTAGGCTGTGTTTGATTGGGCCTTTTTTCCATGGAAAATATTTTCACCACAAATTTTCCACCAATTGTAGTGTTTGATAGCTTATATTTTCCATGGAATTATTTTCCAAAAAACTATCATTTTTCATATTTTCTTCTAAAATGGTGAAAAATAAAACTTGTCTAACCCATAGGAAAATATCATTTTCCATGGAAAATAACTATTTTTCTTGGAAAATAATGATAATCAAACAACCAAATTAAGTTTTTCATGAAATTTTTTAAAATTCTATGGAATTTTTTTTCCTAGAAAATTAAATAATTCCATGGAATTAATTTCTTTTCTACGTATTTTCCACCTTGCAATCAAACACACCCTTAGTGTTATAAAGGAGACGGACTTTAAAGAAAACTAAATGGAAGAAAATGATTCAAATGGCCGATCCTAAAACTTCCAGGTAATTAAGGGCTTTGTTATCATTGTTTATGTTTCTTGAGATAACCTTGTTTTTCTCCTTAATGCGCCGAAGAGTCAACTACAAATGAGTTATATAACAAGATTACACACTCCAACCAAACTACAACAAAAGTATCAGCCAATTATATGGTTCCTGATCTTATTTATTGATGTTAATTACATGGCGTTATGCTTGAATCTCTTCTTTTCCACAAAGTTACTATATGCCTTATGATAGGTACTAGAAGATATTTCAAGCTTCAGTACGTACACAAGTAGCGATGATTAAATAAGAGGAACCTGTCCCATGGTTATGCTTGCTTAATCAAGTTGTTCTCAATGAACTAATTAAGTTATTTTTCTTCTTGTGCTTTTTAATTTTCTCATCCATAATTGAACTAGCAAGGATATTTGATGCTTTATATTTGAGCTTAATGAAACTGTGAGTATGAAGCTAATTATATGATAGATGTTTAAGCTTCATACATTAGCATCAAAAAACTGTCACTCTCCCACAAATGAGACGGACGGTGGTTAATCTAGCTTAGCTAGGAGAATCACCTGCTGGCATTCACTGCACTTCGCGCGCGCGAAAGCAACATTCTATATATGCAAAGATCGAGACATGCAGCGCCCACAGTTTGTGCATGACGTGCAGAATGGCATGCCATGTTGGAATATATATATTGTCTCGAGAAGTCGCATGCAGCTAGCACGTAAAGCGAAAGCTCGATCGATCGAATTGGAGAGGAATATTAACGCCCAATTGTCGCCGTCGCTCTCGCTAGCTAATGCAGTACGAGCGCGCGCATCTTCTCGGTCGGTGTCGGTGTCGGTGTCGGCATGAGGATGTGTGTCACGTGCATTAGCATGCTGCGATGCTGCGGCCCGACCTCGCATCCCTCGTTTCGAATACAAAAAAGATTGACATTCCCTCTGCACTCCCGCGCATAGTTGTGACCTTGGATTAGGATCATCGGCATCAATCTTATTATGAAAAAGAAGATTCGAACATACAATTAACATGCACTTGCGATATGGTTCGAGGTTGGTGGAGGGATATTATCTCCAGATAATTTCCTTACTTTTACATAAGTCCCTCCAAATTTATGATCGATATGGATGAATAAAAAGTTTGTCATTTCTGATATAGTCAAATTTATGATGAATATTGATGAAAACATTTTGACATAAATATTTCCCCTCAAATAGACAAGGTTATACTTCTAGATTTTGATATCCATCAGAAATTTTGCTACAGAACCATATATTTATAAATCTTCAAATTTAGCCTTATCAAATCCAAAATAATAATAATAATAATAATAATAATAATAATTATTATTATTATTATTAGTAGTAGTAGTAGTAAGTAGATAAGAGGTTTATACACAAAACTAAAAAGAAAATACAAAGGATAAGCGCCTTTGTTTTTGTTTTTTTTTTTAATACACTGTAGACGTACTCTTTGAATTTTTGTCAAAAAAATTAAGAAAGAAGTCAGTCATATCGGTAGTATTGTCTCCAGCGAACTGTCCCAACTTTTTCATCTAATTCAATTTCTTTCTCTGTAGCAAAATTTCTGCTATATATATTCTTCTACCCATAGTTTTTGGGTCAAATATCACGCTAATCATCATTGGCTCCATCTTCTTGGCACTAAAAGTAAAGATGAATGTGTTATTGTTAAAAGTTATCCATATTGCAATAGTAAACTTACTTTAGTAACTTGTTATATATAAACTGTTACTAATAATTAAGTAAATTATGTCATATAATAAGACCTTATTTGTCTATTTATATTAGAATAAACGTCCTTGTCATTATAAAATTTTATTATTTAATGCAAAAATTATTCAACGTGGCCAAAGTAAACATGTATTACTGATATCCATTCTGAAATAATGCCAACTGAAACCTTTTCCCGGCTATATAAGTGAGTTGTTGGTAGCTTAAAACTCCAACAACAACAGCCACACCAAGCATTAATTTCCTTTCTTTTAAACCCCAATGATCTCAAGCTCTCACTAGCCTTTGTTCATTCTAACTCCTCTTCCGTACCCACATTTCCTTCTTCGATCCTTCCTTCCTTCGCGCGCTCCATCGTTCAAGATGGACGGAGTGATGAGGCTGGCCTCGCAGAGGGCGGTGGTGGTCTTCACTATCAGCTCCTGCTGCATGTGCCACACCGTCAAGAGGCTCTTCTGCGATCTCGGCGTCAACCTCGACGTCCACGAGCTTGACCAGGAGCCCATGGGGAGAGAGATGGAGAAGGCACTCGTCCAGCTTCTGGGCCGGAAGCCGCCGGTGCCGGCAGTGTTCATCGACGGGAAGCTGGTCGGGTCAACCGACAAGATCATGGCGCTCCACCTTGGAGGAAAACTGGTACCGCTCCTCAAGGACGCGGGTGCGCTGTGGCTCTAGCTAGCTTTTCTGCAATTTTATATGTATTTGGACTGCATGTACGAAGTTAACAGAATTATGATTAAACAGTACTTCTGGTTGAGCAATTACCCATGCTGTTTCTTACAAATAAACTTAACAATAATATGATTTCGTATAGCATGATATGCTCATGCTATTATTGGGAAATATATATAGAAGTTCACTCTGCTTTTGTACTATGCTCCTGCCCAAAGATCATGTCAACCATTGAACTGTATCAAATAATACGTCTTGTATTGGTACATGAAAAATTCACTCGCCTAAATCGATACTAAATAATGTTGCAAAGAATACAGTTTATTTGGTAATCTTTCTATTATTGCCTTATGATCAGTTTCATGGCATATATATTGTACGAGAATGATATTTTAACCGCCAACATGACCGCTCATTTAGCCCGCAAGCTGACCTGGGAGACAGTTCACCAAATGTGAAGTTTAAATGGTATAATAATAAGTGGCTCGCGGCTCAAGGTGTTCTCGAGCAGAACAAACAACACATTACACGCCAAGCATTTATTTTCTTTCCTCTTTCTCTCTCTTCTTTCTCTCTCTAGTTCTTTCTCCCTACTCTAAAAAAAATAGTCTGGAAGAAGATGAAGAAGACCCATAGGCAAGAAGGAGAAGCGGATTTGGCCGAGGAGTCATGGCTTGGTTGATGCGGTCGTCGAAATAGGGGGGGGCCATGGATTAGATTCGTCGGTTTGGCCGAGAGTCCATGGTTGCGGTCGTCGACCAGCTCGATGAATGATTTATTTATAGGTATCAAGCCACTATCAACTATTTAGGATGAAATTAAAAATTTTAGGCTTATCTATTTAGCAGAGAACAACAATTTAACACAAGTTCTAAAGGCTTTATTCTCTATCTATATGACACCTTCTTTGAGTAGTGACCAACAATTTATGCCTATCTATCTAGAATGAGCGAAAAAAATTATCTTTTTTAGAAAATTGTGTAGCGAGCAAAATTTAGTAGTGGCTTGGTACCTGCAAATAAATTTCAAAATTCTAATTTTTTTTAAAATTTAATTAGGCAAATCTATTTAGTCTTTGTCTATATGACAAACTAATTTTTTTAAAAAAAATTATTTAAAAATTTCCATTTAATACTCAAGTGTCATAGATAAAGCCTAAATTGCCTAAACTTTTCAAAAAGATAGAGAACAATATGAAATAGAGGACAACTGTGTTTTTATATGGAGAGATGCATTTTTGTATATCATACATCCCCTGATTGGTTCTGTAGAGTATATAGATCATGAAATATCTATTTTCACTAAAAGAACATATAGATCATGCAATAGTAAATTCTCTACATAAAAGTATGCGACAACTAGTAAAAATATGAAAGTGTCATATAATTGACTAAATAATATTTCAGACAGAAAAATCATAAATTATTAAAAATTGCGAAAATGCTCCATTTTGAACAAAAAGATAATCTAAACAACAACACATATAAAAAATATATAAAAAACAATACCTTTTAAAATATATAGAGTAGTTGAACTATTTGTAATTATATATTTGATATGTGTTTTGCAGGAATGGAGGGTCATCCATATTCGATAAGTTTTGGGGATGATGAAGTTGTGCCAAAAATTGGGATGATATTTGATGACTTAGACCAACTATGGGACTTTTATGGAAAATATACAGAACAAACTGGATTCCCGGTGAGGAAGCGAACATCAAACAAGAATAAAGAAGGGATAGTTAGAACAGTAACATATTGTTGTGCTCGAACAGGTAAGCCTGTTAATACATGCAAAAATCCTACGTTGCCACGCAAGAGCTTACGGTGTGGCTGTTTGGCTAAGCCGCAAGGTTGGATAGAAAGGGAAGATGGATCATTAGTGCACTCACTCTTAACCATAATCACCAGTATAGTCCTAGCAAATCTAGGTTCTTTCCTTGCAATCAAAGTATTAATGGTCGTGCAAAACGACAACTTAATCTTTTGGATGAAACGGGAATTAGAATGAATAAGAACTATACTACACTAGTACACGAGGCAGGTAGATATGAAAATGTAGGTTGCACTGAAAAAAGATGCAAGAAATTACATGGAAGAAGTAAGGCGTCAACGACTCGGCGAAGGAGACGCAATTGCAATCATGAAATATTTTTCACAGATGACTGCAGAGAACTCGAGTTTCTACTTCGACATGGAGTTAGACGATGAAGATCATTTGAAGCATATTTTCTGGGATCACGGAAGGAGTAGAGAAGCTTACAAAGAGTTTGGTGAGGTTATTACCTTTGACACCACTTACTTGACAAACAAGTATGATATGCCATTTGCTCCATTTGTTGGGGTGAATCATCACGGGCAGTTCCAGTTATTTGGACGTGGATTAGTTTCAGGTGAAACTACAGAATCGTTTGTATGGTTGTTTAAGACCTGGCTTAAATGCATGTCGAGTGTTGCTCCTCAGGGAATAATCACTGACCAGGATAGAGCTATGCAGAATACAATTGTGCATATGTTTTCTAAAACTAGGCACCGATGGTGTTTGTGGCATGTAATGAAGAAGCTTCCTGACAAGTTAGGAAAAGATTCTGAACACGAAGAAATTAGTGATGCAATGAAAAATGTTGTTATGATACACAATATTCGTCACACTTTGAAGAACTTTGGGAGCAAATGATTGAGCAATATAGTTTGGATGGCTGTGAGTAGTTGCATGGCTTATATGAACAGAGAGAACGACGGATACCGAGTTATGTTAAAGATATGTTTTGGGCAGGGATGTCGAGTACCTAGCGAAGCGAAGGCATGAACGCTTTCTTAGATGGTTATGTCAACTCTAAAACCAGTTTAAAGCAATTTGTGGAACAATATGAAAATGCCCTTAGGGATAAGGTAGGAAAAGAGTTACATGAAGATGCAGAATCCTTTCCGAAGTTGATACCAACTGCAACTAATTTCAAAATAGAAAAATAGATCCAGGGAATGTACACCCTAGCAAAATTTAGAGAGTTTCAGATTGAATTAACTGGAACAATGTATTGTACTTTACTGGAAATCGATGAGGGGCCCGCACTTACAAAGTATGTCATCCGTGAGGTTGTATCTATAGAAAATTTTAAGAAAAGAATGAACTTTGATGTTTCTTTTGATGAGGATTAGCTTGAGGTTTACTGTAGTTGTCGAATGTTTGAGTTTTACTGTAGTTGTCGAATGTTTGAGTTTAAAGGTATATTGTGCAAACATGCGCTATCTGTCTTAATTCGTAATGTGTCCTCCCAGATAAGTACAATCTTAAGAGGTGGAGAAAAGATGTTCGAAGAGCACACATGAAGATGAAAATCAGCTTTAATACTTGGCAGAACTATATTGAACAACAACGTTATAAAGAGATGTCTTTTGTTTGGCGAGATAGCTGACTTTGTAGCGCCAATTGATAAAGAATATTTTAAAATTAAGAAGTGGTTAGTTAGTAAGATGCATGCAGGGCCGGCCCGGGGACTTGGGTTGCCCTAGCCGAAACTAATTCCGGTTGCCCCTTGATTCTTATTGAAAAAATAATTACAATTAAAATATATAGATAAAAAAATGGAGTAAAATCAAGATTATATTATAATTTTAGCTTAAACTATATAATAAAATATTGATTACAAAATTAACAAAAAAATTTAAATCCGGTCATGGTACTTTATAAAGTAGTACAATTTAGTAAGCATACAATTTTGTTAGTCTAAAGTTGAGATTTGGGACCAATATCACAATGTATATCCACAGAAGAATTTAGTAAGCATACTATTCTGCAAGTCTAAAGTAGTTTGGTTCTTAATCAGTACTTGGACTAAAAAAAAAGAGAGTTTGCTCTACCAAAATAAACCCATTACCTAAATGGCCACCGGAGAAAATGGAGAAGGACCCTGACCTCGCCTACACTGATGACTGACTAGCTAACGGGGAAGAAGAAACTACAACTACATCCTCCTTGGCTGCGGCACGGTGACACCGTCCCGTTCTCGAGGGCCGCACTCCAGTCAAATGCTATGCTGACTTCATGCGTGCTCTCTGTGACCTCTAGTTCTACAGTTCCACTCCTTCCTTGCATCAACCATCATTGAAATTTGAAATCCAGCCTAGAAATTCCAACCATGGTTTTTAAATGAGATGATATAATATGACAACGACTGTATGGCCCCGGGCCCCTTAGTGGTGAAAATCAAGAAATGGAGCTCTCGATTTAAGGCATCAGAAAATTTTCCATTTCTTCTCCTCTACCAAAAGGTCCAGATCATGGAAACCGTAATCGAAAATTTGAAATTAGAGGGATAGGGAAGAGAATACATATTGATGTTGGCGGTGTGGCACGGATAAGATATCTCGGCGATAGAAGCGAGAAAAGAAGAAAACTAGAGAGGAGAAGAGAAGAGAAGGAGAGAGAGGGGGGCTGAGAAGAGGATTCGTCGATTAGAAACCAATTCAGTTGCTTTTTTGTTTTTGTTATTCTTTTTTTTTTTTGCAAACTCTGACACTGGTTTTTTGTTCAGCAGAGAGTGTAGGCTTAGCAGGCTGTAGGGCCCATGTCTATTTGCTGTTACAAGTGGGAAGAGTTGCCTATTCTTTTTTGTTGCCTTGGCCCTTGGCATTAGTAGCAGAAGAATATAGTAGGCTGCAGGCCTACTTGTTGTTCCTGCTAGAGATGGTTGCCCCCAAATAGAGGGTTGCCCAAGCCCACTGGCTTGTTGGGCTTGCCCCTGGGCCGGCCCTGGATGCATGCACTAAAATTAGAAGTAGAAGAGGTGGAAGAAGACCAATATGAAGAACAACAATTGAATGAAGAAGGAGAAGAAGAAGATGAAGGTGAACAAGAACAAAATGAAAAAGAAGATGGAGTAAGTGGAATCGTGCACATACTTGACCCAGTAAGTAAGAAACGTAAAGGCCGTTCCCGAAGTTTACGAATTATGAGACACAGAAGAATATAGCTAATAAAAATTTGCATGTAAGTTCTTTTATGCATTTTGTTTATTTCTTAAACTGGTCACTTTTTTGTCTTTATAACACCATTCTCCAATTTTCCAGCACCATAGTACTTATGTAGCCCCACAATCTCAAGATAGTAGTGCAACTGTCATCCAACAATGAGCAAGAGGTTTTCTTCTTGCTAAACAATACAAATGTGTATGTAAGTTCTTCTGAGCATGATCTATTTATATCATTCTTCCTTCTTTTAGGCAAAAACATATACTCTTCATGATTTCTACATTTGAAAGCTACACAATCAAATTTTTTACAAGTATTTAGCATAGGTTTACAACAAAATTATAGAATGGGTACCTAAATTGCTTATTTTTGTTCACTTGATTTTTGTTCTCTTTGTATCTGCTTTGTATACAGGGTAAGAAGCAACTTTTGGTCTTCAATCATTATGTTTAAAGCATGTCAACTTGAAGCACTAGAGCATAACGTACATATGTAAGGTAATATTTTTGCAAGTTCTAGTCATGCAAATCTAATTTTTGTAAGTCTTAGTCATGTAAGTCATGCAAATCTAATTTTTGTAAGTCCTATTCATGCAAGATCCTAATCCTGCAAGTCTAATTTTTTGTTATTGGTACATCTGTTATAGTTTTGTGTCATGTGGCCCTACATGAAGGTGAATAGTGCAGGTGTTGGGTACTCCGAGGCTCGTTCTTCTGAAGATTTTGATATGCTTCTTTGGATCTATAAACTTGAATGTTTGTTTCCACTTTTTTTTGCTTTTTTGGGTTTTATCTTTAATTTTGTGAAGATATTAACTTCATTTGGTATATTCTTTTTGAATTATATGATGTACTTGAAAATCAGTAATCTATGGAATGAAACAACTTCCAGGGAACTGTGTGTTAATTTGAAGAACAAAGGAGTATTTAATTTTGTACGCAATCTTCTTGTTTCCAGTTACATTTTAATTTGAAGTGAATGTTTGCAAATATATGAAGCAGTTGGTTTTATGCCACAACAAGATGGAAGTGGTAATCTATACTATCATAATTGACAATTGATAGTGATACGATAATTGATCTTTCAAGAGAAAGCTCAGGGAGCGTTTTGGCTCCTTATTTCAAGAAATTTGATGAGTGGCTGGTGTTATCTGAAATTATAGAATCTCTTCTTCTCATCCTTTTTATGGTCAACAACTTGGCCTTTCATTGACACAATTAATTGGATTTTCAGTTTTTTTAGCATCATATGGAGCATTCTGTACAAATCCTTCAGCACCAAAGGAAGGAATGTTTAAACTCCAAGTGGATGTAAATTCTGATTGTATGAATAAAACTGGACGTTTTCTTCTTCGTTATGAATGAAGCTTGGTACCTGCAAATAAATGAGAGATTCTCTCATTAATCATAAAACTGTTCGTTTTCTTCTTCGTTATTTAAGTATCCAGCCTTTTGTGGTTGTTTCCTTCAGTTACATGGATAAATAGTCAAAATGGTTGTTTTCTTCTTAGTTACTTAAGTGTCCAGACCACTATGGTCGTTCCCTTCAGTTACAAGGATAAATAGTTTAGACGAGTAATATGGGGATATATAGTTTGGACGAGTAATTTGGGTTTGGCAAGAAAGATTAATAGTAACATGGATAAATGTCCCGGCAATTATGGTCCTTCCCTTCACTAGTATACATCAAGTATGCACATGAGGAATTTTTAGTATACATCAAGTAGCACAACTCTGATACAACCCGATCAAACAAAGCAAAAAAAAAAGAAGCACAGAGCCAAGAAAAAAAGAACTGCTTCACGATTTCTGATACAACCAGATTAAACTCTAAGGGACTAGTTCTTCGCTGGGATGGTTGAACGGCTGGTCAGCCAGACTTAATCTGCCAGGACCGGCTCATCGTCGTCGTTGCGGTGCCAGCTCCAGAGTGTGAGAGTTCTGTCGACGAACCCGAGCTGGCCGTGCCCGAAGCTCGCCTTCTTGAACAGTGAAATATATGGGGGAGGTTCCATGTAGCCTGTCACGCCCCACTCCCAAAATATATGGGATTAGGGCATAACCTGGCCAGCTGATACGACCTAAAGTGAGCTACTCAATTTAATGGACACACTTAGGCGTACTACGCTATAATTGTAACTATACTACATAGGCAGAAGGTAATATCTAAATCTCATCGACAAGAATAAAGAAAGAAATGCTGAAATATAAAACTAGAAATACATGAAGTCTGAATAAAATACAACTGAATAGTCTGGTGGGTACAAACCCACGGAGTACAACACTGAATGAAAATACTGAAAGCAGAAAGATAACTAGTCATGAGCATCGACTAACTAGATAATGGTGCTCACAACCTAAACAACACCATACCCTGAGTCAAGGAAACTCCTCAGGAAGCACCTCGTCGTCTTCTGCAGCAAGTCATGTCTCAAGTCCCGGTTCGCACCCAGTCAACTGCAAGTGCTCCTCTAAATCTGGAAAGCAACCATGTTGTAAAACCCCTAAATCTCTACTATAGTTTTTTTTATTATATAAATTCGATAATTAGTTGTACTTCATCGCGTACAAGTTCATGTTCACGTATTGTACGTTGCAGGCAAACTGCCTTTCGTATGATCTAGTCGAGTGCGAATACGTGCGAGATACATATTTTTAGAAAATATTTTTATTAATTTCAAAATAAATATATGATAAATAATTTTATTTTAAAAAGGCGACGCAATGGGACTACCAAAACTATATTTTGTTTATAAAAAAAGGTATTATTATTCGTTGTTCAAATATATGTAGTAATCTTAGTAAGAAACTATAGTTTTATGTCAATATACAATATATACATTATGTGCGGGTAACATGAATGTTACTTCATTGTCCACTTGATTTTTTGAAAACTAATTTTTATTGTTTTGTTTATTTATAAAATATACTCTAAATATTTAAAATTTATTATGAAATTCAAAATTATTTATTAATAAAATTTTATTATTTATAAAAGTTATTTTGGGAATTGATTTAATTTAATATTTAAGTAATAATCATAATTTTCAAAATTTAATATTATTATTTTTGGTACTTATGAAAAAGATATTTTAAATTTTAGTTTGAGTTAATATTTGATTAAATATGATAATTTAGATTTGGAAAAGATGATATTGTATTTAGTAGTTTTATCTTAGAATAACTAATGGATTTTATCAACTAATTTCAAATCATTTTGAAATAAATGAGGGAATTATCCATCAAGGTTTAAAATATCTAAATCCTTATCCAACTGGGTCCTCCACCTCCTATATAAGGAGACCCCTTTGTTATTCTCCATAACAATTTACCCTCCAAATTTTTTTTTTCCACAAGTGCATCGTGTCGGTGTCCGTGTTTCCCCCTCATCCATTATGTCCTTTCCTTTTACATATACAATATTCCCCATCGTGAGTTCGACATCCCGACTCGTCCCGACCACCTGCTGCCCCCACAGCGGATGACATGCCCCGACAGCACCACCAGAACCCCCTGGCCGTCCCCGACATCACCCTACGCTGCCATCATTATTCCGATACAACCCACAGTTTTCTTTCCATGTCCAAACTTGTCACGACCCGCTCCCGAATAATCGGACACAAGTCAGACACGTCCAGCCTTCGTCGTTGGACACGACAAAGTAAGTTGTACCAATCTAGGAAAAGCTAACCAGATATACAAGAGTAAATGTGAACACAGCATCTATAAACGAATCCCAAATCCAGATACATGTCTCAAGGTTATTACATTCCAGCAAATGAAAGTAAAGTCTAATAGTCTCAAAATACAGGAAAATATAACTGCTAAGGTAAAGTGCTCTAGGCTTCCTCAGCTTCTAAGTCCTGGGAAACATCAACTGCTCATAGGTGCCTCCAGGCTCCTGTCCATAGTATAAGTATCACAGATAGCCTCCAGCTCACCTGCAACATATCCTAGTCAGGAGCGGAGCTAAGTGTATCCAAGAAAATGAACATGAACATCATGGTATGAACAAGAAACATGAAATATATATAAGTACGAGAAATGAGAACAAGGCATGAAACTGAACATGAGTACTGAAAGTAAATACAGGGAACATGATAAGAGTCCTGAACATAAAATACAACCTGAACATGAAATACAACCTGAATCCTAAAATGTGCAATATTGAAATACATCAAGAGTGTGTGATCGGCTTGGATAGATTCAATGAACATGAAAAGGTACGGCTTTGGTCCCGCGTGCATGATGTGGGGCCTAAGCTATTCACATGAATAGTAACATGGGTTTGATCACACATCTATAGTATTTTTTCTTCCAGACACAAGTAAACTCAAGAAACATGAAACAAGACAATCCCATGATACATCGTGTCAACAAGGTGATACATGAATGAATATACAAGACATGAGAAAATGAACAAGTCCGAGGAGTATACTTGCCTTGCTCAGGGTGATTAAGTGTGGGATGTACTGCTAGATATCCTCCTGTTTTAATATAGTACAATTGATTAAGTTAAACTCTAAATAATATACACTAGTTGCTATCATCTTCTAATCAAGTTCAATTATCTTCATGATTTACTAGTTGTACCAAAATAAGCATGTTCCATACTATACTCAACTATAACTCTAGGGTTTAAACTAACACTCATCTCATACAATTACCTCTGATATTACATCATCACCCACTATTTAGCCAAGGTTATAGGTTAAAACTTACCTCTCTAATACAATAACCTAACCTTAGTAACAGAAAAATTGAAGCTAGTTAATACAACTAAAATGAATGAGGCTTCATGGTAATACTAATCTAATCTGTTGACACATGCTTCAAATGAAGTTATGCATAAAGTTCAGGATACTGTCAACAAAGTATCCTTAACCAAAGCTTCTACAGGATGATTAAAAGGTGAACCAATATGCTAAGCATCATACCATGCTCACTCACAAAGTTAGGTTAAACCTGAATAATTGTACACAAGATACTGAAGAAGTATTAAACAAAAGACATTTGATTGCAAGGAAGGCTGATGAGCTAAAATCTATAGTCCCCATATTATGTTTTAGGAAAACAGATCAGACATGCTAATATCAGTCTTTCTCTCATCAGTCTATTTCTAAGCACTGATCACTGTATGACAGTTCCCATATCTACTGTCCTGAACTCAATTGACATCCCAAAGTCTAAATTATATCATCCAATACTCGATTTCTACAAGCTACAAATCCTGGAGACTTAATACCTATCTAAGGTTTTACACTCAGTCTTCTCAACTACCCTGTTCTCAGGTTGAAAACCATTTGTTACCAACAAATGGTATCAACCACCCTTAGCAGCAAACAGCCACAATAATGTGTCGTGCACACATTGACAGTCCATAGGTTACTGGACAAATCTTGGGTCACTGAATCAACAGTCCAAGCCAAGAGTAGGACTGATATCTTCAGTCCAGTCCAAAGCCATCTCAGAAATTAACATCTAAAATCAAACCATTCCTATTGGTGGTCAGTCCAGAACATGTTAGTCCTTACACTGATCTAGAAATCAAACTATAATCTCAATATCTCAACCACATTCATCTATTACACTATTTTCTCAAGTATTCCAATATTGACTCACTATGTAGCTAAGGTTACGGACCAACTTCCTTCTCCTACACTACAAGAATAAAGGCTTTTCTTGACGGGAAAAAACCGTCAAGAAATGAGTATCTTGACGGTTGCAGATCCGTCAACTAGGCCGGAGTCAAGAAAAGACCCCCCCTTTTTTTGACGGTCGCTGACATGGCTTTTCTTGACGATTTTTGGCCGTCATATGAAGTAGTTTTCTTGATTGTTTTTAGCCGTCAAGATAGAAGCCTTTAGAAACCGTCAATATAGGCAAAAACTTTTCTTGACTTCGGCCTAGATGATGGCTATTAGCCGTCAAGAAAATTCCTCATGCTGCAGGATTGAGTTAATTATTGACGTTTTATAACCATCAAGAGAAGCTGAAGTCAAAATTTCATTTATAATTATATATAGTGAATCAAACACACACATAATATCAATTATCCAGAAGATATACATACATCAATAACTATAAACCCCAAATTTATATTATTAAATTGTATATTGTTCATACACCACAAACTTCCAACACATCCAACACACGTCCATCCACAAACATCCAACACTTGTCCAACCACAAACATATTCAACTAAAGTATGTACTTTCCATACATCTTAAACATCCAAAACTGATAATTACACAAATAAAACAAAAAGAGGTAGCAAACCCGGCCGGAGCACATCCCTCCCATATTCATAGCACCTTCATTTTCCATGTAGTTCCTATAAGAAGAGAAAAATAAATTTAATCAATTATGGGCTTTTGTGTAGATTGATAACTGAGAACAAAATGAAATGACCAAAATGCTTACAAGTCAACATAGTAAACAAATTCTAGCCTCAAACTGTTCATGAAAAATTACAAAGAGATACATAATCAAATATAATGTAACATTGAATTTCTTTGCTTTAGCTCATTAAATATAATTCTTACAATTATAGTATGATATTGAGTTAGTTTAGCATTTGGGTATAGTTCATATTTGTGTATATATATATATATATATATATATATATATATATATATATATATATATAAATATATATATATATATATATATATATATATATATAAATATATATATATGTGAGTATCAAGAACTGAGACAGTAATGGAATTTGGACTGAACAATGGTAATGATGACTGAAATATATATAAATAGGGACTGCCAATACTAGTATGGACTGAACAATTATAATACAGAGCTAAACTTGATGATAACAATAGGTAAACAAGGGACTGAACTAATACATTCAAAAATGAACTAAAGGACTGAACAAAGTTAATAGGGACTGAACTCAAGCATACATCCAATACTCGAGCCCCCTCTCAGTTCACTTTAATGAACAGTAGGCAAAGGGATAGATCAGTTTAAGACTAAAACAAAAAGGTAAATGGATATTCAACAATCAAAATAGGACTGAAATAGATAACACTGACCCTAAAGTTTCCAGAACATGGGAACCAACCAAGAGTTTCCAGAACATGAAAACAATCAAGGTAACACTGACCCTAAAATTGTCAGTAGTTGGCAAAACAAATCCTTTGGCATTAAATCATCAGGCTTACAAGAAACCTCAAAGAGCAGTCATTGCTAAACAATAGAAAACTTGGGTCTACAGGCATAAAATTGACTCATGAAACTATGGCAAAAGCATTACCAGTTCCAGCCAAGTATTTCCAGACCTGACAGCAATCGAGAAACATGACCCTAAAATTATCATTCTCTCTCAAAAAAAAATATTTTGTTAATAGCTCCTTGGGTTTCTAAGAAGCCATAAAGAGAAGCCAATGGGCCATATAAAGCTACTAACCCTACGACAACCTAAATAGAAACTTCTCCTGAATTCACATTATAACAGGTTGAGTTTTGGGCAAAGTTTTGTATATGCATTACCGGAGGGGTCGGATACGGAGCAAGAGGAGCCGACATTGCCTCTCTGAATCTGTCTTCAGAAACTGTGCACTTCTGCAGCATCAAACAGAGGAGCCCTGTGTCCAGCCTCCACTCCAAACTGTATCCACACATAAGAAAACTAAATCAGAAACATGAATGATATATATACAAGTATACAATGCAAACAAATTGAGTCTTATTGAGAAATGAAACAAAACTCGAAACTGTCATCTACATATTGCTACCAACAACTTCAGATTGTAAGAGAAGTTTTGACCAAAGATTGTAAATGTCAAAATATGGAACAAATTTTAGATGCACCCCTCGTGCTACAGTATCGATTTACAAGTCCAATCCAGTATCTCCAATTAATGTCTCATGATAGATCAATCCAGTATCTCCAACTAATGTCTCATAAAATCCCCACAAAAATTACCCATTTTATAGTTCACCATAAAAAATTGGTTAACTATAAACATCTTAGAAAAAACAATGCTTGGGCAACTTTCCTATAAATCAACCAGATAAGGCAAAATGTTGGGGGTTGAAGACAATATAACAAGTAACCTTTTAGCACAACAAGCTCAGTTCCATTAAACATGTATCTTGGAGAACTAATAACCACAAACTCAATTCCTACACAAGAATTTTTCCAGTCAATCAAAGAAAAAAGTGAACATATTGATAAAGTTTCATATGAAAAGGGATACCTGTCAGAAAATGTATACATGTTCCCTATAGCTCATAAAGGTAAATTCATCTCCTGTGCAATCTCGATAGCTCATAAATTAACATGTATGCGTAAATAAGCAGGAAGAATTAAAGGGAAAAAATTACAGAATAAAGATAGGAAGGAGATAAATAAATCGACCTATTGAAGATTTATACATGGGAGGCTTTCCAGGAGGTGGTGCTCCAGTAGGGTTTAGTGTAGGATGATAGTATACCGAATCCTGCATCCACAATCTGGTTAGTATGTCTAAGCCAGAAACTAGTTAGGGATGTAATTAGAATAAAAGAGAAATACCTCAGGCTTTGTATGCTTAGCTCTCTCCTCTTTTTCTGCACTTGTTCTCCTCCGAGGGGGGCCTAAGTGGCTATGAAGAAGGTAGTAGATGTTATGCAAAAGAATACAGTCTCTCTAGGGCAAAGTAAAAAAGTTTATAAAACTAAACCAAAAAGAAAGAACTTAACATCTCAATCTCTGATACATGTGAGCAAAGTAAAAAAAATATAAAGCTTGTTCTTTTGTAACCCTGTTGATTTAGATAGCAAAGTAAAAAAATATTACGCACAAAAGGTACAAATAGTAGCTTCTTACAGCAACAAAACTACTGTGTTAAAACAAATCACATTTAATTTATGGATACCAGCTTCTTACAGCAACAAGTAAACCTTGTTTAGACATACAGAGCATGCGAGGACTAGTATGGAAGAATTATAGAGAAACTGGAGCTGGTAAAACTAACATTCAGAGAAGCACTTGCACTAATGCACTTCTCAAGCTAAATATACCAAAATGACTAGCCTCCCTTAACTAAGCAACACAAGTACTTCCGCATACCCAAGTCCTGAGAAGGAAGGGAAAAGAATATTAAAGAAAAAATACGATTAGGATGGTATTTAGCTTACAGAAGGAGAAGCATTATTTCTAGGGAATATCAAAAATACCACACCAACATAAACATCAAACTTATAAGGTGTTGACAATATTCCAAGCTGTACAAGTATTTGAACTTTCAAATGTGATACATAGAGAGCTAGAATTGTAAATTATATAAGGCATACACTTAGTCGCAAAAGATTTCGACAAAAGGCAAATTAACCAATAAGAATATAAATAATTGTACTAGATAAAACCACACACATCAAAATAGTATAAACCCTTAGTTTGCTTGCTCAGTATCACTTAGTTGCTTGCTCAAAATAGCAACTAAGCAACTAAAGTGTATGGCTTATATAAATAGTATAAACCACACTAGGAAAAGCCCTAGCGATACTGAGCAAGCAATCACCAAATGGCCAATCAAAATATAATGATACATAGTTATGTAATACTCAATCATTCAACAAAAAGATGAGGGCCTATAATCAATTTTACAACAATAGCAATATGACATGGCAGCGACATTGAAACATTGTGAAACGGAGGATTTACTTTATTTCTCCATAATGGTTGAAATAATTAACTCAATTAAAAAAAAACTCGTAGTGACATTCAAAACATTCATAAACATGCTTAGATTTTTCGAACAAGAAAACATCAAAATGGTTTTACATACTTCATCACGTCATACAATTGAAAAAAAACTCTTAAAAGATCTTAGAAGATATATTGCTCAGAGAAACAGAACTTTAGGCATGGCACATCTTCAACACCATTCTCAACCTTGTCTACAATACTTATTCATTTTTTTTCCTTCAAGTCGACCAAGTTTAATGGTTTCTACGGTTAGTAAGGATTTAAGTCTCAATAGTGTATAACATTTATACAGGTAAAAGGCCATGAAAATGTTTGAGTATGTGCATATTACCAACATAGTAGTGAGTTGTCAGTTACCTTCGGCAAATCTGTCGTAGTTGACATTGATGGACCGGTCCAGGAGTGGCGAGTTGAAAGCCCTGACGTTAAATGTCTAAACCTCTTAATCTTGTGCACATGCAACATATGTAAAATTCTTACAACTAGAAAAATTAATTTTGGGAAAACAAGAAGGAAATACGAGTTGCTTTCTTCGAGACGAGACTAGACGGCATCTCGGCCTTGGCAGAGGGGCGCCGTCGAGGCCCTCCATATGGATCTCGCTGCCCTCGGTGTCCATCATGACAGCAACGGCGAAGCCCTTCTCGTCGTTGAGGCGGCGCACGGCGCGGATGACCCCGCGGTGCCACTCTTGGGTGCCGTTGCACATGTTGATGCGGGCTACTTTCATCCCGCCGACGGCGAGGGCCTCGAGCTGCTCCGGGGCCCACGTGGCGGGCCCGATGGTGCAGATCTGCTTGGAGCGGCGTGTGCTGCGGAAGCCGTTCTCCTTCAGCTCCGCCTCCGGATGCAGAACGAATCCACCGACGTGTTTGTAGAAGCATAGAATTTCAGGCGCATCTACAGGCCAGAATTCCTATACGCCTAGCATTACATGCGCCAGGGAGCTCAGATGAAATACTTGGCAGAACAGACAGCAAAAGTATAGACATCAAAAGAAGATTTTTTATTTCATATAAAAGTCTATTACATGTCTAAAAAAAGGCTTTACAAAGGAAAATTCCTATAAAAAGAAAGATCCTAAGACTACAGCCAGGCACAGCAAACTGCCATGCGCCTCCCGCCAGGTGCATCACTTCAGCGTCTCGGTCAGGTGTGGCTCTTCAGCGTCTCAGTCAGGCGCATCACTTCAACGTCTCAGTCAGACGTATCTATTTTAGCGTCTCAGTTATGCGCATCATTAAGTCTCAGCATATGCGCTCTACTTCGACCCGATCAAGTGCTTCGACTAATGAAGCATTTATTTAGCAGAACCAGAGTGGGCAATACCCCACTCAAGTAGGAAGAAGAGCTCTCCAAAGCCCAAGGAAGATGTGAGCACCACAATTCTGATCTGCGGCTCTTCCAGTATAACGGAGACAGGGCTCGAGCATCCCGATCTTTGGATGCAACAGGCACCTTCCGCCTGCCTCAGAAGCCCTCGATTCCAACTTTTGGATGTAACAGTCACCTTCAAGTGCATGAATGAAGATAATTCGTCGCATCTTTACCCTCGGGAGCATCTCATCAACAGAATATGCTCGAGCAAATAAGTTCATTCGGGAAGACGTGAGAGAACGAGAAGCAAACTCTCTCCTTGCTGCTATTTATAGGCCGGGCAAATCAAACCCATGTGCCAAGTGGCGGGCTCTCCGAATTTCGTGCAATGAATTTGTATTTATGGTGATGAACCTGACGCTTCGAATTCGGCCAAGTGAAAAACGGCTATTTAAAGCACTAGAGGAACGCAACAGTCGGACCAATAAAGATGCATCATGCAAATAAATGCACCGATCAGATACCGTGTATCCTACAGACGCGCCAGTCATTACCAAGTGCCCTGTATGGATGCGCCCAACAAAGTACAGATCCATGCGCCCTAATCAACATGGACCCATGCGCCTAGTTGAACGAAGATCAATGCGCCCACTCAATAGCCCATCATCCGTCAAAGAACATGAAATGCTGAAGTCCTGACACGACAACAGCCATGCCTCGATGACAGAGCAGCAACAGCTTTTATAGAAAATGAAGCGCCGCTGACGTCACCGTCATCATTAATCTCTTCCGACGGTTACAATCTACGTGGCTGCCCAACCATTCGTATGCGCCTCCGCAGCCATACGTCCAAACCTATGCATGCGCTTCAAGAGCCATGCGCCTCAGACCTTCCTCTGATCCCTAAAGATAGAGGTCAAGTCGCTACTGAAGCTTCGCATGCGCCTCAAAAGCCGTACGCCCAGACTGGTTCGTGACTCCTGAAGGTTATGAGCCAAAGTCTTTTCATGCGCCTAATCCCAGGCGCATCCTATCAGATTACCCTCGACTAAATTCAAGATCTTTGAGCTACGGACACGCACCATGTGTCTTTTGACTCAATTTAGCCTATAAAGGGGTGCTAATCATCCAAGATCTCAACAACAAAAAGATCCTCTCCTCTGCTACGTGCCAGCCCACAAAAGTAGCATGAAGGATTCAAACCACAAATGATGGTGCATCATCCATGCACCTTCCGTAGCTTCAACCATATGGCGTCCCCACATACAGGCGCATCCTACATATACGCGCATGAGCAGCCAACCTGCTGCATATAAATAGGGGGATCATTTTCTTCTTCGAGAGACCTACGGACAGACAGACCTTCATACATACACAGTGAGAGAGACAGATACAGACACTCAATGTCTTCTTCCTCTCTGCAAGCTCCAGCACCCAGAGCAACTCAGACCTTCAGAGAACCGAGAACCGTCGTCAGATCGTCAATAAAGTCAACGTATTACCACTCGCACCATCGACATAGGGACCCAGATAAACAAAAGTGTACTCCTAGGACTACATCTAAGTCCTACATTGTAACACTGTTTTGTTTGTAATTAAAATTTCAATCAAAAAATTTTAATGGCAAACAAGTAGGCGACTCTGCCGGGGTCCTCTTTCTCCTCCGCCGAAAAAGCTGTGTCGCAATCTGACGACATGAAGGTTAGCCCCTCCCATAAGACGCTGGTCGTACGCCTCAATCAACAGGCTTATGAGGAGTTCATCTCTGAAGGCAGTGCAAGTCCTTCGAAGCGGCTGCCGAAGCCGAAGAAGACTCGCCAAGCCTGGGTGCGCAAGGTCGACGCCCCTGGCACCACCACCGAAGGGGATGTGCCAATGCATCTTACCCTTCCCGCTGACATCCTCAGTAGACAAGATGCGCCCACCGGTGCAGCGCACCTTTCGGGGAAGCGTGGGGCCGACCACATTCCCCAACCTTCTTCCTCTCAGACGAGGAAGATGCGTCGACGGAGCAGGGGCGCAGCTAACGCCCTGCGCATTAACTCTGATGCACCACAAAAGGCATCTGTCTTTGACAGACTCACTCACTGTCATGGTGAAGAGAATTTGGACTCTGAGTACTATGCGTCACAGCGGGCTGGTTCGAAGAAGTCCAAGGCAGCACGGCCATGCGCCTTGAACGTGCTATGCCAGCAGTGAGCCAGAGGCATGCGCTCACAATCATCCGCGCTGCCAATGGTAAACTGTACAAGGTTGACTCGGGTGCTTCTGTGCCAGAAACGAGCCAACCTTCAAAGTCCTTGTCACACTTGGGCGCATCTGCTGCATTCGTAACCAAGTCGTGCAAGGCAAACTCAGTGGTCTTGAACCCCCGCGTCTATATTGGTTGTGCGTCTGAGGCTGGTTCTCGTCACTTTAAATGTTGCTTCTCCACTATTGATCTGGGCGTATCTTTTGCGTCGGATCAGTGGGTGCAACATTCACTTGACCATCCCGGTGTTTGGCCTTGCCATGCGCTTGATGGGGGTGTGAAGGTGGCACTCTCCTCCAACGATCTGCGTAACATGATCACTCACAAATGCCGATCAGGAGAGTCAACTGACAAGCATAATATGCCCCTCACAGGGCACACCTGTGCTGTAGTCACCATCAACTGTTGTTGTAAGACAGCAGTTCTACCAAGGCAGTCTGTGTTCCAGCGGCTGTAATCATCAACACCTCTCCAACATCACCTCGTGAAGAAGGTGTCAACTGAAGAGGAGCCAGAACTATAGGTTGCTTCTTGCAACATAGTCTCTAACTCCCCATCAATTTGGAAGGCGACTGGCAGCTCCTCGACTTTGTTCTCATCCAAGTAGGGCTGTAAAATAAACAGGACAGTCCGTTGTCCGTACGAGTCCGACTCGATAAATAGTTCGATCGTGGACCGTCCGATCTAATTAACGAACATAGTCTGAACATTTTTCTGTGTCCGTTTAAAATTCGAACTCGGACTCTGACATATACATGTCCGGTCCGAAATTTTGAATTAGGTCCGAAAAGTTTTAGACTTTAAATTAATGGAGCTCAAAGTATGCTGCATATTTTCGATGCAAATTTTCTAACGAAAATAGAACAGAGCACCACCATCACGTGGGACACCCATGACTCCTCGGTCTTCCCTCCCCTTCCCCACACCGGACTCCTCGGGACCGCCCCCTCTCTCATGGTGAGAACACCCATTTAATAAAAGTTGGACCTACTAGAACAAATAAACACTAGTACACATTGTGAATAGGACACCTATTATAGAAAAGGTTTTCCTTCCAAATAAAAAAGTACAAAAAAAAAGCAAGAAAGAGGAAGAAGAAAACAATGCTTTCCACACGAGCATTTCCTATTTCCTTCTCCTCCAGGCCTCCTCTCTCTACCGCTCATGGCTCCTTCCTGCCATCCGCCACACGAGCATCGGTGCCAAGATCTGTGACGGCGAGGTCGTCTCTGTCAGTATTATCCCAAAATATCGGACCGGACACGAACATGATCCAAAGTTATCGGACGGATCTGAACACAATTTTTTTTGTCCGAATTTAACCGAGCCGAACTACGTCCGTCCGATTTTATTTTCGGTCCGAGCTTGTACACAAGGTTGTCCGGATCCGTCCGGTCCGTTTACACCCCTACATCCAAGAGCCAGCCGAGGAAGACCAAGATGACTGTCCCGTCCTCAGGAGTGTTTGTGGCAACCGGGGGAGAAAGAAGATCTCAGAAGAAGCTGGGGGTAGTCAAGCCCCTGTGGACCTTCATCCTGGAGACGAAGTCAGCCTCCTGGACATAGCTGGGGGTAGTCGAACCCCTGTGGATCTTCATTTCGAAGACGAAGACGTCCTTCAAGACAAAACTGGGGGTATTCAGGCCCTTGCTGATGCTTCTCCCTAAGACGAAGGTGACCTCCAGAAAATAGCTGGGGGTAGCCAAGACGAAGCTCCGGAGGAAGTTCTTCTTCAAGAGAGCGAGGCTGAAAGCGAAGCCTCAACTGATCCATCTACTTCCAGTCACGTCATGACGGTGAACATGAGGGAGCTGGCGATGCGGAGTCAGATGCGCCGCCAACAGATCTCGTCCAGCGCATGGATACCTTAGAGGGAGGACTCAAAACCCTCTCTGCCTCCATGCAGACACTGACTCAAGCAGTGTTTGAGATACGGTCAGCTTTGGCCAGAGCACCTTCTACCTGTCCTGACCCAGGGGCCAATGGAGAATCAAGTATACCCCTTCAACGGGTATCCTTGGATACAGATCACCGTGGAGCACCTCGGATGTTGGAACCGTCAAATGCCCAACTCCAGGCTGTACCACCTTCTCCAACTTCCAGCTCCACGGAAGACGTAGTAGAAATAATCAGGGACTTGCGTGAGCGCTTCGAGTCGAAGAACAGACAAGAGGAGCACCAGAAGATGGGGATCCCGCAACCATACCCCATCGAATGAAACAAAGTGGTTTATCCTTCCAAGTATAAACCACAAACGTTGACACCATACGACGGGAAGAACTCTCTACGCCGTTATCTGACGTACTTCCAGTCTCAAACGGGACATCTCCCGAAGGAAGACGCGCTACTCACCAGCCTGTTCGTCGGGGCACTGAAAGGAGTGGCTTATGACTGGTACTGCAGTCTCCTGACAACTCCATATCTTCCTTCGATGACTTGACACGTCTCTTCCTCGATCGTTTCTATGATGGAGGGAAAGACATGACAATGGTGTCCCTGATAGAGGTGCATCAGAAGGAGAAGGAGACAGTTCGAGCATTCATCGAACATTTTCGACAAGCTTGTTTCAGACTACCCCCGGGTATGCCAGAACATGCACTCCTCTCTTCCTGCAGCATGAACATGCTTCCTGCGATCAAGCTCTGGCTCAACTCCACTCCCCCTCCCGATTGGAGTTCATTGATCATTGAGGCTGAAGCAGCTGAAAAGAAGGCATCCAATGCCCGCCTTCTTGGAGTCAGTTTCCCTGCTTTTGAAGACAAGTGAAAACGGCCTGCTGCCAACAACCCTGGACGTGAGACGAAGGAAAAGCAGGCGCTGACTGTCAATGCCTCCAAAGGTGCACAAGTACCTACTCAGAAGCCTCCACTTGCGCCGAGGCCAAAGGAGGTCTATTCTTTCAACGACGAAGACACCTTGCAACTCTTCGAGATGCTGAAGCAGGGTGATAAGATTAAATTATCAGACCCGAAGCGTCCCGACGAGGTTGGAAGAGTGGACAATCCGAGGTACTGTCACTACCATCGGTTTGTCGGACACCCAACTCAGGACTGCTACGTCCTTAAAAACTACATTCAGCGCATGATCAATGCGAATGTTATCTCCGTTGACTATGAGGAGAAGACAGTCTCAGCCAACCTGGTGTCGCTCCAATTCGGCACCTTGCCGCCAACCACAACACAAGATGGCGTCGTCCCTATCCCAAAGGCGACAATGGAGGTGGTCTACCTACCACCTACTCGCGATAACGTGAGTGTACTTATCCCACTCACCACATCTCGAGGAGAGATCTTATGGGCTCACCCCGATCTCGTCTCCGAGGTTACTCAACACTACTAAAATATCATCAAATAGCGACGTAATGTAGCGACGGCAAGAAATTACGTTGCCAGTAGCGACTTCTTTATAAACATGTCGCAAAACGTCGCTGGCTAGCGACGTTCTGCGACAGGAGTATAATACGTCGCTGAATAACGACGTTCAGCGACATATTATAAGTATATGTCGTCATGGTTGCGATGTTTAGCGACGTCAACATGTGACGTCGCTAAGTTATTTTACTTAGGGCACACCGCTGCCTTCTTTCCCCCTCACTCTCACTCGAAAACCCCCCAAAATTTTAATTTTCCCCCCCAACCCCCCCCCCCCCCCCGGCGACTCCCTCCCCCTCTGTCAGTGCCCTCCCCCCCGGCGACCCCTTCCCCCCCGGCGACTCCCTCCCCCTCCGGCGAGCTCCTCCTCCTCGAGATCCTCCTCCTCGAGCCCCTCCTCCCCCAATCCGACCTCCTCCTCCTCTTCCTCAGGTAAACCCTAACCTAACTCCTCTCCTTCCTCCTCCTCCTCTCCCACGGACACACACACACACACGGATACACACGGACACACACGGACACACACACACACAGACACAGACACAGACATTGATATGCACGCTAAGTGTTTATCAAAATGACTCAAAGAGCATCAATGCTCTAAATTCAAATTTTAACCTTTAGTTTAGGAGTGCTTTGCTATAGCTTTAGCATTGGTATGATAATCTAGCATCAATGCTCTGTCAGTGCGCAGTCTCCGGCTACGCAGGCGTCGTCACGAGCTGAGGATGTTCGTCGTAAGATCGAGGAGCTGCGTCGCGAGTTGCAGCAGCAGATTTCTGATGCGATCGAGAGACGATCCGACCCTCCGATCGTCACCGAATGATTTGATACGATCGAGAGTAGTATACAGGAGTTGATGAGTCTGTATCAGGCTACAGCTGCCAGCTTGCAGACGCCCACCGAGTCTACGCAGCGCACAGAGCGTAGACAGGTCGAGCTGGAGGGATCGCAGAGGAGCATGTCTGCCTCACTCGCTCAGTATACTGAGAGGGTGGTGAGTACCCTTGCTGCGCATGGTGAGCGATTGCGAGAGCTGGAGCAGATACGTCCTCCCGGTCCATCGACGGCGCCGACTCCAGACACTGCACTGCCTCCGGTGCCGACTCCAGACATTGCACTACCTCCTACTGCCCCTACGGTACAGCTCACCCAGGAGCAGTATGACTACATTCTATCCCAGTTACGCGGCAGGGGTCCGCAGTGATTTTATTGGTTTTTTATGACTTGTATGTATTGGCCCTATGGGCAAATTGTTTATTCATACACTGTTGTTTATACACTTGGTGGGAGACTTTTTATCATCTTCCATTTTTATTTGACTCTATTGGATGTTTATGAGGATGTGTGTCTGTGATATTTACTTTGTACTGCCTCCTATTTTTATTGTGATATTTACTTTGTGATATCTGCGACGGAGATGACAAATATACCTACGCTGGGTTATAAGCGATGATCTGATATACAAAGGAGGTGCTGCCGAAATTTTAAAAAATTACATTGTGTATTTTTGTTATGATGTGTGTCTGTGTTTACAGTGAATGTGAAATGCAGTGTTCGGAACCATCGACAGTTTCGATTACTGTTGTATGTGTTATCTTGGATAGAAATAGCAACAGTTCAGGGTGCACTTCTGAGAGGTTCATTTTCACGTCCTTCACTTTCTCGGGACGTCGTAAAGGTTCCCGAGAAGGTGAAGGACGTGAAGAGGAAGCTATGAGAAGTGCACCCTGAACTGTTGCTCTTTCTATCCAAGATAAAACATAGAACAGTAAGCAAAACTGTCGATGGTTCGAACACTGTACTTCACACACACTGTAAACACAGACACACAGCATAACAAAAATATCAATTATATTTTTTTAAATTTTTTTTATAATATCTGCGACGTATAGCGACGTTCTGCGACGTACTGTGACGGAACGTAGACGTCGCTATACGTCGCTAAATAGCGACGTAACGTCGCTAGACGTCACTAATATGCTGACGTGGGCTGAGGGTGTACGTCGCTAAATCTGTCGGTAGGTGTCGCTAAGTTGCCCACGTGGCTGCCATGCCATGTCATCATATATAAAGTTTACAGCGTCGCAAGTGGTCGCTTTACGTCGCAATATTGGCGACGTAGTGATACGTCGCTATATGTCGCTAATTTTGCGACGTCTAGCGACAATGAGCTTTGCGTCACAAATAGCGACGTTCGGCGACGAAAGTGACATCTGCGACTTGCCTATAAGCGACGTCCGATTTTCGTCGCTAAATACGTCATAAATTGGTTTTAGCGACGTATTTTCCTTGGTACGCTCTACCTCCAAAGCCAAAGTCAAGAAGATCAAGTCTTGCCGCATGGTCTCTTCCTCCGCGGAAGAGGCTCTTCCTGTACAAACCCGTTCGCAGCTGAACGCCCAACCCCACGAAGCTGCCGTTGAGGTGGTGCCTCCCTGCACTGCCACTGCTGTCGAAGAAGGAGGTCCATCCAAAACTCCAGCAGCCAATAAACAGAAGCATGTAGAGGCCCGTTTCGACAAGCCTTTGCGAAAGGAGAATGCTTCAGGGCTAGCCAAGCCACACAACTTCGACATACTAGCACAACTAGCCGGTACTCCTGTCCGTTTGTCTTTGTTCGAGCTTCTCCGTCTTTCCAAAGACACCCGTGAATCTCTCTGTGAGGCCTTGAAGGATGCTGAGTCCTTCATCAGTCAGGTCAAGCAGCCTGAGGATCTTCTGACTACTTGCGCGTACTGCCATTGTGCGGATGAGGTCATTCCCCACATAACCTTCACCCAACAATATATGCTGCTCAAGCACAACCGGCACAACAGGCCAATGTATTACATAGGGTATGTGGGTTCCGTCAAGGTGAAGCAAATTCAGATTGATCCGGGGTCCTCCCTTAGTATCATTCCGAGGACTCTGCTGTCAATACTGGAGATCCCGATGTACCATCTGGCGCCCTCCAACACTACAATCAGCGATTTCAATGCTAGCAAAAGTGAACCGTTGGGTAAAATACGACTAAAATGTCATATCGGTAACCTCCGAACCGAGGTGACTTGCTATATCGTGGATGCCGACGTCAACTACAACCTCCTCCTGGGTCGCCCGTAGCTGCATGAGTACATGGTGGTGCCATCTACACTCCACCAATGTATGAAGTACGTGTCCACCAATGACATCATCCGGACAGAGTTTGCGGATATTGACCCTTTCAAGGAGGTCGAAGCCTACTTCACCGATGCTATCCTATACAAGTCACTCGACGAAGGGGAAGCCAATGATGCTGACGAAGAAGCAGAAACAGTAGCAGAGCCGGACATGGAGCCAGAGATGATTCTCGACGCTCCTTTGAAGATCCGACTCAAAGGGAAACCGCCTCAGATGCTGCCTCCCATGACCATCAAGCTACGTAGAAAAGTACCGACTTCTCTAGGTAGAGCACCTACTGAAGCTCCCTTGAAGATACGGCTCAAGGAAAAACCTCCTCAAACGTCGGATCCTCTGGTGGCAAAACTACAGGGGAAGGCACCTGTCATCGAAGGCGTAGTCGAGGCACCCCTGAAGGTGCGTCTCAAAGGCAAGCCTCCGCAATCATCCAAGCTGCAAGAGAAGGCCCACACAGCCCTCTCCGATCCCAAGATCAAATCGGCGATGAACTCTCCCGAATCGGCTCCGGTGCTCATAGATGAAGATTAGGAGAGTACATCTCTGCTGATATAGATGCACCTTCTCTTAATAATGTAATCCTGCTGGACAAAATCTCGTATTTTATCAATAATAGAGTATCTTTCAATTATTATAGTCTTCCACATTGGAATGCCATGTATACACTAGATAATGCTTTGTGGTCGTTACAAACACAAATAACGACCGTCAATCATGTAAATCGAGTAGTCCCGTCCCAAGGAGTCTGCTTTATAGTCCCACCGCAGAATCGGGATGAAGAACCCATCATCTTCGGCAAAGTCGAGCGTCATCAAGACCTTCCGCCACTCGAGCCAGAACCAGATACCGACAGAATACAAGTCTATCGTTACATGGATAAGGCAAAGTACCTCATCCAAAAGATAGGTTACGATCTGAAGAGCAACAAAGGCTTGAACTACGGCAAAGGCCGGCGTCTTCCCCTTCGGCTTCTAACATCTAAAGGAAAGCCGCAGGACTATATCATCGTACTCGACGCGGGGGGGGGGGGGGGGGTGGGCTATGTCATGCCGCCAGCAACTCCAGAGAGTTCGAAAGCAGAAGAAGTGGAACACTCTCACTCATCCGAGGCATCAACTTGGGATTCCGATACCAGTATCGGCTCAGTCCTCAGGAAGGTGCTATCAGTCAACATGGCATCTGCATAAACTCAAGAGGATGAAGGCGATGACCAAACGCCAGAATTCTTTAAGGAAGAACCCTGGGCTCAACGCCTAGGAGCACGGTGGGAGTCTCGTTTTGAATTACACGAACCCCCTACCGAAGACGAGGTCAAACAAGTTGACCTCGGGGATGGATCTCCTTCCAAACCCATCTTCATCAGCAAGAGTCTGAAGGGAGAAGACCGGGAGTCTTTGGTCTAATTGGCCAAGGAATATATCGACGTCTTCGTCTGGAGCTACGAAGATATGCCGGGACTTGATCCCTAGATTGCAATGCACAGACTTAATATCTTGCCTGATGCTAAGCCTGTAAAGTAACAACAACGACATTTTCGTCCCGACATCATGAACGCTATCGATCAGGAGGTGGACAAACACCTGAGCAGCGGATTCATCCGTGAAGAGCAACATCCGGATTGGGTGGCCAATGTCGTCCCTGTCACCAAGAAGAATGGAAAGATACGATCTGCATCGACTTCAGGGATCTCAATACTACTTGCCCGAAGGACAAATTTTCGCTTCCAATCACTGACGTGATGATCGATAATACATGTGGCTTCGAACGTATGTCTTTCATGGATGGGTACTCGGGCTACAATCATATCAAAATGTTTCTCGATGACGCAAAATACACATCATTCAGAACTCCGAAGGGGGTTTTCTGCTACACAGTGATGCCATTCGATTTGAAGAATGCTGGTGCTACATACCAAAAAGCTATGAGTACCATCTTTCGTCAACATCTGCACAAAACAGTTGAATGCTATGTTGATGATATCGCCGTCAAGAGCCGTCGCAAAGGTGATCACCTACAAGTCCTAAAGACAGTCTTCGATCTCATGCGAGCGCATCAACTCAAGATGAACCCGTTAAATCCTTCCTTGGGATTTCCAGCAGAAAGTTCTTGGGCTTCATTATCACAGCGAAAGGCATTCACGTCGATCCCGAGAAGACCAAAGCCATCCTTGACATGGACCCTCCGAAGAACCTCTGAGAACTTCGAGGCCTGCAGGGGCGTCTGGCATACATCCGAAGGTTTATAGCAAACCTTTTCGAAAAATGTCAACCCTTCACCCAGCTCATAAAGAAGGGAGTCTCATACGTCTGGACAGAAGAATGCCAGAAAGCTTTCGATGATATCAAAGCTTACCTGACGAGCCCGCTAGTCCTGATGGCACCCGTCTCAGGCAAACCATTTCTCCTCTACGTCTGTGCCATGGATCATTCCCTCGGTGCTTTGTTGGCTCAGAACAATTATGCGGGCTACGAGCAAGCTATCTACTACCTTAGTAGAACGATGATCGGGGTCGAACACAGGTACAACCCTGTTGAAAAAGGAGTGTTTGACTTTGGTGTTCACCATCCAGAAGACTCGCCATAATGTTTCGGGCCAGACAATTTATGTCATCTCCCGAGTCAATCCACTCAGGGTTCTCATAACGAAGCCGGGATCATTGAACTCTCGACTAGCTACATAGGCAATCCTGTTGACACTGTACAACATGGTGTTCGTTCCACAAAAAGCTGTCAAGGGCCAAGCTCTCGCTGACTTTTTAGCCATACACCCCATCCCGGAGTCCTCCAGACTCTATGAAGACATCCCGGATGAAGTCCAAGAATCAAACTTCACCGAAGAAAACTCCGTCTGGTGGATTTTTTTCGATGGCGCTTCAAGAACAGGCCCCAAAGGTCAAATCATCGTCGGAGTGGGGGTGGTCTTAGTCTCTCCCGATCAGCTGGTCATCCAGCGCACCTGCTCCCTTTCGAAGCCGTACTCCAACAATGTTGTCGAGTACAACGCTCTTATCATGGGACTCCAGCTGGTGCAACAGCTGGAGTTAGATCATCTGGAAGCTTACGGTGACTCAAAACTCGTCTTTAATCAAATCCGAGGGCAGTATGAAGTTCGCCATGAAGATCTGGTTCCTTACCATGAAGCTGTATTGAATATTATTTCAACCTTCACCAAGTTCTTCATAGAACACGTACCTCGGTTACAAAACCCGGAGGCTGACGCTCTGGCCAGCCTCGTAGCTTCATTAGCAGCACCTCTCGGGACTTAATACTACGTCATGGTAGTCGGTCGAGAGTTGGTCTGTCCTAAAAATAACCTATGCTCACAAATGGCCCATGTCATGACGATAAGCGTCGGTGTTAATGTTCGAGACTGGAGGTTCCCATTCATTGACTTCACTGTCTATGGAATTCTCCCAGAAGACCCGAAGGAAGTCGTCTCAGTCAGAAGACGTTCCCTTCGGTTCTATTATGATACAGCTACTAACACGCTGTACCAACGTTCCTTCGATGGACTTCTCCTTCGATGTCTATCCAACGAATAAGCAGCCGAAGCCCTTCGAAAAGCTCATGACGAGACTTGTAGGGCTCATCAACCTAGCCCTAAGTTGCAGGATCGACTGCGACGCATGGGTTACTCACTACAAAAATTTGTCAGATTAGCGACGTTAGAAAACGTCGCTGTACTCGACGAAAATGTTGCTAAGAGAATTTAGCGACATTTTTGGTGACATTTCATGAACGACGAAAAAATACGTGTCGCTAAATGAGAAAACGTCGCAAAACGTCGCTCGGGCGACGTTATTTAGTGACGTCAATAACGTCGCTAATTAGTGACGTTATCTGCGACGTTTCTTCGTTGACGCTAATTAGCGACGTATAAAGCGGCGTCAGGATTTGGTCGCCGTTTAGCGACATTTTTGTAACATTTTGGCGACGACGAGCTGACATCAGATTTGGTGCCACGTGTTGCCACATCAGCATTTAGCGACGTTAGTAGCAACATTTATTAACGTCGCTAATATGTAGCGACGAGTATTAATGTCGCTAAAAACGTCGCTAAATTAAAAAATAATAAAAAAATAGGTTCCAGAAAGCAAATAGAGCTGGAGCTGGCGCCTGAGCCAAAATACATAATACAAAACACAAAATACAGAATCCAATCCCTGGGTTCGTCGACCCCCTCGGTGGAACACTCAACACCGGCACGCACAATACATTCCAGAATATACAAAAAATATAAAGAAAAAATAATATCCGCAACAAACAATGTCAATATATAATATCCTGAACAAACCAAATCAATGTCTGTAAATACGTACAAACTCAATATCCTCAACGAAAAAGCTGAATATCCCCAAATACGTACAAAGTAAAAAATGTAGTACAGTACAAACTCAATATCCTCAACTACTGATCGCCTGGAGCTGGACCCGGTGCTGGAGGAGGAGCGCCACCAGATGACTGTCGTCGCAACGTCAGGATCATCTGATACTCCTCCGATGAAAACAGGTGGACGAGCACGTCCTCCCGTGCACCGCCGGATGTAGACGATGCTCCTGGCGTACCAGCAGACGGTCGCTCTGCTGCCATCTCCTGGAAATGCTGTATCTGCTCGGTCAACCGCTGCGTAGCCTCCTGCGTAGCACGGGTCATCTGTTGCAGCGCCTCCGTAGTCTCCTCCAGCCTCTCAAAGCGTGAGATGAGCGCAGAATCATCTTTATGCGGCGCCCCCATCCTCTCCAGCATCTCGTCACGCAGAGCTGCGATCTGCGCAAGGACGTCACTCTCCTGCTGGCGGATCGACTCCTCAGTCTGTGCGGGGCCGGGCACACTAATGGCGGTCGCAGAGGACTGTGACGCAATGAAGGCACCATAGGAGCCCGTACCATAGTACGTACCCCTATGCATGCTACCAACGGCCCTCATCCACAGCTCGTCATCTGAGTGAGCTGCGGCCGGGGGCTGCTGGAAAGTGCTAGCACCAGCTTCCTCCTCCCGTGTCGGCCCAGCCTCCCTAAGCCTCAAAAACTCGGCCTAGAAATAACATCTATATGAATTCTCACGTGGTCGCTAAAAATTAATATACTAATGCACTAGCATTAAGTAAAACTTCTAAAACTCGGCCTAGAAATAACATCTATATGAATTTTCTACGTAACTAAAAATTAATATTAATGAACTAGCATTAAGTAAAACTTACGTAGGTATCTCGGGCCTTGTTGTCTACGAACAGATCTCCCTTCTTGTGCGTGGCGAGGAACAAGGTCACCATATTCGGGTCTTCTCCCGATTCAACCTGTTACGAAATTATTATATGATTTGTCAGTTAAGTTGAAAGAAATATATTACAGTAAAATATTAATTATGGGTATACGGCGAGATACGTACTATATGGGTGAAGAAATCCATGATGGACCTTGATCCCCCACACCACTGTGACCCCGCCTGTCGTGCTCTTTTAGACTTTGCGGACTTCTCTTTGTAGGCTTCCTCATCGAATCTCCTCTTCAATACCGCCCAGTCGGCGGCAGAGATCCAACCCTGAATAGGCAATCCCCGGCGGTCGCGATCCTTTTGGTCGGTGATTGCGTCCCTAATAAGCTTGCTGGCGACGGTGGAAAATGTAGCCTCGACAGCAACGGCGCGATGGGGGAGGGAAGAAGTAAGTCCACTGAAAAAATCATAGAATTACATAAGTTATAACATAACATACTAAATGTTAAAAGGAAATAAACTTTTACGTACCGAAAAGTGCTCAAACCAGAAGGCCTTCCTGTCGGCCGGGACATCCCTCCAGTTGATCCAGGGCCCCCCGTAGTTCTTTCGCAGGAATGTACCCAGCGTCCTTGCATTCTCCAGCAACTCCATGAACTTTACGGCATCGGCATTCGGTGCCTCCTCAGCTGCGTCACGATTGTATGGATCGAAACTAGGCCCCGCAGCGTCGAAGACCAAGTTCACGTACTCGTTGTCGACACCAGTTCGGTTGTGGACATTCATATAATGCTCCACAAAAGGCTCCACATAAGGCTCCACATAAGGCTCCGCTTGGAATGCTAAAGGTACAAGCTCTCCGTGTGCGGTCCATTGGTAGTAATTCGGAAGGAAACCCTTTGTGTATAAATGATAAGTCACATCCAATTCTGGTTGAAACTTCATGTTCTGATATTTTGCACACAGGCACTTAATGTCCACGTCGTCCATGGATTGAGGAAACGCCTTCGCGAATTGGAGGAATTGTTCTACTCCGGCGATGTATTCATCTCGCACATCGTACTTGTCATCTCGAATGCGGTTGTACATCCATGAACGGTCTAGCAGATACATGGATATAGACATTTCTAGATATCTGCAAATATGAATAAACTTCAAAACTAAAACGAATATACTACATACTACATACTACGGCCGTGACTCGGGACCATTCCTATGAGTTGGGACCATTCCTACTACATACTACATACTAAAACAAATAAACTTCAAAACTAAAACTTAAAAACTAAAACGAATATACTACAAACTAAAACTAATATACTACATACTACGGCCGTGACTCGGGACCATTCCTATGAGTATCGGAATCAAGGAAACTACGTGTTATAAATATCGGTACTATCGGTACGTGTTACAAATATCGGCACTATCGTGTTATAAATTAACCAACCAACAAAACTACGTGTTACAAATATTGGCACTATCGGTACGTGGTTTCGAATCGGAGTATCATATTTTTCGGTGTCGGAAAGCAAATAACTATTACTAAATTATTAGTTTTTTGGCACTATCGGTGCCCCTGACCCAGCCCCCCTCCCCCTCCCCCCTACACCACCCCTAACCCTAACCCGAACCCTATCCCTAACCCATCCTCCACCAGTCCCCCCTTTCCAGCCCCCAACCCCTATACCACCCCTAACCCTAACCCGAACCGCCCTCACCCCTCCCTAACCCTAACCCCACCTCTAACCCCACCCCTAACCCTAACCTTAACCGCCCTCACCCCTTCCTAACCCTAACCCTAACCCCACCCTAACCCTAACCCGAACCCTAACCCTAACCGCCCTCACCCCCAGTCGCCATCACCCCTCCCTGCCCTACCCACCCAGCCACCCCCAACCATTCCTCACCCCCAACTACCCGCACCACCCCTGCCCCTGCCCCTGAGCCACCAGCACCCCTCCAACCACCAACAACAAATAGAGAGAGAGATAGAGAGAGAGAGAGGGAGTCACGTACCAAAGGAGAGTCGCCGGAGAGAGTGAAGTCGACGGAGAGAGTAAGAGCGAGAGCGAGAGCGCCGGAGAGAGTGAGAGCGAGACCGCCGGAGGAAGAGAGTGGGAGAGTAAGAGAGTGAAATGGATGGAGGGAAATAAATTCGGGATGGGGAGGGAAATTTAATTTAGTTAGAATTTAGCGACGTTACTATTAACGTCGCTAAAATAGTCGTAATTAGCGACATTGTAGCGACGTTTGGCTACGACTAGCTCACGTAACTAGAATACGTCGTTGTCACGTTGCCATTTGTGTCGCTAATAGCGACGATTACCGACGTTTCATTTATACATCGCTAAAGTCCAAAATTTGGCGACGTCTTTTTAACGTCGCTAAATTTATGTTGCCAATTAAACAGATTTTAGTAGTGACTACTGGCCAACCATGGCAGTCGACGCCGTCGACTATGCTAAAAAGTGCCATGCATGCCAGCTTCATGCCGACTTTATCCATACACCGTCGGAACCACTATATCCTACGGTCGTCTCCTGGCCCTTCGAAGCTTGGGGCATGGATATTGTAGGACCGATCACCCCTCCATCATCGAGGGGACACCGCTTTATCCTAGCCATCACCGACTACTTCTCCAAATGGGCAGAAGCAGTTCCGCTGACGGAAGTAAAAAGCTCCAGGGTGATCAGCTTCATCAAGCACCATGTCATCTACCGTTTCGGGGTACCTCGAAGGATTATCCACGATAACGGTCCACAGTTCATCAGCCATATTTTCAGTAGATTCTGCGATAAGAATCGAATTCAGAACGTCGCATCAACCGCCTATAATCCGGCAGCAAACGGATTGGCCGAGGCGTTTAACAAGACCATCATCAAGCTAATCAAAAAGGTTATGTCATCTAACAAACATGACTGGGACAAAAAGCTCGGCGAATGTCTTTGGGCCTACCATACAATGGTACGGACCCCGACGGGCAATACCCCGTTCTCTTTAGTCTACGGGAGCGAAGCGGTACTACCTCTCGAGATTCAGATATCCTCACTCCGTATGGCGCTCACAAACCAATAAACAGAAGAAGACAACCAACATCGCCGTCTGCGAGAACTGGAGGCTCTTGACGAAAAACGTCTCCTAGCTCAGCAGCACATTGAACTTTATCAAGCCCATATATCACAGGCTTTCAACAAAAAGGTCAAACAGAGGACTTTCCAAGTAGGCGACCTGGTCCTGGCAGTCAGGAGGCCGATAGTGTTGACTCATAAAATACCAGGACAGTTTGAGCCCAAGTGGGAGGGACCTTTCATCATAGAGACGGTATACTCAAACGGTGCTTACCGCCTCGCCCGACCAAACGGTGACTTGTTCATGATGCCCATCAACGGCAAGTTCCTAAAGAAGTACTATTCATGACATCTTTCAGACATGTACTTCCATCTCTACCAAACAAGGGAATCAGTGGACCTGATCATCAGAGCTCACATACATCTTCCCTTCACGAAAATCCTATGCTTTCGGAACCCAGTTGTTCCATGGCATTCTATCTTCAGTAGAAGAACAACCACGTCCACATTACCTCTGAGTTGCTCCTCTACGTCCTGCAAAGCATAATCTTACACCACGTAGGATTGTGCTACTCATCATGTTTACCACGTCCATATTACCTCTGAGTAAACATCTCGTACGAACAACCCCTGTGTTGCCGTACATCGATCGCAGAACTTCTATGTCCATATTACCTCTGAGTAGTTCCGCGTATCCCTCCAAAGTCACTCCTACCCCGTCCTTAACACCTCTGAGTAGGAAGTTTCTGTCATTTGAACCCCGTATTTGCCACGTCCACATTACCTCTGAGCAAACATGTCGGTTCTCTCAAACTTATTATCTGTGCCTAAAAACCAAGGTGCGCAAAAGATAATAGGTCCACACAAATCATCAGTTCATGACAGCAAAAATGAACACACTATAAAATTCTTTATTTTTAATTTAAAAGTAAAGGATTACATCCCCAACAGAAGTTATAAACCATAAAAATAACAAAAAGAGAGTTGGCAACTACAAAATCAGAAGACACCCACCCATCACCGTGGGTCGAGCGTCGGCTGGAGTCACAGTGATGACAGGAGCGTCCTCCTCATCAAACTCCATCGGCTCCTTACCCCAGCCTTGTCCTTGGCCAGCACCACCGCGAGGAGTCTTGGGAGCCATTTCGTAAAAAGAAGTTAGGGTTTTGGAAGAAGAACTCTAAAGAAGAAGAAAGCAAAGAGAGGAAGAACTCTTTTTCTCTCTATCAGACGCCTATTTATAGGTTGGGTCATACGCGTGAACCGATGAAGGGTGACGTCAGCCGCCGCCTGGGGTTCTACAAAGTGATAACTGCAAATAATCCAAAAAGATCATCCTTAAATCTTTTTATTTATTTTGAAACGTTATCATTTGCAGATGAGCATGCGCCTCATCACAGATGCGCGGAGCAAATCATGCGCCCCGAACAGTCATGCGCCCCATTGAAGTCAACACCATACTTCTTATTCAAAGTATTCCAAAACTTGACGAAAAGTTTTAAAAACTTTGAAGGGGGTCTTGTAGAAGCATGGAATTTCAGGCGCATCCACAAGCTAGAATTCCTATGCGCCTAATATTACATGCGCCAGGGAGCTCAGATGAAGTACTTGGCACAGCAGACAACAAAAGTATAGACATCAAAAGAATATTTTTTATATGATTGTGTGGTCGTATGGGCTTTGACGGTTTTGTGGTCGTGTGGGCTTTGACGGAATTCAAATTGGTCGCGTGTGCGCGACGAATTTGATGCGTATCCGTCGAAATTCACCGTATAGACCACTTTGCACAAACTCCAATTACTTTGTGCACGTTCGTCAGATCGAGACGAAACTTACGCCAACAGAACCATATCATTTTTTTAGTCTTGTATGCCAAGTTTGGTCCGATTCTGAGATAGTTGATAAAATCACCGTTTTGCGGGCCCCACTGTCCCACTCAACGGGCAATTTTGTGCACGGCCTGCCGGAATCCAACTCTGGATATACGGTTGGGTTCGTATCGAAAAACTGGATCCGTAGACATGTAGTTTGATAATTTTAGAGACCGTTGACTCTGGCACGCTTTTCGGTGCAAAGCGGGTCCAACGGCAGACATTATTTTTGCCTGAAATTACTGTTTTGCCCCTGTGTCCAGAATTGGACTTAAGGACAGACAATCCTAGCTAATTTGACTATTCTGAGAACGTTGGTAATGTTTATTTCAGCTTTCGGAGACAGTTGTGATGACTTGGACTTTCTGACTTATTGATTGGAGTTACATTGTTGGTTCTTCGTGCAACCCCCAGGCAAGTATACCTTGCCTTTCTATACAGCTTTATTTACATGCACTGTCTTTTTTTATTGTCCAGTTTTCTCATATTATTGATATGTATCTTTCATATCCTGTTCATATATTGGTACCATTGATTTGTAGACCATGTTCACAGTTAGCCTTGTGTCTTATTGGTCGTACCTTGATTGAGTCGTGCCTTCGTGTCTTGAACCTTGAAGCTAACCTGCGAGTCCACAATAGGGACGAGGGTTAGTAGTTATTGGTCCACACCTGCGAGTCCATACTAGGGACGAGGGTGATGCTAGCATGCGAGTCCACACTAGGGACGAGGGTTAGTAGTAGATGCTAGCCTGCGAGTCCACATTAGGGACGAGGGTTAGTAGTATAGGGTTTACGCCTGTGAGTCCACACTAGGGACGAGGGTGATGCTAGCCTGCGAGTCCACAATAGGGACGAGGTTTAGTAGTAGATGCTAGCCTGTGAGTCCACATTAGGGACGAGGGTTAGTAGTATAGGGTTTACGCCTGCAAGTCCACACTAGGGACGAGGGTGATGCTAATCTGCGAGTCCACACTAGGGACGAGGATTAGTAGTTGTTCAAACCTGCGAGTCCATACTAGGGACGAGGGTTTGAGTATTCGTTTCGGTTATCCGTTGACATCTTGACATGAGTTCTCTAGTCCTTGTTCAGCAGTTCATTTTCGTGTAGACAGTGTATAGATTTGTGCTTATTCATTACTCAGTTTTATTTGTTTATTCTGTATTTTTCTCCATGCATAATAAACTGTTAGAAGGACTCGTTTTTATGTATCTTGCTAGTCCTCTGAGGACCTGATGATCTCTTCCGGTTAGCGACTACATGGAGTTAGTTAGCAGAGCAGGATGATAGAGGATTGCGATGTATGATACAGGTATTTGTTTGTGTTATTTCTTTATTATCTTCTCGTGCTTTATATTCCATACCATGATATACTCTGCTTATTTATAGGCTCATATCATTCTTAGAGTCTAATCGAACAATATGCTAATGGACTGCAGACCATGACCCATACCTGTTCATTCTTATTTTATATGATTCATGTGGATTGAGATATAGTTTAGATTAGATATGATACCCATGACCTTGACAGCTTATACGTACTCGAGTTGGGCTGGAGTCCGCTCGATGCGTAGCTGGACTTGCTCACGCTCTCGCGTCCGAAAAGTGGGTACGGGTCGTGACAAGTTTTTGTGGTGGCCCATGCAGGTCAGAGCATATCGTACCGGATAAGTAACTGTACTGGTTCGAGCCTGCGACCTTGACTAGACCTTAGAAATCTCAATCCACACTGCCTTGAAAATTCTCCTAGAAATTCTTTACGTCCTTGAAAACTCCATAATTGCTCTCGATTATACTTCCTTGCTTTCCGTACCGTTGATTCTCGTCCCATCCTATTTCGGAGTGACGAACAATCGTGCTGTCTAGAATTCATTAGAAATCCTTAAATTATAGTACATATTGCTTGACTATTGAGTGTTTGGTTGTTTATAGATATGAAGGACTATATATGTCATATGCCTAGATATCTGTCCAGTAGAAGTATTAGCAACTAGTTAGAAGACCATAAGACTTTAGTGACTGTGTTTTGAGGAGTAGCGTGACCAAAGGTGGGTAGAAGTCCTCCAGTATTCGGAGTTATAAAATGGCTAGGGAGGATTATAGAATATATTTGAGAAGTTAAATTTGGGGAGATTTAGTAATAGTAGACTTTGAATTTAAGGGATGGTCATGAATTGGAATTTCGAGGACGAAATTATTTTTAAGGTGGATAGATTTGTAGCTCCCCTTCCCGAATTTTTTTTTGAAATATTTATTTATTTATTTATTTGATTTAAATGGGGATTTTAGAATTTTTATAAATATTTATTTAGTTAATTATTACGGTAGATAATTTTAGCCATGGTTGAGATTTGGAGTACAAGGCGACTAGGAATCATGGCACAGATAGTGCAGTGGCATGCTTTGACTAGTGTATTAGCCCTGATAGGAAAGACCGAGCCATAGTGACGTCCTAACTAGGAAAACTAGGCCAAGTTGCGACTTAACCCTACCGAAGATTTTAGTTATGTTTAATTATATTATTGAATTTTCGGGAACCCGGTTGTACCGAACCTGTCCAGATTGGACCCAAGTCAAACCCAAGCCCATGTAGTCATGTAGTGGGACCAAATACGACCTTGTAGACATGTTTGGCAAATGCAAATATTTTCGTGTATATTTTTAGGAATTAGCAATTATTTTCTAAATAATTGTTATAGGAAGATTATAGGTATTATCATTATTAAATAAGGTTTTACAAAATTTGTAGGGTCGTATGGAGCCAGATAAGTAGTGTGCATGTGGTACCGTTAGAAACGACTTTTTGGCTATTTAATTGTTATTAGGATTTATATTTTGTTGTTATTAAATGTTAACAGTTTATATTTATTAAATTATTTATTTTATAAATGATATATATATTATATATGTGAATATGTATATATATATTTAATACGTGTGTACGTATATGTACATATAAATATATATTATATATGTGAATATGCATATATATAAATATATATATATATATATATATATATATATATATATATATATATATATATATATATATATATATATATATATATATATATATATATATAAATATATATATATATATATATATATATATATATATATATATATATATATATATATATATATATATATAAATATATTAAATGTGTGTATGTATATATAAATGTATGTTATATGTATATTTGTATATATAAATATATTATATATACGTGTGTATGTATAATATATAGGAATATGTGAGTTTGTATATATATATATATAAATATATTTGTAATTATATGTATATATATATATATATATATATATATATATATATATATATATATATATATATATATATATATATATATATATATATATATATATATATATATATATATATATACAAAACAAATATATATATATATATACAATATATACATAAAAAAAAAAAAATATATATATATATATATATATATATATATATATATATATATATATATATATATATATATATATATATATAAAATATATATATATATATATATATATATATTAAATGTGTGTATGTATATATAAATGTATGTTATATGTATATTTGTATATATAAATATATCATACATACGTGTGTATGTATAATATATAGGAATATGTGAGTTTGTATATATATATATATAAATATATTTGTAATTATATGTAAATAGGTATAAGTATTTATATGTAAATATGTATGTATAAACATATATGTATATATACATGTTAATAAAAGGAAAAGAATTAATAAGCAAAACCCAACCACCTTAAAACCAGGCCTGAGCCCAACCCAGTGTGCGGCCTAGCCAAATCCCCACATCGTTCAACCCACACCAGACCCGACCCAATTATCCCCCATAAAACCCAACAGCCGAGCAACAAGTCCCCAAAGCAGCCCCAGGCAATGCTCAGCCCGAGCTATCCCGAGCCCACCCGAGCTTTACATTCTCTCTGCGCGATTACTTAAGGAGAGGAGGAACCACTCGCCAAACCCTAACCGCCCTCCAGTGCCGACACCCTACCCTTTGTGCACGCCCACCACGCTGCTGGCCGGCCACCGCCGAGGGCCGCCGGTCACCGGAGTCGGCCAGGCCGCCGCGAACAGCACGCACTGCCGCATAGGACAGCAGCAGGTGAAAGTTGTGAGCGCGACTTCGTTGAGACGTTTCGTCGGACACGGTGGACCGTTTTGCGAGCTGTTTGATCTGGTATACTCGCAACCTATACGAGTTTAATCGTCTTCAAATGCTTTCCTTTAGATTGCATTAATCAGTCCAAAAAACCCTCTCAAAAATTGACGAAAATCTGTTCGAAACAGAGCAGTTTTCGAAAGCGAAACCACTGTTTTGGAAGGCCAAAATTGGCCAATCCAGTTAGGTATTTCAAAATCTAATTGAACAACTATTTAGACAACATATACATGATCACAACTCTTTTAATAGACTCTGTTTTCGTAAGGTAGGTAGGAAGATATTGGATTCCGAAGTTTACCAAAAAAACCCGTTTTTAGAATATTAAAAATCATGAAATCCTTCCACACGACGTGCGTCCCGCCAAACCGGGCGACGTGGTCGCGAACTGAAAGCATCAAAAGCTGCACAACGGTTTTGTGGTCGTGTGGGCTTTGACGGAATTCAAATTGGTCGCGTGTGCGCGACGAATTTGATGCATATCCTTCGAAATTTACAGTATCGACCACTTTGCACAAACTCCAATTACTTTGTGCACGTTCGTCAGATCGAGACGAAACTTGCGCCAACAGAACCATATCATTTTTTGGGTCCTGTATGCCAAGTTTGGTCCGATTCTGAGACAGTTGATAAAATCACCATTTTGCGGACCTTACGGTCCCACTCAACGGGAGATTTTGTGCACGGCCCGCCGGAATCCAACTCTGGACATACGGTTGGGTTCGTATCAAAAAATTGGATCCGTAGACATGTAGTTTGACGACTTTAGAGACCGTTGACTCTGGCACACTTTTCGGTGCAAAGCGGATCTAACGACGGATATCGTTTTTGCCCAAAATTACCGTTTTGCCCCTGTGTCCAGAATTGGACTTAAGTGCAGACAATCCTAGCTAATTTGACTATTCTGAGAATGTTGGTAATGTTTATTTCAGCTTTCGGAGACAGTTGTTATGACTTGGACTTTCTGACTTATTGATTGGAGTTACATTGTTGGTTCTTCGTGCAACCCCCAGGCAAGTATACCTTGCCTTTCTATACAGCTTTATTTACATGCACTGTCTTTTTTTATTGTCCAGTTTTCTCATATTATTGATATGTATCTTTCATATCCTGTTCATATATTGGTACCATTGATTTGTAGACCATGTTCACAGTTAGCCTTGTGTCTTATTGGTCGTGCCTTGATTGAGTCGTGCCTTCGTGTCTTGAACCTTGAAGCTAACCTGTGAGTCCACAATAGGGACGAGGGTTAGTAGTTATTGGTCCACACCTGCGAGTCCACACTAGGGACGAGGGTGATGCTAGCCTGCGAGTCCACACTAGGGACGAGGGTTAGTAGTAGATGCTAGCCTGCGAGTCCACATTAGGGACGAGGGTTAGTAGTATAGGGTTTACGCCTGCGAGTCCACACAAGGGACGAGGGTGATGCTAGCCTGCGAGTCCACAATAGAGACGAGGGTTAGTAGTAGATGCTAGCCTGTGAGTCCACATTAGGGACGAGGGTTAGTAGTATAGGGTTTACGCCTGCGAGTCCACACTAGGGACGAGGGTGATGCTAATCTGCGAGTCCACACTAGGGACGAGGATTAGTAGTTGTTCAAACCTGCGAGTCCACACTAGGGACGAGGGTTTGAGTATTCGTTTCGGTTATCCGTTGACATCTTGACATGAGTTCTCTAGTCCTTGTTCAGCAGTTCATTTTTGTGTAGACAGTGTATAGATTCGTACTTATTCATTACTCAGTTTTACTTGTTTATTCTGTATTTTTCTCCATGCATAATAAACTGTTAGAAGGGCTCGTTTTTATGTATCTTGCTAGTCCTCTGAGGACCTGATGATCTCTTCAGGTTAGCGACTACATGGAGTTAGTTAGCAGAGCAGGATGATAGAGGACTGCGATGTATGATACAGGTATTTGTTTGTGTTATTTCTTTATTATCTTCTCGTGCTTTATATTCCATACCATGATATACTCTGCTTATTTATAGGCTCATATCATTCTTAGAGTCTAATCGAACAATATGCTAATGGGTTGCAGACCATGACCCATACCTGTTCATTCTTGTTTTATATGATTCATGTGGATTGAGATATAGTTTAGATTTGATATGATACCCATGACCTTGACAGCTTATACGTACTCGAGTCGGGCTGGAGTCCGTCCGATGCGTAGCTGGACTTGCTCACGCTCTCGCGTCCGAAAAGCGGGTGCGGGTCGTGACATCTCCAAAGCCCAAGGAAGATGGGAGCACCACAATTCTGATCTACGGCTCTTCCAGCATAACGGAAATAGGGCTCGAGCATCCCGATCTTTGGATGCAACAGGCACCTTCCGCCTGCCTCAGAAGTCCTCGATTTTAACTTTTGGATGTAACAGTCACCTTCAAGTACATGAATGAAGATAATTCATCGCATCTTCACCCTCGGGAGCATCTCGTCAACAGAATGTGCACGAACAAATAAGTTCATTCGGGAAGACGTGAGAGAACGAGAAGCAAACTCTCCCCTTGCAGCTATTTTTAGGCCGGGCAAATCAAACCCATGTGCCAAGTGGCGGGCTCTCCGAATCCTGTGCAATAAATTTGCATTTATGGTGATGAACCTGACGCTTAGAAATTGGCCAAGTCAAAAACGGCTATTTAAAGCACTCGAGGAACACAACAGTCGGACCAATAAAGACGCATCATGCAAATGAATACGCCGGTCAGATACCGCACATCCTACAGACGCGTCGGTCGTTACCAAGCGCCCTGTATGGATGCACCCTACAAAGCACAGATCCATGTATCCTAATCAACATGGACCCATGCGCCCAGTGGAATGCAGATCAATGTGCCCACTCAACAGCCCATCACCCGTCAAAGAATATTAAATGCTGAAGTCCTGACACGACAGCAGCCATGCCTCGATGACAGAGCAGCAACAGCTTTTACAGAAAATGAAGCACCGCTGACGTCACCGTCATCATTAATCTCTTTGGCGGTTACAACCCACGTGGCTGCCCAACCATTCGCATGCACCTCTGCAGCCATGCGTCCAAACCTCTACATGTGCTTCATGAGCCATGCGCCTCAGACCTTCCTCTGATCCCTAAAGATAGAGGTCAAGTCGCTACTGAAGCTTCGTATGCGCCTCAAAAGCTGCGCGCCCAGACTGGTTCTGAAGGTTACGAGCCAGTCTTTTTATGCGCCCAATCCCAGGCGCATCCTATCAGATTACCCTCCACCAAATTCGAGATCTTTGAGCTACGAACGTGCGTCTCCCGCAGCTTCAACCATGTGGCATTCCCACATACAGGCGTATCCTACATATGCGTGCATGAGCAGCCAACCTGCTGCATATAAATAGGAGGATCATTTCCTTCTTCGAGAGACCTACGGACAGACAGACCTTCATACACACATAGTGAGAGAGGCAGATACAGACACTCAACGTCTTCTTCCTCTCCGCAAGCTCCAGTACCCAGAGCAACTCAGACCTTCAGAGAATCGAGAACCGTCGTCAGATCGTCAATGGAGTCAACGCATTACCACTCGCTCCATCGACACAGGAACCCAGATAAACAAAAGTGTACTCCTAGGACTACATCTAAGTCCTACATTGTAACACTGTTCTGTTTGTAATTAAAATTGCAATCAAAAGATTTTAATGGCAAACAGCGTTCGAGAAGCACGACGCGTTCAAGGACAGGTTCGAGTGCAGCAGCCACTCCTGTCGACGCAGCGCCGGACCCTTATCCAGGTCCCCCTTCTTCTTCACCTCCTCCGGGGGCTTCGTCGAGGGCTTCCTAGCTCGGCTGGCCGTGATGACCATTCCGATGCTCCTCTCCGATGGATGTAGGGTTAGGATTTGGGGACGAGATTAGGTGGATTTGGGGATTAGGGTTTTGGATCTATAGGAGAAAAGAAAGGAGGAGGAAGAGGAAGAATAGGAGAATGAAGATGTAGAGGAGGAAAAGGAGAAGGGAGATGTAGATTCGAGGTCTCCTTCTCCATCGGCTGGGGGATGAGAGAGATGAAGAAATAGAAATGAGAGGAAAGAATCGGCAAATAAATGAAGCGGAATGGAATGACTAACGTCAATATAGATTTATATTTCAAAAAAATTACCAAAATGGCAGCTGAAAAAAATACTCCAATTTTTTTAGGCATATATTAGTTGACGGTTATTACCGAACCGTCACTGAATAAAAGGATGTTTCTTGACGGATCCTCTAAAACTGTCAACTATTATGCTGCAAGATTGCTAAATTAAAATAAAATGAGGCATTTCTTGACGTAAGGCTAAATCCGTCAAGATAACCCATTTTTTTGATGGTTTTTTACGACCATCAACTTATAAACCATCAAGAATCGTCATTTTTTTTGTAGTGCTAACTAATTGCACATTATGGACAACACCAGAATTAAAGATTCTAACTATTGTATGTCCCCTGCTTATTCCTGAACATAAATTTGTCCATAAAGCTAATTGCAAGCATCAGTCAGAACTGAGATAATCAATCTCAGAAAAACTGATGTATCAGTCTTAAACCATTCTATGTTCTGTCCTATAGTTCAGTCCAAGCCATCTCAGATTTTAGGCTGATACAATATCCCTATGAAAAACTGATGCAATCAGTCCTAACACCAATCCAATCCATCCTATCACCAATCCACTCAGTCCTTCAAACTTATTCTTCAAAATAGATCACTGACTTTCCTAACATTGCTAACATTCTACCATTTTATCATTCTAACAGGGATTATGAGAATCCTGTTCTCAGATACAGGTTGGCCGAGTGTGCTACCTTGGATTTGGGTATAACAGTTAAAACAAAGTAAGGTAAGGGAAAATTGATTGACTGATACTGAACAGAAAAGAAATAGTAGTTCCTGATACAGTGAATTGTTGGTTCACAATAACCTTCAGTCCTCAACCATAAGATATAACTCTATCAAGGAGAACAAGATAACACAGGACCTAGAATATCAATTTGCCCTGATCTCACCAAAATCAAAACTGGGACCAATTTGCAAGGACACAGTCCTGCTATTGATAGGATATCAAGATCACCAACTCGACTGAACCTACTAGTCGACAGCCCACAGTTTAAGTTAATTATAACCTAACAATCAAAGAATAAGGTGATGCTCCACCTCTCAAGAATTTAAATTAAACATTAGCTAATGTCTATCAAGATTTAGGAAAACCAATAAAACACAGGTTTAAACAGAACATTCTAGCATTGCCACACGAGTATCAACATGTTCTTCAATTATCAATTCTATCAATAATATAGTTACCATAACTTGACACCATCCCACACCAAGATTTCAGTTGCAATGACCTAATCAACCCTTAACCTAAACTAAAATCTGTAGTTTAGTTTCTCCCACAACAATCCTAGAAAATCACAGCTACAAATCAAGCACACAATAATGTACTAACGATTATTGGTTTAGAAATCAAACCTGAATGTGTATTAGGCCTGAATAGTCACTGAATTGATTCTGACACAGTCCTCCGTATCTGAGAAGGATCGGACACAAACTAAACTCCTCTCGAAAAGCCTGATCTATCGATCGAATCAAGTACTCTGCATCTGGATCGATCCAACTGATGGAAGTAATGAAATAGTACTTAGGAAAATATCAAAAGAATAAGAACAATTCTAATTAATCAGCGTCACACAGATCATCATTACAGTGTCGAAGGGTTCGTGATTGAACTCACGGATACGAAATCAGTTCATATTCAGGAATTTAATTGAAGGAGAAGTTAAGAAGAGTACTCACGATCAAATCTCGAACGAATGATTTCTCAATTCCCGGCTGATCAAACTCCAATGATATGAACTCGATCCTTCAATATCAATAATAGAGGAAATTGAAATCAACCTTATCAACGAGAAGGGATAAGAATTAGAATTCGAATCTACATAGGAATTCACCACTCACCCTCAATTCTCGTTGAAGAAGAAGAACACTGACCAACAGTAGTTCGAGAAGAGTTATTGTCGATTCACCCAGAAAGAAAACTGAAGATCCAGTGCCACCGATCAAGGAAGGATACTCGTCGATATAGCCATGATCGAGGTTCTTCCTAGATCTAGGGTTAGATCTAAATTGGGAGAAAATAATTTAAAATCAAAACTTGAAGAGGAAGGAGGAATGCTAACAAAATTGATGGAAAGGGGTGGTGCTCGGCCCTACTTATAGGTTGTTAGGAAATTAAAAAATAGAATAATTGGCGGAAAGAATTTTAGGGAGTTTGTTAGAGCACATGGCTCGGCTATCAGGAATTTAGTCGAAGAGGAGAAATCTAACCGTTAATTTGCAAACAAGGATTTAAATCCATTCTTCTTCTTTAAGAAGAAAGAATAGGAGAAGTATCAATAATAATACTGATTGCTACTCCATGGGCCTATGGGCCGAGCCAGCCCATTACCAAATTCAACAAAAAATGAAATAAATAAATTTGATTAGTCAATCTACAATAGTAAATATAATAAACTAGTTAAAAAAAACTTAAAATATATGGAATTTACCAATTTGAAAAAAATGAGGTTACAAATCTTCCCACCTTTAAAAAATTTTGTCCTCGAAATTCAGAAAATATTCCGAAATTGATTCACAAAACACCACGAATATTTATTGAAACATGGAAATTTCAAAATGCTAAAATACAATCAAGTAAACAATCTAGGGTAGTGCCCTCGCATCTCATCCTCACGCTGCCATGTGGACTCTCCCGGAGAGTGGTATCTCCACATGACGCGGACGTGGAATAGTCTGGTTTCGCAGGTGCTTCTCCCTCCGATCAAGGATTTCCACTGGCTGCTCCTCGTAGGACAAGTTCGGACCCACCTCTAACTCTGAGTAGTCCACTACATGGCTCGGGTCTAGATTGTAGCGTCGAAGCGGGGACACATGGAAACTATCGTGTACTCCCTCCAAATTGGCAAGAAGCGCTAACCGATATGCCACCTCGCCAATCCGCGTAGTAACATCGAAGGATCCGATGTTCCTCGGACTGAGCTTCCTGCCTCTGCCGAAACGAATAACGCCTCTGGTCGATGAGATCTTCAGGAACACTCTATCTCCAACGGCGAACTCCACTGGCCGTCTGCTGCTGTCTGTCCAGTGCTTCTGCCGATCCTGTGCAACTCTGAGATGCTCCCTGAACAATCTGATCTTCTCAGCTGAGTCTACCACCATCTCTGGTCAAAGCAAACCCTCTCGCCAACATCGTCCTAAGATAAAGGTGTGCAACATCTCCGTCCATACAGTGCCTCGAACAGGGTTATCTCGATGCTAGCCTGATAACTTTTGTTATAGTAAAACTCTACTAGATGCAAATGATCCTCCCACGAACTGCCGAAGTCGAGTGCACAAACCCACAGCATATCCTCTAGTTTCTGAATGGTCCTCTCGGACTGCCCGTCCGTCTGTGGATGATAAGCGGTGCTGAACTTCAACTGTGAACCCAAGCTCAGCAGTAGACTCCCCCAGAAGTGTGATATGAAGCGGCTGTCCCTGTCTGAAACAATGCTCACCGGCACCCCGTGAATCTATACAATCTACCGCATGTAGAGGTCTGCAAGCTTCTCGATCGACAGTCCAACCTTGAATGGAATAAAATGAGCAGACTTCGTCAGTCTGCCCACGATAACCCAAATAGTATCCTTGTAACTAGGCGTACGCGATAATCCAGAGACGAAGTCCATGGTGATATACTCCCACTTCTATTCCAAAATAGGTAAAGGCTGGAGTAATCCTGCTGGTCTCTGGCGCTCCGCCTTGACCTGCTGGCACACAAGGCATCTGGAAACAAATCTGGCAACCTCTTTCTTCATCCCATACCACCAAACATACTCTTACAGATCCTTGTACATCTTGGTAGACCCAGGATGAATAGAATACTACGACTGGTAGGCCTCCTGTATCACCTCCTCCCACAAATCTTTGGGTACACACAATTGAGTTCCGTGCCTCAGGGATCCATCGTCTGCAATGGTGAAGTCGTCGAGCAATCCTGCCTCTGCCTGGCCTCTGAGACATCGGTGTCCCTCATTAAGAAACTGGGCCTCCTTGATCTTCTCTATCAGTCCTGACTGTATCTGCATGTGCATCAGCTGCCCTCCAACTCCTGGAAGAACAATCTCAATCCCAAGGCTCTCAAGATCCTCTAGTAGATACCGATCTATAGTAAGATACATAGCAACAAGATATCGACTGAGAGCATGTGCTACCACATTTGCCTTCTCAGGGTGGTACTGCAGATTGATGTCAAAATCTTTCATGAGTTCCAGCCATCTGCGCTGCCTCATATTCAGCTCCTTCTGAGTGAAAATATACTTCAGGCTTTTTTGGTCCGTAAAGATGTCCACTCGCTCTCCATACAAGTAGTGCTTCCACAGTTTCAAGGCAAAAATGACTGCTGCAAGCTCCAAGTCATGTGTAGGGTAATTCTTCGCATGAGGCCTCAACTGTCTAGAAGCATAAGCAATAACCCTCTTTTTCTGCTAAAGCACACATCCCAAGCCTTTCCCTGATGCATCGCTGTAGATGACGAATCCTCCTGATCCAGATGGCAAAGCTAGAACGGGCGCTGTAGTGAGTCTTCTCTTTAATTCTTCAAATGCTGACTGGCAGGCGTCACTCCAGATGAACTCCTCGTCCTTTCGTGTAAGCTTGGTCATTGGCTCTGCTATTCTGGCAAAATCCTACACGAAATTCCTGTAGTATCCTGCTAGACCCAGAAAACTACGAATCTTAGCTACTGACTTGGGAGGTACCCACGCTTCCACTGCTTCAATCATCTTGGGATCCACAGAAATTCCCTCTCCAGTCACCACATGCCCCAAGAACTCCACTCTATCCAGGAAGAACTAGGACTTCGAGAGCTTCCAGTACTGCTTCTCCTTTCGCAGAATCTCCAACACGATCCGCAGGTGCTCCACATGCTCCTCCTCGGTCTTCGAATATATCAGAATGTCGTCAACGAAGACTACGACAAACTTGTCCAGATACTTATGAAAAACTTTATTCATCAAGTTCATAAACACTGCTGGGGCATTGGTGAGTCCGAACGGCATGACCAAGAACTCATACTGGCCGTAACGGGTGTTGAAAGCTGTCTTCGGAATATCCTGCCCCCGAACCTTCATCTGACGGTAACCCGACCGAAGGTCAATCTTGGAAAATACCTTCGCCCCACTCAGCTGATCAAACAGCTCATTAATCCGCGACAACGGGTATCTATTCTTGATGGTGATGTTATTGAGTGCAGGGTAATCGATACACATCCTCACAGTCCCATCCTTCTTGGGCACGAAGAGTACCGGTGCTCCCCAGGATGAAGCACTGGACCGAATAAAACCTTTGCCTTCCAACTCATCAATCTGGGCCTTCAACTCTGCAGCTTCCTTCGGGTTAATTCTGTAGCAATGTTGGGACTTCGGCGCTGATCCGGGCACTAGGTCGATGCTGAACTCCACATCTCGATCTAGCGGCAATCCTGGCAACTCTTCGGGAAAGACGTCAAGAAACTCTGCAATCAGCAGATACGAAAACTCCTGGGCTTCTGCAACTTCTCCGAAGTGGACTCCCTCTGGCCTCTCTGCGATCCATCTTCTGACCTCGAATGGCAGAACTCCAGGTGGGCTGAAAGTGACCTTCCCTTCATGGCAGTCTATTACGGCAAACTGCTCGCTCATCCAGTCGATGCCAAGGACTACATCAAATCTGGACAATGGCATCACTAGAAGTCGAGCCCTAAGCTCCCGTCCAGCTATAGTGATAGGGCAATCCACCATGTCACTAACTGGCACTATCCTTCCTCCTGTCATAATCCGACTGTTCCTCCTAGTGGGCTTGGGTGTGAAGCCGTATCTATGTAGAAACTCATATGATATAAAGTTATGTGTGGCTCTAGAATCAAACAATGCAATAGCAGGAAATGAATATATGATAACAGAACCTGTGATAACATCTGGAGCTGCCTCCTCCTCCTCAACTGCGGCCATGACGTAAGCACGTCCCCGCTGTGGTCCTTCCCTCTGCTGCTGCTGGTGCTGTACAAACCTCTGCTGCTGAGGTGGTAGAGCTCCTCCTCTCTGGGGTATAGCAGGCACTGCTCTGGGTGGTACAGGCGGTCCTCCAGCTCCTCGGGGTCCTCCTGCAGTATGGTTGTAACCTGCTGACAGTCTCTCATCTGATCTGCATCTGACCCGCATAATAGGCAAAGTCCGAGCCTCTTGCGACAGACCTCCACGTGGTGCCCCGGTCGATGACAGTATGTGCAAGTGACTCCCTGCTGTCTCTGATGCTGAACTGTTAGAACTCTGGCATGACGGTGCTGAACTGCTGTATGCTGGGCTGGCCTCATCTGAGTCTGCATCTGCACCCTCTTCGCCGGTGCCTAGTAACTGCTGCTGCCGATGTCCCTATCCCTCTTGGGCCTCGGGTCCATCTCCTTCTCAACTGCCTGAGTGACCTTGAGGATGCTCGAGTAAGTAGTCGCCTGGCTAATAGCTTCTGCGTACCGTAGCTCTCTAGTCAGGACCTTCTTGAATCTCCAGGCCCTCTCCTCCGGTGTGCCGACTAGGTTCTCTACGAGCCTGCTGAGTCGGGTGAACTCTGAAGTATGCTTTGTCACTGACATCATCCCCTGCTGCAAGGCCTCGAACTGCATCCGAAGCTCGTTTCTCTCGTTGTCTGGGAAAAACTTTTCCTTGAACAGAGTTTTGAAATCTGCCCAAAGAACCTACGGTGCTACCAACTGGGGCTCCTCGCGGTACCAGGCTCTGGCAAGGTCGAACGGTCGTATGCTCGCCACCTCTACATTCAAGTCATCAGGGTTCCTCACCATCTTCAGCGTCCTCTCCGTATTTTCTAGCCACTCGTCTGCATAAACGATCTCCTCATTGCCCTAAAAGTCCATCAGACAGAGGTTTTGGTAGTCCCTGGCCGTCCCCGGTCTCCATGCTGCTAGTGCTGGAGGTGCTACCGGTGCTGGTCCTGCCATCTCTCGAGTCCTGAGTACGTCGACGACGGTCGCTCTGAACTGTGCTGCCTGGTGGTTCTGGGCCTCCATAAACTGCTGGAACATGGCCATCACCTGGGCACTATCAAACATCATCGTCGATGGAAATAGAGGAAAGATATGAGGCGGTGGTGGAAGCTGATCTGCTGGAACGTCTGGTGCGGGCTGATCCGAACTGCCTACAACTCCGGGCTGATCCGCAGTCTTCCTCGTAGTGACCATCCTACAATAGAAAGAAAACTTCGTTGGTTGACAAACCCTAAAACCTAATAAACAATGTTTTTATAATATCAATGCACCTGATAAACCTGATATACCCTTATTTCTCGATTTTTCCAATGCTGTGATCAAGTTTCCCTAGTGTAATCAAGTCCTCCAATAGTACGCTAAGTCCTAGGTACCATTCGTGTAGACCTGCATGGGCCACCACTAAAAATATATCACGACCCGCTCCCGAATAATCGAACACGAGTCGGACACGCCCAGCCTTCGTCGTTGGACACGACAAAGTAAGTTGTACTAATCTAGGAAAAGCTAACCAGATATACAAGAGTAAATGTGAACACAACATCTATAAACGAATCCCAAATCCAGATACATGTCTCAAGGTTATTACATTCCAGCAAATTAAAGTAAAGTCTAATAGTCTCAAAATACAGGGAAATATAACTGCTAAGGTAAAGTGCTCTAGGCTTCCTTAGCCTCTAAGTCCTGGGCAACATCAACTGGCTCATAGGTGCATCCAGGCTCCTTCCCATAGTAAGTATCACAGATAGCCTCCAGCTCAACTGCAACATATCCTAGTCAGGAGCAGAGCTAAGTATATCCAAGGAAATAAATATGAACATCATGGTATAAACAAGAAATAGGAAATATATATAAGTACGAGAAATGAGAACAAGGCATGGAACTGAACATGAGTACTGAAAGTAAATACAGGGAACATGATAAGGGTCCTGAACATAAAATACAACCTGAACATGAAATACAACCTGAATCCTGAAATGTGCAATATTGAAATACATCCAGAGTGTTTGATCGGCTTGGTAGATTCAATGAACATGAAAAGGTACGGCTTTGGTCCCACGTGCATGATGCGGCGCCTAAGCTATGCACATGAATAGTAACATGGGTTTGATCACACATCTGTAGGATTTCCCCTTCAAGACACAAGTAAACTCAAGAAACATGAAACAAGACAATCCCATGATTCATCGTGTCAACAAGGTGATACAGGAATGAATATACAAGACATGAGAAAATAAACAAGTTCGAGGAGTATACTTGCCTTGCTCAGGGTGATCAAGTATGGGATGTACTGCTGGATATCCTCCTGTTTTAATATAGTACAATTGATTAAGTTAAACTCTAAATAACATACACTAGTTGCTATCATCTTCTAATCAAGTTCAATTATCTTCATGATTTACTAGTTGTACCAAAATAAGCATGTTCCGTACTATACTCAACTATAACTCTAGGGTTTAAACTAACATTCATCTCATACAATTACCTCTGATATTACATCATCACCCACTATTTAGCCAAGGTTACAGGTTAACACTTACCTCTCTAATACAATAACCTAACCTTAGTAACAGAAAAATTGAAGCTAGTTAATACAACTAAAATGAATGAGGCTTCATGGTAATACTAATCTAATCTGTTGACACATGCTTCAAATGAAGTTATACATAAAGTTTAGGATACTGTCAACAAAGTAACCTTAACCAAAGCTTCTACAGGATGCTTAAAAGGTGAACCAATATGTTAAGCATCATACCATGCTCACTCACAAAGTTATGTTAAACCTGAATAATTGCACACAAGAGACTAAAGAAGTATTAAACAAAAGACATTTGATTGCAAGGAGGGCTGATGAGCTAAAATCTATAGTCCCCATATTATGTTTTAGGAAAACAGATCAGACATGCTAATATCAGCCTTTCTCTCATCAGTATATTTCTAAGCACTGATCACTGCATGACCGTTCCCATATCTACTGTCCTGAACTTAATTGACATCCCAAAGTCTAAATTACATCATCCAATACTCGATTTCTACAAGCTACAAATCCTGGAGACTTAATACCTATCTAAGGTTTTAAACTCAGTCTTCTCAACTACCCTGTTCTCAGGTTGAAAACCAGTTGTTACCAACAAATGGTATCAACCACCCTTAGCAGCAAATAGCCACAATAATGTGTCCTGCACACATTGACAGTCCATAGGTTACTGGACAAATCTTGGGTCACTGAATCAACAGTCCAAGCCAAGAGTAGGACTGATATCTTCAGTCCAGTCCAAAGCCATCTCTAACATCTGAAATTAAACCATTCCTATTGGGGGTCAGTCCAGAACATGTTATATTAGTCCTTACACTGATCTGGAAATCAAACTATAATCTCAGTATCTCAACCACATTCATCTATTACACTATTTTCTCAAGTATTCCAACACTGACTCACTATGTAGCTAAGGTTACAGACCAACTTCCTTCTCCTAACTAATTGCACATTATGGACAACACCAGAATTAAAGATTCTAACTATTGTATGTCCCCTACTTATTCCTGAACATAAATTTGTCCAAAAAGCAAATTGCAAGCATCAGTCAGAACTGAGATAATCAATCTCAGGAAAACTGATGTATCAGTCTTAAACCATTCTATGTTCAGTCCTACAGTTCAGTCCAAGCCATCTCAGATTTCAGGCTGATACAATATCCCTATGAAAAACTGATGCAATCGGTCCTAACACCAATCCAATCCATCCTATCACCAATCCACTCATTCCTTCAAACTTATTCTTCAAAATAGATCACAGACTTTCCTAACATTCCTAACATTCTACCATTTTATCATTCTAACAGGGATTATAAGAATCCTGTTCTCAGATGCAGGTTGGCCGAGTGTGCTACCTTGGATTTGGGTATAACAGTTAAAACAAAGTAAGGTAAGGGAAAATTCATTGACTGATAGTGAACAGAAAAGAAATAGTAGTTCCTGATACAGTGAATTGTTGGTTCACAACAACCTTCAGTCCTCAACCATAAGATATAATTCTATCAAGGCGAACAAGATAGTACAGGACCTAGAATATCAATTTGCCCTGATCTCACCAAAATCAAAACTGGAACCAATTTGCAAGGACACAGTACTGCTATTGATAGGATATCAAGATCCCCAACTCGACTGAACCTACAAGTCGACAGCCCACAGTTTAAGTTAATTGTAACCCAACAATCAAATAATAAGGTGATGCTCCACCTCTCAAGAATTTAAATTAAACATTAGCTAATGTCTATCAAGATTTAGGAAAACCAACAAAACACAGGTTTAAACAGAACATTCTAGCATTGCCACACGAGTATCAACATGTTCTTCAATTATCAGTTCTATCAATAATATAGTTACCATAACTTGACACCATCCCACACTAATATTTCAGTTGCAATGACCTAATCAACCCTTAGCCTAAACTAAAATCTGTAATTTAGTTTCTCCCATAACAATCCTAGAAAATCACAACTACAAATCAAGCACACAATAATGTACTAACGATTATTGGTTTAGAGATCAAACATGAATGTGTATTAGGCTTGAATAGTCACTAAATTGATTCTGACACTGTCCTCCGTATCTGAGAAGGATTGGACACAAACTAAACTCATCTCAAAAAGCCTGATCTATTGATCGAATCAAGTACTCTGCATCTGGATCGATCCAACTGATGGAAGTAATGAAATAGTACTTAGGAGAATATCAAAAGAATAAGAACAATTCTAATTAATCAGCGTCACACTGATCATCATTACAGTGTCGAAGGGTTCGTGATTGAACTCACGGATACGAAATTAGTTCTTATTCAGGAAAATAATTCGAAGGAGAAGTTAAGAAGAGTAATCACGATCAAATCTCGAACGAATAATTTCTCAATTCCCGGCTGATCATACTCCTATGATATGAACACGATTCTTCAATATCAATAACAGAGGAAATTGAAATCAAACTTATCAACGAGAAGGGATAAGAATCAGAATTTGAATCTACATAGGAATTCACTACTCACCCTCAATTTTCGTTGAAGAAGAAGAACAATGACCAACGGTAGTTCGAGAAGAGTTGCTGTCGATTCACCCAGGAAGAAAACTGAAGATCCAGCGCCACCGATCAAGGAAGGGTGCTTGTCGACATAGCCATGATCGAGGTTCTTCCTAGATCTAGGGTTAGATCCAAATTGGGAGAAAATAATTTGAAATCAAAACTTGAAGAGGAAGGAGAAATGCTAACAGAATTGATGGAAATGGGTGGTGCTCGGTCCTACTTATAGGTTGTTAGGAAAATTGAAAAAAGAGAAGAATTGGAGGGAAGAATTTTTGGGAGTTTGTTAGAGGACATGGCTCGGCTGTCAGGAATTTAGTCGAAGAGGACCAATCTAACCGTTAATTTGCAAACAAGGATTTAAATCCATTCTTCTTCTTTGAGAAAAAAGAACAGGAGAAGTATCAGTAATAATACTGACAGCTACTGCATGGGCCTATGGGCCGAGCCAGCCCATTACCAAATTCAACAAAAATGAAACAAGTAAATTTGATTAGTCAATCTACAATAGTAAATATAATAAACTAGTTAAAAAAAACTTAAAATATATGGAATTTACCAGTTTGAAAAAAATGAGGTTACAAAACCCCCGAGCCAGACGAACGCTTGGAAGCACTCACCCCTCTTTCACCGTCGTCGCCTCCTTCCTCAACCAAATTCCATACTTAACCCTACAATCCATGGTAGAATCAGCCGCCTCCTGCCATGACCTTATCCACAGGCCCACCGGCCTCCTGGCCACGTTGGGCTCGAAGTGAAGCACGCGGTGGAGGTCACCGCTGCGGGCTCGAAGATCTCGGGGGATTCACTGGCAAACTTCCAGAGCGACACATGTGGCCACTGACCGGGTGTGCGCATCTCTATCGAAGTGTGCGACTCTCCCGCGAATTCGTCGATCGGTCCACATAGATTCCTCGCCACCCACGGTCATCATCATGTCGACCAAGCCTTCAACCAAGCAACTCCTAGGAAACAGAAATAGTACCATGAAGAAGAATTAGAGGAGGTGGGACCCTTGGGTTAAGAAAGAGCTACAGTGGCAGACTTTCTATGCTGCTACCGTTGTCTTCTTTTGATTAAAAGAAGAATAAGAAAAGAAGAATAAGGACTTGGACATAGTAGTGGAGTTCGTGGACTTCAGTCATTTTTCTATTCGCATCCATCCAAAGGCCAGGTGATCCCCTCTTCTTCCGATCTCCTTCTTCCCCTTTCCCTCTCTACTTCCCTAATCTCCTTCTCTTTCTCTTTCATAATTCTTAAAAATGAATGAGTTGACATAAAGAATAAGGCACAACAGCTAGCTACAAAAACTGTGTGTATACTTGTATTTATTTTATTATTCTAAGCCAAGTATTATTTTTACCAGAATAACTAATCTACTCTTAATAAGATGGTATTATTACTGATTTAATAAATACATCTTAGTTAAAAATGATTATTAATACTGGGGTCTTGGCCTACAAGCCAGAAGTTAGTTTTTAAACCCTAAATTAATTTTTAGCCTTTCAAGTAGTTCTTCAAAGATATTTTGATTCTTAAATGTAGCTTCCTGATTATAAAATAATTACTAGCAAATTTTTATCATCTAATTATTAAAAAGTCTTTTATCTATAAAATTTTATGTTGACAAACTTAAATTTTAGCCAAAAGCGATGGTTGATTCTTCTAAAGTATATTTTTCCTAAAATTATATATATATATGGTTTTCACCTAGATTTTGACAACTTAGAGTTTTAGTTGAAAACGAATTTTTATTTTATTTTCAAGTATATCTTTATTTAAATATTTTCAGGTAATAGACTATATTTTTCAAGTATTATACATATTTTCTAAAAATAGTAGAATTATCGTTACCCCAAATTTCTCATCGATTATCACCATTTATCCTGACGGATCCCATGTTCATGTTTCTTGCGAATTCGGACCGGTGTACAACAACCATGGCTAGTGGACTATTGGGACATGCCAGAACACCGCACAACATCAGGCGACACAGCAGGCAAGACACCTTGCCTTTACTGTTTACTTTCTTGCTCAATATCATGCATGTTTTATTTCTCATCAAGCTGTTCTTTCAAAACTATATGTAGATGCAAATTACTATATTTTATGCAATTGGCTTAGAGTTAAGGGACTACCATATGTTTAGAGCATCTCATAAACTGTCACGATGTGCCACGGATTGTGTGTGAGTTGTGAGTCGCATATAGCTTCGGACTTACGTATCGACCGTACATCGGTGCGTACAGGCCGTGCGTTAGGATATAACTACTAATAGAATTGTGTAGAAGACTTGGCAGTTATTAAGGATTAAACAGTGTCGTGGAGACGACGCATGTATAGTATCATGGGAAGGAAGGAGACAGTTATTAGCGTAGGGGCTACATGTTCAGTACACACAGATTTGGGCCGATAGTGTCTCGTATGAGCGCTACTTACTGCCCCGGGGCCGATAGTGACTCGGATGAGCGCTACTTTCTGTCCATGGTCGATAGTGTCTCTTATGAGCGCTACCTACTGCCACTCTTTATCCCTCAATGCTGAACACCTAAGCTCCTGCGTAGAACGTTGTCTTCTAAAGTGCATTATTCCACATAGCTAGAATGGTTAGGAACCTTTACTCATATACATTTTTCTGTTGAGCTCTTACTATTCAATTTATGGCATGATATTATGTGTCTTGTTACGTCCCTCTGAGGACCTGGTGATCTCTCCAGGTGTGTGTTTCGTAATTTCTTGCAGGTGCTCTAGCTAAGGCCATGTCTTCCTTCCCCCGTGCTGATTGCTCTTGGACTCGTCACTTGCTCGCTCGACCATTTCTTTCTTTGTATATTTTTCTATATTTAATTTAGTTGGCAGTGGATCTGTCTCCGCCCAACGATTGTATACATGACAAACTCAAAGTTGCTTTTATATCATTATTTATCTTCGTGGATGAGATTTAGTGCCTTGGCTCTCTATATTTTACAGCTTATGTACACATACGAGCCTTTCATTTATTCGTATATATACAGCTGGCATGATACGTTCTAGTCCATCCATTTTGGGACTGGGGTGTTACACAGGTCCTCAGGGGACATAGCAAGATACAGAGGGAACATGCCATAAAGTAAATACTGAATAACCGTAAATGCTGTCACCCCCAGTTTTCAGAAACAGGGGTATTTTTGTCATTTTTTATTTTAGAATATAAACACCCCCAAAACCAGCCTCTACCTGTCACCAAAACAGCCCCTTAGGCACCCTCAAACCTGTCCAAAACAGCCCTACATTTTTAGCATACAAGCAGCCCATGGCAGCCCTTATAAGCCCTATGTTTCAATCCACATGGACAGCCATGTTAGCCCTTCAAACCATCCTTGTTCGGTCCATAAATTCAGCCATGTAGCTGTCCTTAAACAACCTACAAACCATGCCATTTCAGCCCTATAACCAGCCCCATTTGGACAGCCTAAATCTGTCCTATATTCAGTCCAATACAGCCCTTATTAGCCCCCCCACTTGACACACATATCAGCCCACATTTGCCCTTAGTATCATCTATTCACTCATCCTACCATTCATGCATTCATTCACTCCAAAATATACCCATTCATTCTTTCAATTCATCCTTCCCCCTTCCATTTATTCAAATCAATTCATATCCATCCACCTATATTCATGTATCGACTCATTCATCCATTCATTCATTTTCTTTTCATTCACATACCCATTCATTCATTCAATCAATTCATTTTCCCTTATCCATTCATATATTCATTCACCAATCCACACATCCACTCAATTCATTCATTCATAAATCCATTCCTTTTTCCTTGAGTCTTCATTTCAGTCCCACATGGTTGTTTTGGGGTAGTGAGGGTGTATTATGGTTAGCTAGTATTTTAGAAGGTTAAGATAAGGTATTTTTAGGCTATGTTAGTAAGGTAATGTTGAATAATCAACATGTGACCTAAGATGGACTACATATCTAGGAAACCTATATTTCTTGGTAGGTAACCCTTAGATAGGATAGTATCTAACTACCCTAGGGAGCCTAGGCTAGTATCTTAAAAATTAGCAGGGTTTCCTTTGTAATGGGCAAGGTATCGGGAATACCTTGTTAAGGGTAAATATAGAATGTATAGGGTAATGTAAGGTATTGGGTTTCTAATTGTTATATGGGGTTAGAAATAGGTTGTCTTGGTAGATAATTGTTGTATAGGCTAGTACCCTACTACCCTAGGAAGTCCGGAGTGAAATTCCTAAGGGAATGCCACTTGGCGTCAAGTTAGAATGGTTTAAGGGTAAGTGTATTAAAGGGGTAATCAGGTAAATTCAAGATACGGGGTTCGGATATTCGAATTGACTTGAAACTTAGGTGATTTGTTAGGTACACCCTACAAATGTCATTTTTGAACCAATTTTGGCTCGGTTGACCCAGAGTTGACTTTTTATCCAAAAGTCAACGATGAGTCAACACTTTGTCTAAATTTGACCAAAACCAAACCAGAGTTGACCATTTGACTAAAAGTCAACTGTTGGTCAACATTTGACCAGTTAGACCTAGGGTTGACCTAGAGTTGATCAGATTTGACCAGAGTTGACCAGGGTTGACTAGTTGACTAAAAGTCAACTGTAGGCCAAGTCTTGACCCCGTTTGACTTGCTTCGACTTGTTTTGACTTGCGATGACTGGTATAACCTAGAGTCGACTTAGATTGACTTGATATAACTTGATTTGACCTAGATTGACTTGACAGGACTTAGTGTGACTCAGTGAGACCTAGTTTGACCTAGATTTCATATCATTCATTATAAATCATTCTTAACTTGTTAAACCTAAATTAACATGCAATATCTCATCTATTAGGTCTCTGATTACCACTCTGAGCATTGATATACCCTACAGCTCAGGACAGCAGGCGAGTACATTCACTGATAGTTTTTATTTTCTTGATATCTGCTATATCCAATTCAGTTGTAGTGTCTTACTTGATTTCCAGACACGATAGTTCACGGACTAGTATATGTCGGATCCTGTCATGAGATGTTGTTCCCGGGTTACTTGGTATATTGGTACATGACTCGACTTGTTACTTGTACTTGTATAGACATGGACTTGGGAGTGGGCTGATCACCTGCTTTTGAATCCCGTGTCATGACGTGTTATGTCCGGATCCTTTATACTATTCGGGGGATGGGGAGTTATTAGTGGTTGTGTGATCAAATTCCCACATTGTTCTATTGTACACATTGTTCATAGCTATACCCTCGCCTCACGACGGGTAAAGCCTTACCCTACATCGTTCATAGCTTTCCATGGTGACCGACCTTACCGCTCGATTGTACACATTGTTCATAGCCGGTCGGATGGAAAGCCTGATCATGTTTCCCAAGCCGATCACATAATGCTATAATAATTCAAGGCACATTTTATATTTACTTATCTTATCATATATCCTGTTCTGTTCTACATTCAGTACTTTCTCACCATGCTATGATATTCAGTTACTCACATATTCTATATGCCTTTATATTGTACCTTGATTGGAGACTAAGTTCTGTTCGGGAGAAGAGTTACAACTTCGGTCCTTGTTTGGTTTAAGGGTTGTAACTCAGCTTCCGAACGGTTCTCAAGTCTTCATATATCTTTGTCTTGTAGTTCATTATACTGTCTCTTATAGAATTTGTCAATTTACATAAAACTGCTGTTAGTGCTTGTACTTGCTCATTTTCCTGACAGGATACCGTTATGATATATTACAGATGACTCTGAGGCAGACTGCTCGACCTATTATGGGGTCGAGTCTGATGGAGTAGACCTGGACCATGGCTTGTTAGTAGAGCCACTAGACTTTGCTCACCCTGAGTAGAGTAGCTTAGTTAGGGTTGCCTGGCCTGCGAGCCAGCTCGTACTTTTCAGACAGTAGTATTTTATTTAATTCTGTGACTCTGTGGTGTTGTATATAGCTTTGGGCTTGTGCGGATCTCGAACTTATTTCCTGCTTTCATCTATCATATTTCCTTTCATGCTATCTATCCTAGTTTGCCTTGTGATTGAGACTGTATTGCTATGTCACCTCCATTCGGAGTGTATACTGTATAGGTACCTTTATCTGTTTAGTTGTAGTATTTATAGATGACCTAGACAGCGTTCTACCGTCGATGCTGTGGCGTAGGTTGGACGTAACCACGTACTCGTGCCCCTAATCAGGGCGCAGGTCGTGACACGTTTTTGTGGTGGCCCATGCAGGTCCGGTGTCACAATTAGTGCGATCTCGTAATGGTGCTCGACTTAGAGTACTAATTATGAGCCTGCAATTAGGACGTAGGACCTAGGATACGATAGGAGATTCTCAATCACACCTAGGAAAAAAAATTTCGATCTTTTGATTATCATGATTACTCCCCTTGTATTAAATTAATTATCCTTCTTTGATAATATCTTTTCATGTGCCATATTGATCTCCTTGTTTCAATTCGTCTCCAGGATGACGAAGACGCACCCGCAGGCCACTGAATCGAGTAGCTTGTCCGAGAGATCTGATCAGGCTGAGGAGAAGGTTCACGAGACTGCCCCCAGTGATTCCACTATCCCGGAGGCCCTAGCAGTTGCACATGGAGGTCTACCACCTCCACCCCAGAGGGTTTCGGTCGTTGTTTCAGAGATATTGCCGCTACCACCTCCGATACCGACGGATACACACTACATGTTCCTTCTCCTTCAGCAGATGATAAAGACACAGCGAGCCCAGGCAGAGGCGTAGCCGTGCCAGACGAAGGCGTCACACCGTCAGATTGAGATGCTGAGGCAGAGCATGGAGAACTCGCATCAGCTTATACTGGCAGCCGTAGAGAGAGTGGCACCGGGTACGGTGCAGGGCTCTACTGGCCAGCAGCCGTACCAGCAGCAGTCCAGGCCAGGGACAGTATTAGAATTTAGGAAGATGAGCTCCAGGGACTTCACGGGCACAGAGGGCATCCTTTATGCAGACGACTGGCTAGAGGACGTGCAGCGGAGTATGGAGCTGGCAGAGCTTCCTAGAGGACTTTGGATTTCAGCCGCAGCCAGCCGATTCTTCGACATCGTACTGACATGGTACCGCACGGATCCTCGTGCGTCGGTGAGAGAGCTGACATGGGAGAACTTTCGGAGGCTCTTCAAGGAGAAGTTCTTCCCGGATGTGGCTCTTACAACATTGGAGGGCCAGTTCGTGGGTCTAGTACAGGGGAACTCGTCGGTGGACGAGTATGCAGCAGAGTTCTTCCGCCTTAGCAGGTTCGCTCCCGATATGATTCATGATGAGGGGCAGAAGGCTCGTAAGTTCTGTAGGAGACTCATTCATGCAGTGCGTACCCGCACCTCGGGTCGCCGTGATGCGACGTTCGATCAGATATTGATGGACGTACATATTACAGAGGAGGACTTCGACCTCAAGCCGAAGAGGAGCAGAGATACCATGGGGGCGAGTTCCAGTGCCGGACCGGCCAAGCGCCCCCACTTTCAGCATCAGCAGAGGCCATTTCAGCAACAGCAGCCTTTGTTGCAGATTCAGCAGGCACCAGCGCGTGTCCAGCAGTACCAGAGACAGGGCCAGAGGCAGGCTATCGAGTGTGCCTTCTGCAAGAAGATGGGGCACACCTGGGAGGTTTGTAGGATGAAGCAGGGAGTTTGTTTATTCTGTGGAGCTCCAGACCACCAAGTGAAGAACTGTGCTGCCTGTGCAGCCAGATAGGTAGGCCAGGATGGAGTACAGCAGGCTAGAGGAGGCCAGCAGGGGCAAGCTTTCGCCATGACAGTTGAGCCCACTCAGGCAGTAGCAGAGCAGATAGCAGGTTTCAATCCTTCGATCTCATTTTCGCGTATGCCTTCTTATAAACTGTCTTGAAATTTGATTCCATCTGTTCCTTGATCGTTTGATAAAAATTTGTCTTTGTGATGTGATATTCTTCTGAGATAAGTCGTATGGGCTAGGTCGCCTCGATTATAAGATTTTAGAATCCTCTAGGGTCATGCTAGCAGGCAGAGTGAGGACATATAGTCGGATTATGGACGTATTTTTCGGGTGTAGAAATTTAAGGTTTTCGCTGCCAAGCTAGCGGCAGTGCAAAAATTTTAAATACCATAATTCTAGAGAAATGTACCTTAGTCGAGGACTCTGTGATTATCGTAGCCTTGCTCACTAGCATGACGGAGATTCTGAGTATCATGATGATTGGACAGACGCATACGATTATCGAACTGCTTAATTTTTCTGTGTTTACTTTATTTTAATTTTTGGAGGATGAATTCTTTTAAGGTGGATAGACTTATAGCACCCAGTTCTATTTGAGAGTAATTTTAAATTTTATCATTTTAGTCATTTAATTCATGCTTTGATTTTTGAGATTTTAAATTATTTTAAATTTTAAGCCATGACTTGTGATTTTGATAATTTACAATTTTTTGGTTTTAATTTCGGGGACAAAATTTTTAAGGTGGATAGATTTGTCACCCCCAGTTTTCAGAAACAAGGGTATTTTTGTCATTTTTCATTTTAGAATATAAATACCCCCAAAACCAGCCTCTACCTGTCACCAAAACAGCCCTTAAGGCACCCTCAAACCTGTCCAAAACAGCCCTACATTTTCAGCATACAAGCAGCCCATTACAGCCCTTATAAGCCCTATGTTTCAGTCCACATGGACAGTCGTGTTAGCCCTTCAAACCATCCTTGTTCGGTCCATAAATTCAGCCATGTAGCTGTCCTTAAACAGCCTACAAACCATGCCATTTCAGCCCTATAACCAGCCCCATTTGGACAGCCTAAACCTGTCCTATATTCAGTCCAATACAGCCCTTATTAGCCCCCCCCACTTGACACACATATCAGCCCACATTTGCCCTTAGTATCATCCATTCACTCACTCATGCATTCATTCACTCCAAAATATACCCATTCATTCTTTCAATTCATCCTTCCCCTTCCATTTATTCAAATCAATTCATATCCATCCACCTATATTCATGTATCCACTCATTTATCCATTCATTCATTTTCTTTTCATTCACATACCCATTCATTCATTCAATCAATTCATTTTCCCTTATCCATTCATATATCCATTCACCAATCCACACATCCACTCAATTCATTCATTCATAAATCCATTTCTTTTTCCTTGAGTCTTCATTTCAGTCCCACATGGTTGTTTTGGGGGTAGTGTGGGTGTATTATGGTTAGCTAGTATTTTAGAAGGTTAAGATAAGGTATTTTTAGGCTATGTTAGTAAGATAATGTTGAATAATCAACATGTGACCTAAGATGGACTAGATATCTAGGAAACCTATATTTCTTGGTAGGTAACCCTTAGATAGGATAGTATCTAACTACCCTAGGGAGCCTAGGCTAGTATCTTGAAAATTAGCGGAGTTTCCTTTGTAATGGGCAAGGTATCGGGAATACCTTGTTAAGGGTAAATATAGGATGTATAGGGTAATATAAGGTATTGGGTTTCTAATTGCTAGATGGGGTTAGAAATAGGTTGACTTGGTAGGTAATGGTTGTATAGACTAATACCCTTCTACCCTAGGACGCCCGGAGTGAAATTTCTAAGGGAATGCCATTTGGCGTCAAGTTAGAATGGTTTAAGGGTAAGTGTATTAAAGTGGTAATCGGATAAATTCAAGATACGGGGTTCAGGTATTCGGATTAACTTGAAACTTAGGTAACTTGTTAGGTACACCCTACAAATGTCATTTTTGAACCAATTTTGGATCGGTTGACCCAGAGTTGACTTTTTATCCAAAAGTCAACGGTGAGTCAACACTTTGTCTAAATTTGACCAAAACCAAACCAGAGTTGACTAAAAGTCAACTGTTGGTCAACATTTGACCAGTTAGACCTAGGGTTGACCTAGAGTTGACCGAAGTTGATCAGAGTTGACCAGGGTTGATCAGTTGACTAAAAGTCAACTGTAGGCCAACTCTTGATCCCGTTTGACTTGCTTCGATTTGTTTTGACTTGCGATGACTGGTATGACCTAGAGTCGACTTAGATTAACTTGATATAACTTGATTTGACCTAGATTGACTTGACAGGACTTAGTGTGACTCAGTGAGACCTAATTTGACCTAGATTTCATATCATTCATTATAAATCATTCTTAACTTGTTAAACCTAAATTAACATGCAATATCTCATCTATTAGGTCTCTGATTACCACTCTGAGCATTGATATACCCTACAGCTCAGGACAGCAGACGAGTACATTCACTGATAGTTTTCATTGTCTTGATATCTGCTATATCCGATTCAGTTGTAGTATCTTACTTGATTTCCAGACACGATAGTTCACGGACTAGTATATGTCGGATCCTGTCATGAGATGTTCCTGGGTTACTTGGTATATTGGTACATGACTCGACTTGTTACTTGTACTTATATAGACATGGACTTGGGAGTGGGCTGATCACCTGCTTTTGAATCCCGTGTCATGACGTGTTATGTCCGGATCCTTTATACTATTCGGGAGATGGGAAGTTATTAGTGGTTGTGTGATCAAATTCCCACATTGTTCTATTGTACACATTGTTCATAGCTATACCCTCGCCTCACGACGGGTAAAGCCTTATCCTACATCGTTCACAGCTTTCCATGGTGACCGGCCTTACCGCTCTATTGTACACATTGTTCATAGCCGGTCGGATGGAAAGCCTGATCATGTTTCCCAAGACGATCACATAACGCTCTAATGATTTAAGGCATATTTTATATTTACTTATCTTATCATATATCCTGTTCTGTTCTACATTCAGTACTTTCTCACCATGCTATGATATTCAGTTACTCACATGTTCTATATGCCTTTATATTGTACCTTGATTGGAGACTAAGTTCTGCTCGGGAGAAGAGTTACAACTTCGGTCCTTGTTTGGTTTAAGGGTTGTAACTCAGCTTTCGAACGGTTCTCAAGTCTTCATATATCTTTGTCTTGTAGTTCATTATACTGTCTCTTATAGAATTTGTCAATTCACATGGAACTGCTGTTAGTGCTTGTACTTGCTCATTTTCCTGACAGGATACCGTTATGATATATTACAGATGACTCTGAGGCAGACTGCTCGACCTATTATGGGGTCGAGTCTGATGGAGTAGACCTGGACCATGGCTTGTTAGTAGAGCCACTAGACTTTGCTCACCCTGAGTAGAGTAGCTTAGTTAGGGTTACCTGGCCTGCGAGCCAGCTAGTACTTTTCAGACAGTAGTATTTCATTTAATTCTGTGACTCTGTGGTGTTGTGTATAGCTTTGGGCTTGTGTGGATCTCGAACTTATTTCCTGCTTTCATCTATCATATTTCCTTTCATGCTATCTATCCTAGTTTGCCTTATGATTGAGACTGTATTGCTATGTCACCTCCATTCGGAGTGTATATACTGTACAGGTACCTTTATCTGTTTAGTTGTAGTATTTATAAATGACCTAGACAACGTTCTACCGTCGATGCTGCGACGTAGGCTGGACGTAACTACGTACTCGTGCCCCTAATCAGGGTGCGGGTCGTGACAAAGGGTGAACTAACCAGCTAAGTGAATGCACATTGAAGACAACCCTAGTGCATATGGATAGGTAAATAAGGATTTAGCGTCGAAGCACGAGCCGACGTGGGATCACGAGCCAACATATATCTAGGGTGTATGGCATCTATAATCCCTCATATCTATAAACAACCAAATATTCAATAGTCAAGCAATATTATACTATTACTTAAGAATTTTTGATGAATCCTAGACAGCACGATCGTTCGTCCCCTCGAAATAAAGAGGGACGAGAATCAATGGTACAGAAAGCAAAGAAGTATAGTCGAGAGCAAATATGGAGTTTTCAAGGACGTAGAGAATTTCTAGGAGAAATTTTAAGGCAGTGTGGATTGAGATTTCTAAGGTCTAGTCATGGTCGCAGGCTCGTATCAATACAATTACGTAACCGATACGATATGCTTTGACCTACATGGGCCACCAAAAAAACTTGTCATGACCCGCACCCGCTTTTCGGACGCAAGCTCGTGAGCAAGCCAGCTACGCATCAAGCGGACTCCAGCCCGACTCGAATACGTAAACGCTGTCAAGGCTATGGTATACTGCCAAATTATGGCAAAACAAATCTATATCTCAATCCACAATAAGAGTATAAAACATGAATTAACACTATGGGTCGTGGTCTGCAGTCCACTAGCATAAATGTCCGATAAGACTCCAAAGAATATAACAAGAGTCCATAAACTGAATCAATAAATAGGATATCGCATGATAATGAAAGGAAAGCACAAGCTGGTTAATAAACGTGATATCAATACCTGAATCTCGCAAGCAATACCGTAATCATCTGAAACTCACAAGTGTCATAATCATCCTCCATCCCGAACTGCTAACTAACTCCACGCAATCACTAAACCTGAAGAGATCATCAGGTCCTCAGGGGACATAGCAAGATATATAAAAACATGTCTATCTAGCAGTTTAATCATGCATAAGACTATAAACAGTATATAAACAAGGAATAACACTTAACATGGAAAGAGACTACGACCAAACTTCTAATAAGTGACTAACGACAAGTGGCTACTGACAGGTGACTATGAACTGGAATACAAGAACAACTACACGTAACTGAACTGCTGGACAAACAAGTGAAGACGAGATCAATGGAATACCAAACCCTTGTCCCGAGTGGACTCGCAGGTTTGAACTAATAATTAACTCTCGTCCCGAGTGTGGACTCGCAGGTTAGTTCACGGCAAGGCACCCTCGTCCCGAGTGCGGATACTTTGGTGCAAGTACAAGTCAATATCCTCGTTCCGAGCGTGGACTCACGGATGTAAACAGATCAAGACAATCACCCTCGTCCCGATCGTGGACTCTCTGGTGCAAACGGTAAATCCTCGCCCCGATTGTGGACTCGCAGGTTATGGAAACGATACAGGAATAGCAGTTCAATTACACGTATTCGTTCTATGACATGAATCAGTCGAGGTACAAGTAACGACCAGGTACAACTCAGTCAAGATCCAGGTAAGGACAAATCTAATATGAACTCATAAAGTAAACAAGCCTGGCATATCTACACTACCAAGTCATGAAGATGATATACAGGCAAGTCAATGAACTAGTGAACATGGTATGAAGAACATATATAAATCAAGTCGACTAGAGAACTAATAATAACATATAAATCCATAGAACTAGAGTAACCAAATGGTAACCAAATAATCACAGGAAAAATTATAAGCATGAAATTAAACTGTAGAGGGAGGCAAGGTATCTTGCATGGAGGTTGCACGCAGATCCAACAAAATATAGTCAACTGTTAAGCCATAAAGTCCAAATCATCACAACTATCTCCGAAAGCTAAAATAAACATTGCCAACATTCTCAGAATAGTCAAATTAGCTAGAATTGCCTGTCTTTAAGTCTAATTCTGGACACAGGAACAAAACGGTCATTTCGGACCAAAATGATATCCGCCGTTGGACCCGCTTTGTACCGAAAAGCGTGCTAGAGTCAATGGTCTCCAAAGTCGTCAAACTATACGTCTATTGGTCTAATTATCTGATATAAATCCAACCGTATGTCCAAAGTTGGATTCCGGCGGACCGTGCACAAAATCGCCCGTTGGGTCGGATAGTAGGGCCCGTAAAACGGCGATCCGGTTAACTGTCTCAGAATCGGACCAAACATGGCATACAGGACCAAAAAAATGATACGGTCCTGTTGGCACAAGTTTCGTCTCGATCTGACAAACGTGCACAAAGTAATTGAAAAATTTGTACAGAGACCGATACGGTAAATTTTGACGGATACGCATCAAATTCGTCACGCACACGTGACCAATTTGAATTCAGCCGAAGTCCACACGTCCACGAAGTTGATACGCACCATTCGATGCTTTCGGTTCGTGACCACGTCGTCCGAATTGGCGGGACGCACGTTGGATCGGAAGAAATTTCAAAGTTTCTAAACTGTTTTTACATAGATAATTTCTTGATTTTGAAAACTGTTTTCTTTTCATATAATTAATAAAAATTAAAAATACAAAATAGGTTAGGAAGCCCTATATGTTGTCTTCAAGTTCGTTCAGGTAGTTTCTTAAAACTCACAACGTGTTGGTCATAAAGTGGCGGGAACATAGGTGTTTGGGTTCAGGAATCTGTCATTACGACAGTAGTTTTTCCCGAACTTTCGATTTAATTTACACCCGACTTAAACCAGTTAGAAAAAAAACTATTTAACAAGGTTAACGGGGGTCAACTAGGTTCTCCGTAATAATTTACGGTTCGCAAAACGATCGACTATTAAGGGAGGAATTCGAGGAAGAAAACGGGTACCTGAGTGCTGCTGTTGTCGCTGTGTTCGCGCGTACTGTCTGCTGCTATGCGTGCGGCTGCCTCCGGCGGCTCGTACGACGGTCCTTGGGTGGCACGCAGGGGATAGGGTGGCCGAGTGGGCGGCGCGGCTGTCACGACCCGTACCCTAGACTAAGGGCACGAGAAGTGGGTACGTCCAGCCTACGCAGCAGTGTCGGCGGTAGAACGCTGTCCTAGGTCACAACATCGAACAATATAAAGCTAAACAGTTTATACTCTCCAAATGGGGGTGACATAGCATAAAGTGAACTCAATCACAACTAGGGCAGATGATAAGATAGAAGATAGATAGATAGATAAAACTACTGAAATAAAAGGAAATCCCCAAGTACAACAAAGAGTCTAAGTGTCTAAGATAAATACATATCCCCAGTATCAAATATATACAATCATCCAAAGAGTATTGTAAATGAAAATATCCTAGTCTAAGGGTGTGTCATCCACAGCTAGTGGGGCCTGCTGCTGGTCCAGGTCCAACATCTCATCTAAGGTAGCACCGTAAAAGGTATCCACACAGGCCTCCTCCTCGTCCTCTGTAATATTTTCAACAGGTCCAGTCAGGACAGGAGCGAGTACAATACATCTCAACAGTTCATAGCAGGTTAGAAATATAATCGTACAGTAAAGTAAGATACAAGAACTGAAAGAAAGTACAGGATGTAAACAGAGAAAGCTATAATAGAAATATATATACTGTAATAGAGAACTATCAGTGGCTAGTGAGTCAGAGTACAATATAAACATGTGAATGGCATAGGAGATTCTGGGAATTATACTATAGAGTGATCTGGGAATTACACTACTTGGATATTATTCACATGTCTACTTCTACTCCCCCGTATCCCCAATCAATACACAATGATCCAACCAGGTTATGTTATGATTCCATGTAATGGCCCACAAGGGGTGATACATGGTAAGCCCATAAATGGGTGATCTGGAAATGCCCATAAATGGGATGATTCAAAGAAGACTCTGTGAACATGAGAGTACATGTCACAAGTGATCAATGAACCGTGAAGCATAGTGATACACCATGTAAGTAAAACGCACAGAACATGTAGTATACGATGCTCCATGAGGGGATAACATCTCAAGAAGGGATCCATATAGTACTAATCCGTGTGACCAACGTGACAGTATCAAGTAAAGTAATTTAAAGCAGGAATATAATTCTAAACATGATATAAAATGATCAGAGAATGTACTCGCCTGGTATCTGAGTGTCCAAGATAAAAGTACTGTCCGAGGAGTGGTGTCTGGCTCCTATTTAGAACAGCACAAGTCACAACAAGTCTAAAATGATAACAAGATACAATTTAATGCATTCTAAATGAATCTAGGTCAATTTAGGCCAAAGTCAACTCTTGGTCAACCCTGGTCAACTAAGAAGTCAAACCTAAGTCAACTGTAGCTTCCCTTTCCGAAAATTTTTGAGTTATTTTTTTAAACTTATTTATTTTTATTTATTTAGTTTAAATGGAGATTTTTAGGATTTTATAAATAGTTATTTAGTTAATTATTACGGTAGATGACTGTAGCTATGGTTGAGATTTGGAGTACCAAACGACTAGGAATCGTGGCACGGAAAGTGCAATAGCGTGCTTTGACTAGTGTATCAGCCCTGGTAGGGAAGGCCGAGCCATAATGACGTCCTAACTAGGAAAACCAGGCCAAGTTGCGACACGACCATTATAAATAGTTAATTATTTATTATTAATATTATGTGACGTAGAGTGACCAGTTATACCCTTTTTAGCCCGGGCTGGATCCGAACTGAGCCCGAGCCCATGTAGGCATCCACTGTACACAAAGATTCCATGTAGACATATTTTAAGTAGATGCAATGCCTATTATTGGTATATTAAGTTTCGTTATTTTATTATTATTATTTTATGGAAATTGTTATTTGATATTATTATTTTATTGGTTATATTATTTTATTATTATATATGTGTGAAGGTGAATATATGTATATCTGTAAATATTAAATATGTGTGTTTTTGTATGTATATATAAATATATATATAATAGTGTATGTGTGTATATATAATAGTGTATGTGTGTATATATATATATATAAATATTATATATAGGTGTATATGTGTATTTATATATATATATATATATATATATATATATATATATATATATATATATATATATATATATATATAAAATATATATATATATATATATATATATATATATATATATATATATATATATTTTTATATATATATATATATAAAATATATATATATATATATATATATATATATATATATATATATATATATATATATATATATATATATTTATATATATATATATATAAATGTAAATGTGTATATGTGAATATATAGATATATATAAAGTGTGTGTATATACATATATATATATATATATATATATATATATATATATATATATATATATATATATGTATACTTGTACTTAGAGATTTATATATGTATATAGATATATATGTAAATAGAAATAGAAAGAGAATAAATATATATATGTGTGTATATGTAATTATATATAAATGTATATTATAAATATATATGTGTGGATGTGTATATACATATATATATGAATAAATATATTTTATATAGGTGTAGAGGTATACTTATAAATACATAAAAATATACATATATACAAACATATATATGTAAGGTTGTAACAATAATAAAGGAATAAAACCCCAATTACACCAAGCCTAAGGCCCACAGCCCAGGGCTCAAACCCAGCTGAGCCCGACCACTTGAGTGGCCAAACCGAGCAGTAAAACCCCCCCGTGTTCTGTCAAAAAAAACCCGAAGCTTATATATAAAGAGATCGGGAGGGTGAGGACAAAACCCCTCTAAACCCTAAACTAATCACGCCGCCACCCTCGTATGCCCGCTCAGGGGTGTATGCGCGGCCACCCGCCGCCGGCACCACCGCCGCGGCGGCCGAGGCCGCTCGGATGCAGCACGCGTGCGGTCGTGATGACAGCAGCAAACACAGCGCTCAGGCCAACTTTGCGACGACTTTTCGTCGCGTAGAATGAAGCGTTTCTCGAACCGTTTGATCAGGTGTGTACACAACCTATAGGTCTGCAAGTGTCTTCAATTAGTGTAATTTCTAATGATCTAGGTAACCCAGAAGATCAACTCGAAGTTCAACGTAAATCTGTTCGAAACAGAGCAGTCTCGAAGGTGAAACCTCTGTTTTGGAAGGCCAAAATTGGCCGATCCAGTTAGGAAATCCAAAACCTATTTGAACACCTTCACGGACAACATATCCAAGATCAAAAACCTTCTTTTAGTTTTACTTTTAATGGATTATTTCACAGGTTAAATTGGTTTAAAATAGAAAAAAAACCTGGATAAACTGTTTTGGAAAATATAGAAAATCCTTCGATACGACGTGCGTCCCGCCATTCCGGGCGACATGGTCGCGAACCGAAAGCATCGAAAGCTGCGTAACGGCTTCGTGGTCGTGTGGGCTTTGACGGAATTCAAATTGGTCGCGTGTGCGCGACGAATTTGATGAGTATCCGTCGAAATTCCTCGTATCGTGCACTTTGCAAATTCTCCAATTACTTTGTGCACGCTCATCAGATCGAGACGAAACTTATGCCAGCAGGACCGTATCATTTTTTTGGTCCTGTATGCCAAGTTTGGTCCGATTCTGAGACCGTTGATAAAATCACCGTTTTGCGGGCCCCACGGTCCCACTCAACGGACGATTTTGTGCACGGTCCGCCGGAATCCAACTTTGGACATACGGTTGGTTTCGTATCGGAAAATCGGATCTGTAGACATGTAGTTTGACGACTTTAGAGACCATTGACCCTGGCACGCTTTTCGGTGCAAAGCGGGTCCAACAGCGGACACTGTTTTTGTCCGAAATTACCGTTTTGCTCCTGTGTCCAGAATTGGACTTAAGGACAGGCAATCCTAGCTAATTTGACTATTCTGAGAACATTGGTAATGTTTGTTTCAGCTTTCGGAGACAGTTGTGAAGACTTGGACTTTCTGACTTGTTTATTGGCGATACATTGTTGGTTCTTCGCACTGCCACCAGGCAAGTATACCTTGCCTTCCTCTACAATTTTATTTACATGTATTTTATTTTAGTTTCCAGCTTTTGGATTATTTATGGACATGTGCTTTTCGTGTTATTTTCTGTGGAGTTGTTTTTATTGTTTATAGCCATGTTCATGTTTTGGTCTTGTATTTCACATTTGGAGTTCTCGTCCGTACCTTACTTGAGTCGTGTCATAGAACGAGTACGTGTAAGTGAATTGCTAAATCCTTGACATTGTGTCCTTGGCACCAGAGATTCCACACTCAGGACGAGGGTGTTTTCCTTGATCTGTTTACATCCATGAGTCCACGCTAGGGACTAGGATGTCGATTATTTGCATCAGAGAGTCCACGCACGGGACGAGGGTGTAGACTTGACTTGACTTGACTTGCACCAGAGAGTCCACGCTCGGGACGAGGGTGTTTACATCAGAGAGTCCACACACGGGATGAGGATGTAGTATTTGCACCAGAGAGTCCACACTCGGAACGAGGGTGCCTTGCCATGAACTAACCAGAGAGTCCACACTCGGGACGAGGGTTAGTACTAACCAGAGAGTCCACACTCGGGACGAGGGTTAGTGTTTAGTTCAAACCCATGAGTCCACACTCGGGATAAGGGTTTGGTTTCTTCCATTGATCTCGTAATTATCGTTCATCCGGCAGTTTATTTACGCGTAGTTGTTCTAGTGTTCGTACTAGTGTTCGTATTCGTGTTCGTGTTTGTGTTCGTAGTCAGTCGTCTTATCCTTGTTCTTTCTTGTTTATTTCCTTGCGCATGATAAAACTGTTAGATAGGCATGTATATTATGTATCTTGCTATGTCCTCTGAGGACCTGATGATCTCTTCAGGTTTAGCGGTTGCATGGAGTTAGCTAGTAGTTCTGGATGGCAGGCGTGATGATACATTGCAGAATTCAGGTATTGTTATTGAGTTTATTATCCGCTCGTGCTTTTTATTCCTTATCATGAGATATCATGTTCCTTGTTTCAGTTGTAGACCCTTATTATATTTCTTAGAGTCTTATCGGACATTATGCTAGTGGGCTGCAGACCACGACCCATAGTGTTCATTCATGTTTCATATTCTTATTATGGACTGAGATATAGATTGCATTGCCATGATTGGGCAGTAAACCATAGCCTTGACAGCATTTACGTATTCGAGATGGGCTGGAGTCCGCTCGATGCGTAGCTGGGCTTGGACACGCTTCGTATCCGAAAACCGGGTGCGGGTCGTGACATCAACTATGGTCAAACTAGGTCAAACAAGTCATTCTAGGTCTAACTAGTCCATACTAGTCTAAACAAGGCTAAACAAGTCTAATCTAGACTCACTAGTCAAGCAGACACACACAGGCCATAGGCTATATCATGCCTATAAGCCAACCCATAACACATACACACATCTATATCTAAACATGATACACTCTTGATATATTTATATAATCTAAAACATAACACACATATATATAATACATATATTTAGTACACACACAAGTTATATATATATATATATATATATATATATATATATATATATATATATATATATATATATATATATATATTTTTTTTTTAATATATATATATATATATATATATATATATATATATATATACATATATATATATATATATATATATATATATATATATATATATATATATATATATATGATACTTACATATATACATAATATAACCTATACATTAGATACACATTTTACCTATATATACATTACATATATACATTCAATATTTCCTATAGACACATACATATATATACATTATATATTCATGCATAAATATATATATATATATATATATATATATATATATATATATATATATATATATATATAAAAAAATATATATATATATATATATATATATATATATATAATATATATATATATATATATATATATATATATATATATATATTTATATATATATATATATATATTATATATATAAATATATATATATATATATATATATATATATATATATATATATATATATATATATATATATATATATATATATAATATATATATATATATATATACATTAGGAAGATGGAAGATAGAGAGTGAGTGTGTGAAAGAGTGAGTGAGGGGGATGTGAGTTTGTGTGAACATATGAGTGAAATCTGTGAGGGGAATAAGAGGGTGTGTGTGGATAAACATTTGTGTGTGTGAGGTGTACTGTGGTGTGGGAGTGAGGGATAGGAAGAGAGTGAAAGGGTGTGAGTGACAGTTACCTAAGGACTAAACTCGGATTTTAACATCAATTGCATCACATACTCTTAGTAAAAAGAAAGGAAATCAGTTCATAGATTCTCAGTGAATCACAGTTCAGGTTCTACACTAAAACATCTCAGGTAGCATATCACAGATTTTACATAAATCCCAGTCTTAACACATTCCAGGTTTAGCATGATCTCAATGAGAAAAGAAAAGGAAATCAATTCATTAACACACAGTTAGAAGATAGGGAAAACAATTTAGTTTAACCTACACTATCCCAGGTCAAATGTGAACTCAGATTTGAGTTCAAAACATCAATGAGATCTCAGGAACCCATTCAGACTTCTTGAAACAGTCCATTCCATTCCCTTCAATTTCAGTTTTATTAAACAGTGAACAACTCCCAGATTTTGAGCTCTAAACAATACCAAATTAACCCAAAATCAACATACAATTAGTAAACATGTAGGTATACTACATTAGGGTCTAAAATATGCAAATAACTTCATTCAATTAGGTTAAATGACTGCCAAAATTCGAATAGGAAAAACTGGAAAAATGCAGGAATATACATGTATCAGGTTTTTTTTGCGAATTTGGAAATTGATGATTAAAAACATGTTAAAATATGCAATAAATGGTTGGTAATGAAAACCCAACATGTGTTCGTGTCTCAGAGAGTGTCTCGTATCCACCACAATGTGACACGACGTGTCCACAAACAAACAAACACAAAATGAGCACACAGACACTGCACAGTGCACTGTCTCGTGCACAAGTGCACGCGTGTCGTGCACCCGACACGACACAAATGGAGTCGTGTCCTCGTGCAGGGTGGTTCGCCTAGTGTCCACCTAGGTTTGTGTGTCCTTGAATTAGGTCCACGTGTGTAGCTTCCTGACTTAACAAGTCATGTCAGAACCCATAAACCGACTGTGCACGTGTAGTAGAAAATCAGTGCACTAGCTCGTGCTCGCTCGACACGACACGGGGACACATAAGACCTGACACACGTGGTGTCAGTCAATGCCCCAAGCCACGTGTCAAATGGTTTGTGTCGAGTCGCCGTGTCCACAGTGATAATGCCCCCGAGTAGCAGGACACGCACGATGCCCGCGCGCGCGTGTGCACCCGCGTGTGCACGTGTCCCAAACCGACACGACGCGACCTCGAATCAAACTCAGGACACTAGAATCATGTAAGCCACATCAAAACGATATTTTCTATTCAAAAACTTTCACAAAAACAAAACGAAATGCCCATTAGGGAATTTCATCAAACATTTGCGCACATCACTGATACGTGTCAGATACGGACACGTACAGGACACGAAAATTCACAAATCCTATTCCTACAGGACCAGGACACCTAGGGCTAGGTATTTATGCAAAGAAAACCTAGTTTTAATGGGTGGATAGGAATATACCTATGTGTGTTCTTCAACACAAAAGCTCATTCAATGTGGATCCCCAAAAGTCACCCAAATCCTCCAAATTGCTATGAAACTGAGATTAACACATACCAACAGCAAGAAAACACTAATTAGAACCTATTGCAATTTGTTTGGATTAAAAAGGAATTTATTTGGAATTTCTATGAATTAAAGAAGTTGTACATAACTCTCTTTCTAAATGAGACTTTCCTAAAGAGGCTAGCCCTAATGGAAGAGGATATTTATAGGGTGGGAATCCCTATGTGGGTGTGGTGGCCGGCCAAGAATTGTTAGGGTTAGGGTTAGGCATTAGCTAATGGGCTTTGGGCTTCTATGGCTAAGTTATTGATTAATGGTTCAACCATAAGTCATGGCTTGTGACTTAATATTCTAACTTGAGTTAAAAGACTAAACCATAGGTCAACTCTAGTCTAACTAGGGTTGCATGACCTAACCAAGTCCAAACTCAACTAGGGTTAGCTCCTAGGTTAGTCTACCAAGGTCATTGCTAGTCAAAGTCAACCTAGTCAACCATCATTCAAATAATTTCAAAATAAATCCTAAAAATTCCCATAAATTCAAATAAATTATAATAAATTCAAATAACCCCAAAAAGGATAAAACTACCCTCAAACTAGAAATGATAAATGAAATACTCTAATCACAAGTCATGATTTAAAAAAGTTTAAAAAGATTTAAAAATCACCAAGAATCATAATATAAATTAAATATAAATAAATAATAATTATAATTACAAAATTTCAAAATTACCCTCATCTGGAAAACTGGGTGTTACAATCCTACCCACCTTATAAAAATTTTGTCCTCGAAATTAAGATGATCGTACCCCCTTCTAGGTCAAACATAGTCAAGAATCAATCACTAGTCAATTTCTCAACATCCTAGTGCTTGGTCATCAGCTGGTCAACTTCTTAGAATTTTACCTCTGCTAGCTACCTAAGTGTTGGCAACTAGAATTTAGCAAAAGAGAACTCTATAATATGCTAGCTCTTAACCTCCCAATCCTATCAAGTCACCCATAACTAAGTACCTACAAGCTAAGCACACCAATCCCAAATACCACATATATATATGCTCAAGAACAACAACCCATCACATATACCCTAAGTATATCATCTATATATATATACATGACTGATCAACCAAGGGTTAAGGCAGACTTAACTTATAAGGGACTGAAACAAATGCTTAGAACTAGGCTAAGGATGAACGGTCTGAATCATCAGGATAGGCAAAAGGGTATGATGCTAAGGAGAATAAAATTATAAGCTAAAGGACAGGACGTTTTGGTCCACTTGTAAAGTCAAAGTGAAGGGAAACCTACACATGGAAAATGAACTAATGCTCAGGTAGAGGCTTAGAAGACTGAAACAACAATGAAGGAATGGGTTGGACATGTATCTGGACAGATGGGCTAACCAGGTATGTTTCTAAGAATGAAAGGGGACAGAATAATGATCAAGGGAGAACTCTTATTAACAACCCACATTATATCCCATTGTATACAACTGTCCAAGTGAACTGAACAATCATGCCCAAGAAAAAGTTTAAACTCCACTATAGGGCAGGTACTGCAGGTTATAATGAAGGGTATTGCAAGGCTATCAATAAGTAAAATGCTAAGAGATGCAGTAGGTCACCATGTACAGAAGTAAGGATGAGTGCAGACCTCTAATATGTATGATACTAACTCTCCAGATATGCAGAATATGATAAGGGGTTGATGGTTATATTGGTGAGTCAATAATTGGGTCTGAACTATGGTCCAGTGAAACCTATGATGCAACACGGTGGGTAATAAATTTTGAGTGCAGTGAACAACTTGTACAAGTCTGAACCAAGGGAACAGGGTATCTAGTGAAGGGTCTGCACACTGCCTATAAAGGTTGGTCAACCATGACTGAACTCCACACAAGAGAAATTAACTAAAATAGAAAACTGAGCCAAATATAGGCTAAATAACTTGTCAATAATCCTATACATCAATGACCTATAGGTACCAACCAACCCATATCCCATATGCCAATATCATCTATAACCTTTCTATATACATAGACCTCTCTATCTTAGGTGAAACTACCACTATACTTAAGGACAGGCTCTGGTCATAGGTGTCTTACTGGAAAAAGGTAAGGGAAAATAATAACAATCATCAAGGCTGTAAGGCATACTAGCATCCTATAGGTAAATTGGTTGGTATTATAATAACAAGGAAATAACCTACACTGGGTTACTATTCTAATACCAATGCTAACTATCATCCCCAGGGTACAGGCAATCTACAAGTCACCATATCATTATACTATGAAAGAACCACATATGAATAAGCTCTACAAAACTAATTATCCCTACTCCTAAGTTATTGATGAAATACAATTTTTTTTTAAAAACAACAGAAGGGTATGAAAGAGATGATATGTTGAAACCTTCTCAAGATAAAATCTGATAATCATATGCGTCTATCCAAAATCATGTTACTCAGAGTCTTCGTCATGTTAGTTTTCAAGGCTACGATAATCACAGAGTCCTTGACCAAGACACATACTTCTAGAATCATGGTATTAAAAATTTTGTATTACCGCATGCTTGGCAGCAAAAATCTTAAATTCCCACACCCGAGAAATACGTCCTAAATCTGACTATATGTCCTCACTATGCCAGCTAACACGACTATCGAAGATTTCGGATTCCATAACTGGGTGACCTAGCCCATATGATTCATCTTAGAAGAAAATCAAATATAACACAAGAACAACAGGACAAAATTTGATCAATCAACAAGGAACAGAGGGAATCAAAATTTCAAGGAAGTTATTGTCACCCCCAGTTTTCAGAAACAGGGATATTTTTGTCATTTTATATTTTAAAATACTTTTGAAATTTATTTTATTATTTATGATATTATTTTGTGGTTAAAATTTATTTTATTATTTATGATATTGTTTTGGGTTATTTGAGTCGGGTTCGAATTTCAACTCAATCCGACTTGAAACGGGGACCCGGGAGGTAGTTTGACTCTAGTGGGACCCACACACTAGTTAGGCATGGCCCACATGATATTAATTTAAGTCCACATGATATTAATTTTATTTAGTAGTTAGACTAATTATTTATGGATAGGTTTAGTTTAATTAGAGACTTAAAACTAGACTAAAATGACCTCAACTTAACCCATTCCTAATTTAAATCAAATAGATTAGTGGAGGGCATTTTGGACATTCAAATAGGGGACATCTCACCTTTTTTGGGCAGCCACTGATAGGGGGGATAAGGAGTGAGTCACTCCTTTATTCATTTGTTTTCATCCACTTTCTCTCTCTTGTTCTTTCCCAAATTAATTTAGAGATGAACCTCCATTGATTTCATCTCCAAATCAACCCCCTCTTCCATCAAATCTTCTTCATTTCTCTTCTACTCTATGGTTAGAGGGTGCTAGCCAAGTTTGGGAGGATTCGGAGCTCGTTCGTGTCCTTTTGGAATCTCTACGTGTCGGTGTCGTGTCGGAAGGATTTTCCTTTGAATCTCTCTCCCGGAAGGTATAATCTCTCCTCTAATCCATCCCTACATGCATATAGGAATATTTTGAACCTATAGGAATGACCCCCATGGTTGTATCTCTATTTGTGTCCATTTCGTGTCCATTTGTAGGTCATAGGAGTGTCCATTGTGTTGTGGTTGTGTCCATGTGGAAAAATCCCAAATTTGAACACACTATGTGTTGTTGTTATGTGTGAATGAATTATTACATGTTTAATCTCATATTTTTGTATTGGAGATGTGTTCTATAGTGTCTCATATATATATTAGTGTAGAGAGTGAGTTCTTGATATATTATGTTATATACTTGTGTTTCTTTTGTCTCAAACTACCTAAATTCGTCATAATATTTATCCATATTTTTAGTACCTAGAGCAACTTAGAAATACCATAACTTTTAGCTCATAACTCCAATTAACCTCCCATTTTTTTTTAAAAGAAGCGTATCGAAGTTAGCTTTCCAAATATATATTTTAATAAGCCAAATTCGTTTTAAAACTTTCTGTAGAATTATTTGAGTGTCAGCTGTATGAAAGACGAACGCGTTTTGGTGTTTTCGCGATTTCGGGAGCTTCCGAACACAAAAATGCGATCCGTTTGAAGTTTCAGAAAGCTAACACGAAGAGCTATAACATACTTTAATCCTAGAATTTAGTGAAGGCCCAATTGGTACAGTATTAGTTTTAAGTAGAAGGGTGACTATACGATATATGCATTTTGTGTAACCTATGAGCCTATGTAGTATGGATATTAAATGAATATAGAGTATGTAATGCATGATATGTTAGATGAATGAAATGATATATATATATGATATATATCCTCTTTACATTAATATATATATATGGTTGAATGCAAGCATGTAGGAATGCAATTAATGTAATGTATGTAAGCAATGCATAAATGCATGAATGAAAGAATGATATACAATACATGCATGAAAGTATATAATGAATGCTAGATATAAATACAAGGTATATATGTAATGATAGATATGAATGCATAATGTATAAATATTGTAAATGTAATATCAGATTTCATATGTAGACATAGAACCAATGCATAGCTGATATTTAGATTGAATGTTAGTTCATTTTAGGTTGTTCGAACACTGAACTGTCCATGTAAGCATATATACCTTCCTTTTTCTATTGCCAAGCCAATTTCAGTTTTCAATATAGTGGAATGTCTATGAATGTAATGTTAACCTTCAACCCCTTAATTCGAAATGTTAGTTAATTTCAGTATTAGACAATGCATGAGCTGTATACATATGGAATGTTGGCTTAATGGCAGATTTCAGATAACATGGTTTATTTATGTGGTTAGTTACACCAGTTTGTGGGATAGCTCACTTTAGTTTATTTGCAAATGTGGAACTAAACTGAGAATGAACTTCACCCTCTGCACAAGGACACCCTACTCTATATCAACCACCATGCCATGTAACCCTTCTCTAAATGATTGCTATAATGTATATAGATTTATGTAGAGTATAGATGCATGTTAGTTATAACTTAAATAGTCTCTACTCTAATGTATATAGATGTATACTTGTAGCCATGCATGTTAAGTATAATACATGTGTAATGTAGATAGGTTAGCTTTGTGCCATGTGTAGTGTAAACTCATAACTAGTGTTGATTTCTCTTTTCATTTACACTTCCATGTTCACACACACACACATAGCTTTACATGTTAGTTCTTTTCTCTTATATATATATATATATATATATATTTTATATATATATATATATATATATATATATATATATATATATATATATATATATATATATAATGTTGAATATGCATGAATGTGATGTATCTTGATATGTGACTTGTGTTGGCTTGTATAGCCTTAGATTTGTATGGTGTGTACTAGTTAGGGTAGACTAGTTAGGCCTAGTGAGACTTCATTGAGTCTAGGTTGACCCAGTTGACCTAGCTTTGACTAGATAGTTGACTAGAGTTGACCAAGTGTTGACTTTAGCCTATTTGACCTAGACAGCATGTAGATGTATTGTAGCAGTCTATTTCCTTATTTTAGACATGTTGTAACTTGTATTGCTCTGATTAGGAGGCAGACACCTCTCCTCAGGCAGTACACCCTCTTCGGACATTCAGTTATCAGGCGAGTACATTCTCTGATCGTTTCATACTTGTCACGACTTATATTCTCGCTCTAGATTACTTTTACTTGATGCTGTCACGTTATCATCACGGATTGGTACTATATGGATCTCTTCTTGGGATGTTATCCCCCTTAGCAGGCGCATCGGATACTTTATGACATGTGTTTCATGTACATCATGTATTCGTTGCTTCTGCGTTATTCATGTACACTCATGTTCTCTCATGTTCTTTCATGTACGTTCATGTACTCTCATGTTCTTTCATGAACGCTCATGTTTCTTCATGTGTTTCTTGTATAACCAAAACATCATGTCCGTGACGTAACTTGAACGGATCCTTGTGTATTGATTGTGGGTAGGGGTGAGTATAAATGGTTATGTGATTTACCCATCATGTTCACTCTGTTACTTTTCATGTTTTATCATGTACAACACAGCCTTATTGGCTGATGTCCTACATGTTCACTCATGTACATCATGTTCAACCTAAGCCAATTACATGCCATCTCTTACTCTAAATCACTAGTCACTTACAGTTCTTACTTATCATGTATATATTTCCAGTTATCAAATATCTCTTCTGTTTCATGTACATCTTCTTACAGCGTTTCATGTATCTTACTCTATTGCTTGCTTTATATTTCCTGCCATGATATGAACTGCATGAGATGTACTGTGCTCGCTCCTGTCCTGACTGGACCTGTTGATAAATTTTACAGATAGCCTGGGATTGTCTGCTAGCCTAGAGGAGACACAGTAGAGGTTGTATAGGTAGCTAGGATTTTGCTCAGTTTATTTTCTGTTGTCTTGAGTTGTATTATTTTATGGATTACTGTATTTTGAGATTTGAGATGTATTTCTGGGTTTGTGTATTTTAGACACTTAGATTTCTCTCTGCTGTATCTCTTTTGGATTTCATGTTTTATCTATCCTTATCATGCTCTACCTTAGATGTGATTGAGACTGTATCTGCTATGTCACCCCCATTCGGGGAGTATAAACTGTTTATCCTTATACTGCTAGATGCATGAGACCTAGGACAGCGTTCTACCGTCGACACTGCGGCGTAGGCTGGACGTTGTTACGTTCTCGTGCCCTTATTCTAGGGTGCGGGTTGTGACAGTTATAAGAGGCAGTTTCGGAAATGGAATCAAAAGAACGGAACCTGCAACTAGATCTCCAACGGCCTGAGCATCCTCGACTGTCCTGGCGAAAGCTTGCTCCTGCTGGCCTCCCCTGGCCTGCTGCTGATGCTGCATGCATGTACCTCTGTTGCTGAGTCGGTAAGGGTAATCCCTTCTGCTGGTCTACCGGAGTCCTCGCTCCTGCTCCCTAAGCTGTCCGTTTAGGAAACTTGGGACACTCTCTTAACGGGTGATATGATGCTCCGCAAAGTAGGCACTTGCCTATCCTCATTCGGCATTCGCCCCAATCGTGCCCTGGTTCCCTACAGGAAGGGCAACTGGTAATCTGCTGCTGTCTAGGGGTCTGCTACGTCTGTAATGGTGGTCCCCTCGGCTGCTCTGTCGGAGCCCTAGCTCCTGCTCCTGGTGCTGCTCCCTGAACTACTCATCCCGTGGTCAAGGTACACTCCCTCATTTGATGGTCTGCTGAACCACATACTAGGCACTTGCCCAGTCTCTTCCTGCACTCACCCCATCCATGCCCCGGCTTCTTGCAGTAGGGACAACTGATTGTCTGTTGCCTGGGTGCCTGATACTGTCTAGGCTGCTGCTGCCTCTGTGGCTGCTGTGCCTGCTGAAAGGGTACACAGTCCTGAATCTGCCGCTGCTGAAGGTAGACCCTCGACTGCTGATACTGCTGTTGAAACTGCAAGAAGGGTATATTGGCCAGGCCCGCACTGCCACTAGCTCCCTCAAAAGGAGGTGTAATGGGACAATCCATCTTCTGGTGGGCACCTGACCCACAGAAATAGCAAACCTTCAACCTCTTCCTACACTGCTTCCAGATGTGTCCCCGGCTTCTTGCAGTAGGGACAACTGATTGTCTTCGGGTCCTGGCCCCGATACTGATGCTGCGCCTGCTGAACTCCCACTGGTGTCTACGTCTGTTGAATCTGCACATGGGGCCTCTTGGCCTGGCCTCCGCTGCTGCTGGTACCGTGAGCGTTCCGTCCCCTCTTGAACAACTGTTGCCGCTGAGTTTCCACTATCTGCTGGAAGAAGGAGAACAACCGCGCCATGTCCTCTGATCCTGATGGCGACTACTGCGGAAGAACGTTCGGGACGACAGGAGAAAGTCTCGGAGTAGGAAGAGGTG
>JANAVB010007599.1:3086305-3112104 GCA_029216955.1 Iris pallida
TCAACTAGGGTTAGCTCCTAGGTTAGTCTACCAAGGTCATTGCTAGTCAAAGTCAACCTAGTCAACCATCATTCAAATAATTCCAAAATAAATCCTAAAAATTCCCATAAACTTAAATAAATTATAATAAATTTAAATAACCCCAAAAATGATAAAAATATCCTCAAATTAGAAATGATAAATAAAATACCCTAATCACAAGTCATGATTTAAAATAGTTTAAAAAGATTTAAAAATCACCAAGAATCATAATATGAATTAGATATAAATAAATAATTATTATAATTACAAAATTTCAAAATTACCCTCATCTGGAAAACTGGGTGTTACAGCGGCTAGGGTTTAAGGAATTTTTTTATGAGAACTTCTTCTCTTTCCCTGCTTATTTACATATACTATAGTTAGGCCGAGCGGGGGAGTGGTTTCACTTGTTGTGCATGTGAGTTGGGTTGTAAGGGCATGGTATGTGGGCCTGGCTTGACTGGGCTTGGGCTCAGCTGGCTTGGTAGTTAATTGGGGTTTTCTTTTGTTTTCACTAATACATATGTATATACATATGAATTTTACACTAGTAGATATATATACATTATACAAAATTATTCTTCCTATAAATCCCATGAATAAATATAAAACTATTATGACATTTTCTAAAACAAATAACAACCTAGTAAAATGATATTTATTATATACAACAATATTGACTTATAAAAACAATTATTAGACCATTAGACAAATACAAAGTATATATATACATATATTTAGGAATATATAATCCAATGGATATTACAACCATATGTGTCATTAGTCTGTAAACCAAAATAAAAACTAAACAAATATATTTGCACGTGTCAGCATAATTTCGGATAAAATATTGATATCACCAGCAATATCACATATATGATATATGTGCATATATACAATTACTTACAAAAAATATATTTAGTGGAACACTCAGATAAGATACGTCCTACCCACACATAATATAACGACACAGTCATCTTTGGACATACTACATAACTACATGGCCTCAGTTCGGGTCCAGTTTGACTAGTTTAGTACAACCGAGTTTCCTAAAATTCAATACTCTAATTAATAAATAATTAAATCGTTCTATAGGGGTTAAGTCGCAACTTGGCCTGGTTTTCCTAGTTAGGACAATCCTATGACTCGGCCTTCCCCTACCATGGCTAAACACTAGTCAAAATACGCTACTGTACTATCCGTGCCATGATTTCTACTCGTCTTGTACTCAAATTCCTAACCATGACTAAAATTATCTACCGTAATAATTAACTAAATAATTATTTATAAAAATCTAAAAATCACCACTTAAATCAAATAAATAAAAAAAATATATATATATATTTTAAAATTTTCTGGAAAGGGAGGCTACAAATCTACCCACCTTAAAATAATTTTATCCTCAAAATTTAAATTTATAACTATTCCTTAAAATTCAATGTCTACTATTACCTTATCTCCTCAAATTTAATTTCTCAAAAATATTTTATAACCTTCTCTAGTCATTTTATAACTCCGAATACTTGAGGACTTATACCCACCTTTGGTCACACTACTCCTCAATTTCGATCACTAAAATCTTATAATCTTCTAACTAGTTGCTAACAATTCTACCAACAGATATCTAGGGTATATGGCATCTATAATCCCTTATATCTATAAACAACCAAATGTTCAATAGTCAAGCAATATTATACTATTACTTAAGAATTTCTGATGAATCCCAGAGAGCACGATCGTTCGTCCCCTCGAAATAAAGAGGGACGAGAATCAATGGTACGGAAAGCAAAGAAGTATAATCGAGAGCAAATATATATGGAGTTTTCAAAGACGTAGAAAATTTCTAGAAGAATTTTCAAGGCAGTGTGGATTGAGATTTCTAAGGTCTAGTCATGGTCGCAGGCTCGTATCAGTACAGTTACATAACCGATACGATATGCTCTGACCTGCATGGGCCACCAAAAAACTTGTCACAACCTGCACCCGTTTTTCGGACACGAGCTCGTGAGCAAGTCAGCTACGCATCAAGCGGACTCCAGCCCGACTCGAATACGTAAACGCTATCAAGGCTATGGTATACTACCAAATCATGACAAAACAAATCTATATCTCAATCCACAATAAGAGTATAAAATATGAATGAACACTATGGGTCGTGGTCTGCAGCCCACTAGCATAAATGTCCGATAAGACTCCAAAGAATATAACAAGAGTCCATAAATTGAATCAATAAATAGGATAACGCATGATAATGAAAGGAAAGCATAAGCTGGATAATAAACGTGATATCAATACCTGAATCTTGTAAGCAATACCGTAATCATCTGAAACTCACAAGTATCATAATCATCCGTCATCCCGAACTGCTAACTAACTCTACGCAATCACTAAACCTGAAGAGATCATCAGGTCCTCAGGGGACATAGCAAGATATATAAAAATATGCCAATCTAGCAGTTTAATCATGCATAAGAATATAAACATGATATAAACAAGGAACGACACTTAACATGGCAAGAGACTACGACCAAACTGCTAACAAGTGACTAACGATAAGTGGCTACTGACAGGTGACTATGAACTAGAATACAAGAACAACTACACGTAACTGAACTGCTGGACGAACAAGTGAACACGAGATCAATGGAATACCAAACCCACGCCCCGAATGGACTCACAGGTTTGAATTAATCACTAACCCTTGCCCCGAGTGTGGACTCGCAGGTTAGTTCACGGCAAGGCACCCTCGTCCCGAGTGTGGACTCTCTGGTACAAGTACAAGTCAACATCCTCGTCCCGAGCGTGGACTCACGAATGTAAACAGATCAAGACAATCACCCTCGTCCCGAGTGTGGACACTTTGGGGCAAACGATCAACCCTCGCCCCGATTCTGGACTAGCAGGTTGTGGAAACGATACAGGAATAGCAGTTCAATTACATGTATTCGTTCTATGACACGAATCAGTCGAGGTACAAGTAACGACCAGGTACAACTCAGTCAAGACCCAGGTAAGGATAACTCTAATATGAACTCATAAGGTGAAAAAGCTTGGCATATCTACACTATCAAGTCATGAAGATGATATATAGGCAAGTCAATGAACTAGTGAACATGGTATGAAGAACATATATAAATCAAGTCGACTAGAGAACTGATAATAACAAATAAATCCATAGAACTAGAGTAACCAAATGATAACCAAATAATCATAGGAAAAATTATAAGCATGAAATTAAACTGTAGAGGGAGGCAAGGTATCTTGCCTGGAGGTTGCACTCAGATCCAACAAAATATAGTCAACTGTTAAGCCATAAAGTCCAAATTATCACAACTGTCTCCGAAAGCTGAAATATATATTGCCAACATTCTCAGAATAGTCAAATTAGCTAGCATTGCCTGTCTTTAAGTCCAATTCTGGACACAGGGACAAAACGGTCATTTCGGACCAAAATGATGTCCACCGTTGGATCCGCTTTGTACCGAAAAACGTGCCAGAGTCAATAGTCTCTAAAGTCGTCAAACTATATGTCTACAGGTCTGATTTTCTGATACGAACCCAACCGTATATCTGAAGTTAGATTCCGGCGGGCCGTGCACAAAATTGTCCAGAGAGTCAGATAGTGGGGCCCACAAAACGACGATCCGGTCAACTGTCTCAGAATCGGACCAAACTTGGCATACAGGACCAGAAAAATGATACGGTCCTGTTGGCATAAGTTTCGTCTCGATCTGACGAACGTGCACAAAGTAATTGGGAAATTTGTACAGAGGCCGATACGGTAAATTTTGACGGATACGCATCAAATTCGTCGCGCACACGCGACCAATTTTAATTCATTCAAATCCCACACGTCCACGAAGTCGATACGCACCTTTCGATGCTTTCGGTTCGCGACCACGTCGCCCGGATTGGCGGAACGCACGTTGGATCGGAAGAAATTTCAAAGTTTCTAAACTGTTTTTACATAGATAATTTCTTGATTTTGAAAACTGTTTTCTCTTCACATAAATAATAAAAATTAAAAATACAAAATATGTTAGGAAGCCCTATATGTTGTCTTCAAGTTCGTTCAGGTAGTTTCTTAAAACTCGCAACGTGTTGGTCATAAAGTGGCAGGAACATAGGTGTTTGGGTTCAGGAATCTGTCATTACGACAGTAGTTTTTCCCGAACTTTCGATTTGATTTACACTCGACTTAAACCAGTTAGAAAAAACTATTTAACAAGGTTTATAGGGGTTCAACTAGGTTCTCCGTAACAATTTATGGTTCGTAAAATGATCGACTATTAAGGAAGGAATTCGAGGGAGAAAACGGGTACCTGAGTGCTGCTGTTGTCGCTGTGTTCGCGCGTACTGTCTGCTGCTACGCGTGCGGCTGCCTCCGACGGCTCGTGTGGCCACGCGGGATGGTCCATGGGTTGCGTGCAGGGGATAGGGTGGCCGAGTCGGCGGCGCGACTAGGGTTTAAGGAATTTTTTATGAGAACTTCTTCTCTTTCCCTGCTTATTTACATATACTATAGTTAGGCCGAACGGGGGAGTGGTTTCACTTGTTGTGCGTGTGAGTTGGGTTGTAAGGGCATGGTATGTGGGCCTGGCCCGACTGGGCTTGGGCTCAGCTGGCTTGGTAGTTAATTGGGTTTTTCTTTTGTTTTCACTAATACATATGTATATACATATGAATTTTACACTAGTAGATATATATACATTATACAAAATCATTATTCCTATAAATCCCATGAATAAACATAAAACTATTATGACATTTTCTAAAACAAATAGCAACCTAGTAAAATGATATTTATTATATACAACAATATTGACTTATAAAAACAATCATTAGACCATTAGACAAATACAAAGTATATATATACATATATAGGAATATATAATCCAATGGATATTACAACCATATGTGTCTTTAGTCTGTAAACCAAAATAAAAACTAAACAAATATATTTGCATGTGTCATCATAATTCAGGATAAAGTATTGATATTACCAGCATTATCACATATATGATATATGTGCATATATACAATTACTTACAAAAAATATATTTAGTGGAACACTCAGATAAGATACGTCCTACTCACACATAATATAATGACAAAGTCATCTTTGGACACACTACATAACTACATGGGCTCAGTTCGGGTCCAGTTTGACTAGTTTAGTACAACCGGGTTTCCTAAAATTCAATACTCTAATTAATAAATAATTAAATCGTTCTATAGGGGTTAAGTCGCAACTTGGACTGGTTTTTCTAGTTAGGACAATCCTATGACTCGGGCTTCCCCTACCATGGCTAAACACTAGTCAAAGCACGCCACTGCATTATCCGTGCCATAATTTCTAGTCGTCTTGCACTCAAATTCCTAACCATGACTAAAATCATCTACCGTAAAAATTAACTAAATAATTATTTATAAAAATCTAAAAATTACCACTTAAATCAAATAAACAAAAATAAAATATATATTTTAAAAATTTCCGGGAAGTGAGGCTACACCCGTGCCATGGTATGAACTCACTCAGTGCCGTGTCGTAACACGTGTCAAGGTCATGTGAATCATGACTATGATTCCACAACTTAGGGATGTCACCTAGGACTAAGTCAGATACATGAAACTCGATGACAATGTCGTCATCGACTGTATCCGAGGCATCACTCGGACACACAACTACGCCCATACTACCAAGTGCGCAATATATAAATGTGAATGAAATAAAACCAGTAGTACAAGGCAATGTATACTTGCCTGAAACTCTAGGAGGCGCAAGCGAAGATCCAGGCTCCTCAATCAAGATCGTATCGTCGGTGTACCTACAAATACACAACTAAGGCTTACGATATGCTAAATGAACATTCAGGACCACACATCTATTCATACACAAAGTAGAGGGTACGTTATCTATACTAGATGTCTCATTCAAATACTAAATTATATTTATCCAAGGAAGTGCACATACAACTCTTTCTATATGTTTGGGACATATATCTACAAGTACAGGAGCATATCCACAAGTTTGCACATTAGAAGCATATATGTATAAGCATAGAAATTATATACACACAAGTCCTATTATATATATAAATACACAAGAGTATCCCTAGAGCATATATATACAAGTTATATATATATATATATATATATATATATATATATATATATATATATATATATATATATATATATATATATATAAATATATATATATATATATATATATATATATATATATATATATATTAGAAATATATACATATTTAGGCATTACCTTGCAGGGAAAATCATAATATATATAGACGTATATATAGATATAGTAATCTTTATACGGAAAAATATATACGGAATTTGTATATATAATATATATTCGAAACCATATATATATATATATATATATATATATATATATATATATATATATATATATATATATATATATATATATATATATATATATACAAATTCTGTATATATTTTTCCGTATAAAGATTACTATATCTATATATACGTCTATATATATATATATATATATATATATATATCTATATATATATATATATATATATAGATATAGTAATCTTTATACGGAAAAATATATACAGAATTTGTATATATATATATATATATATATATATATATATATATATATATATATACATATTTAGGCATTACCTTGCAGGGAAAATCATAATATATATAGACGTATACATAGATATAGTAATCTTTATACAGAAAAATATATACGGAATTTGTATATAATATATATTCGAAACCATATATATATATATATATATATATATATATATATATATATATATATATATATATATATATATATATATTTTTTTTTTTTTTATATATTTTTTTTATATATTTTATATATATATATATATATTTTTATATATATATATATATATATATATATATTATATTATATTATATATATATATATATATATATATATATATATATATATAAAATAAAAAATATAAAATATAAAAAATATAATATATATATATATATATATATATATATATATATATATATATATATATATATATATTATGGATAATTTTGGGTATATATATTTCTTTTGCATAATTTGCTTATATACATTCATGTATATATACTCGTATAAAGTTCGTATGAATATCCCTAAGCATATACTTATATATATATGGTTCTTGTATAAAACTTGTATACACTCTTGTATATATAATTCCCTATATAAATGTTTTAGTATATATGTACATACGTTTTCTGTATATACATAGGTATGTTTTCGTATAAAATATAAATGTTTCGTGTATATATATATATAATATATATATATGGTTGTGCACAGATCCACTACTATGGCATTGTTGTTGTACATCCTAGTACAGTGCTCGTAGGCATGAACATCTGACTTAGTAAAACAAATTCATATATTTACATTCAACTTCTTCTTTTTCTTGCCTATGAGTCTTCTTCTTCTTCTTGCCAATCTTCTTCTTCTTCTTCCAAACTATTTTTTTAGAGTAGGGAGAAAAAAGCAGAGAGAGATAGAAGAGAGAGAAAGCGGAAAGAAAATAAATGCTTGGAGTGTGATGTGTTGTTTGTTCTGCTTGAGAACACCTAGAGCCGCGTGTCACAACCCGCACCCGGATATACGGGTACGAATACGTGGGTCACGCCCAGCCTACACCGCAGTATCTGCTGTAGAGCGCTGTCAAGTACCCGATACTAAATACAACATCTAAGATCCGTAACTATAAAGGTACTAGTATCACATCAACAAAACTACGGAAGATAAGACAAGAATAATAACAATATCGCTAGGACAACTAGAATCTACAAGGATCATATGAGACCAGAATAAACCAGAGGAAAAAAATAACAAAACTAAATAACTACCAGACCTAGAACTCCTGAGAGACAACTCACGGTAAAGAATACCGAGAACCACCCCAGCTAGCAACATCCTGTAGTCCAATACTGAGGGCACAACTACTCCTAAAATATTGTCAACATATCCAGTCAGGATGGAACGAGCAAAAAACTCAAATAACAGTTCTAGTTAGACGATAATAAAAATGTAGCAGTAAATAGAGAGAATATACAAGGAATCACGAAATGTACATGTGAGTATCATGGCAAGGTAAGCGATAAATCTAGAGCTAGAACAAGGCAAGTAAAGCTGATCATGGCATGTACAAGAATCAAGAATCATCTATCTAAGTGTGTGAGTACTAGTTTCAACATATGGCCGGCTTGGGTCTGCATAAGGTCTAATGATCCGGCCAATCATATGTGGAGTGTAGGATTGGCTATTAAACAAGGTCTACAAGAATAAACAAGGTGGATAATGACCACACATCTACACTAATACTCTCCGTCCCCGACTAGTATAGTGGATCCAACCATGACACATCATGACACGCGATTCTCTGAGAGGGTAGCTAGCCTTCGCAGAAATCGTGTCTATACAATGCACAAGGAACAAGAAAGATTTGCACAAGATATACCAAAGAATAAAAGGAATAACATCTCATGACGGGATCCAGAGAAATACCAATCCGTGTGAACAATGTGTCAAGAGAACAAGGATATCTACACTAAATACAAGAAACATAGGCGATATCATAAAACATAAATATTATCAGAAAATATACTCGTTTGAGATCTGGTAGAATATATCAACTGTGTAATCTGGCTCAGAGTGAAATTACAGACCTAAAGATGAGATATATATAAGCTAATTATGGTTCAACAGTGTTAGGCATGATTAATCTAGGTCAATCTCAGTCTACTAAGTCAAACTAGGTCACACTGAGTCACACTAGGTCAAACTGGATCAAAGGTTGACTTACAATTGACTTTTGGTCAACTGGTCAACTCTAGTCAACTCTGGTCAACTCTAGGTTAAACTAGGTCAAATGTTGACTCTACTTCGACGCTCAATCAAAGTAGTCAACCATGGTCAAACAGGATCAAGACTAGTCTCTATAAACATCTACAGGGTCAATCATATCAATTTCAGTGATTGTGAAATTTCTGGAATCGATGGATCTCAATTCCGATACAAAGATCTAAAAATACGAATAAAAACGAAGGATTATAACAAATAGTGAAAGATAGGAAAAAGTCTACAGATGTTGTCGGATGATGAAATAAACATCACCAACGTGTCCAGAATGGTCGAAATAGCAAGTATAGCCTATCCATAAGTCCAATTTGGACACAGGGACAAAAAGGTAATTTCGAGTCAAAATGGTATCCGTGTCGGACCCACTTTGTACCGAAAAATATGCCGGAATAAAAGTCCTTAAAACCTAGAAAAATATATATCAACAAATCCAGAACGACAATACGAACTCAACGGTATATCCAGAATTGTATTCCGACGAGCCGATCTCAAAATGACCCGTTAACCCAGATATTGGTATCTGACTTGCATCGAAATACGTACCGAAACCAATGTCCACTAAAATCTAGCAAATTATATGTCAACGAGTCCAGAATGACGATATGAACTCAACGGTATACCCAAAATTGGATTCCGATGAGCCGATCTTAAAATGACCCTGTAGAAGCATGGAAAATAATAAAGAAAGAGCTATGCGGCCAGGAAACCCCATACGGTTCAGAAAGCCCATGCGGCTCAGAGGACCCATGCGGCTCACTGCATCCATGCGGCTCTGTGATCTCCATGCGGCTCAGAGGGGTACCACGTAGCATACAAACAACTCTTCCCCTAATGCATTAATTGCCTTGACGGCTGACAGCTCTGACAAGACGACAGCCCTGACACAAAGATGTAATTATGACTCTGTCATAATGACAGACTCCTAGGGAAACGAAGGAAGATCTCTGAAATAATCCCCCGAGATCCAGAAAATGCCACGCAGCCTAGGCACGTGGACAATCATATGCGGCTCGAGCGGAGACCCCCCATGCGGCTCAGGCCGAAGTTGTCCTATGCGGCCCAGATCGAAACAGCCCTATGCGGCTTAAGCAGACGCTTCCCCCCATGTGGCTCACGAGGATCATCTCCATGCGGCTCAATCTTCATGCGGCTTAGATCCCCTCAGTGGCTCCCAGGACACGTATCATAAAGCCAATCAATTTCCCAGATTTACTGCAATCAAAGATTGGGTCAAATCCCAATAATCTGGGACACGTGGCAGGAGAATGAATTAAACTTATTCATTCAGATTCGCAGACATCAGCGGATCATCATAAGGGAGATTTATTCCGATCAGCATTAATTACTGAGAGGATTTGGCACAATCTACATTAATGGCCCAGATTCATTACACTCAAAACTAATGGCCCAGATTGATCAATCAACAGGCTGCCACCACTTTAAGGGGTAATCATTGTAAACCCTAATGATGTTCCCCCATTCTTATAAATAGCAGGGTGCCATTCCCTTGCAAAAGAGAGACGTACAGAGAACAGACACACAGAGATAGAGAGAGACAGAGATAGATAGAGATCGACGCGCATGGAGAGCCAGAGAGCCTGAAGAGAGAGCATTTCTTCATCAACGCCCAGCAGTTCTTCTACAGAGCCAAAGCTGCACCCGATCGTCCAAGGAGTAAGGCAGAGTTGCCGTCGGTTTTCCGAGCCTCTATCGTCACCCCCCCCAGAATCTAAAATAAATAATTGTACTTAGACTGCTGTACCTAGGTTTTCGTCCCTAGGCTTTCTTTGTACAAGCGAGTTTGTAACGTGAAGTAAAAATCCAGTCCTCCGATAATTGTTCTGCTCTTTTATATTTCATGACAAACAGACCCGTTGACCCGGATATTGGTATCCGACTTGTACCGAAATACGTGTCGGAACCAATGTCCACTAAAACCTAGCAAATTTTATGTCAGCGAGTCCAGAATGACGATACGAACTTAACTGTATATCCAGAATTGGATTCCGATGAGCCGACGTCACAAAGTCCCGTTGACCCGGACTGTGGGGCCCGCTTTGCACTGAAATGCGTGCCAGGGCCCACGTCCTCCAAATCTAGCAAACTTTATATAAAACCATGCCAGAACGATGCCACGAGTCTACTGGTGGTGTCAGAAATTGAATCCGGAGTCCCGGGTTCAAAAATAAAATTTTACAATTTAAGAATTCGGACGGCCAATTTTGGAGTCGAATTCAACCAACCAAACGTGCTCAGAATGAAACGACTTGAGTGACAGTAAGAGGGTTATACCAGCTGTACAGAGGAACCAGTGGTACGCTAGACGGAGCTGCAATAGACGAGATACGAACCGACGAAGTTGGCTCAACAAAACTGTCCAAAAGTAGTACAATTTAAAGCGTCAACTTGGTGGCCGATTTTGATGTATCAAACGATAAAATTAATGGATGAAAATTGAGGGGAGTGAAGATGGAAGAATGAGATAGAGCAAAGAAATCGCTGATCCAACGGTCGAATTTTTTGAAAAATGTACGCAAAGTTGCTGCGACGAGGCGCCATTTCTGGATCTCGTTCGCACACGAGTCAACAGGATTCCGTACAAAATGCACGAATCGCCTAGACGGCGTGTCCCGGAGGACGGTGGCCGCCACGGAAAGGTGTGCCCAGGTGCGCCCGGCCATGGGGGGGCTCGCCGGCGGCGGCACCGGCTGCCGGCAGCGGCACGCGCGGCTACTGTTGTACGCAGTTTGCTGTTTCTGCTATCATTGTATGCCGCTGTTGCAGCTGCGGGGGGTTGCGCTGGCCTGGCGCGGCAGCACGGCCAGGGGCACGACGAGCGTGGTGGCTGCCCGGCGGTAGAGGGGTGTGTAATGACCCGCTCCGCCCTAGCGGAACGCCGATTCAAACGGCAAGTGTAACGTCTCAAGCGAGCCGTCGACTCGAAGAGTTGCGTCGACCCGAGGAAGTATCGATGCGAATCGATGCAAGACTTACAATGGCCGTCAAAGATGAATCCAAACTTAGACTATCAAAGACGCGCTCGGAGTATCGCTCGGCCGATGCGAACATCGCTAAGGTGGGTGGCTCCGATGAACCCGTCTTTGCTTAGCCTAGACACATAACAATACGGACACTATCATGAAAATCGCTAGGCGATAACCCCGCGCATGCTAATAAATGAATGACTCAACGCACCTAGCTAAGGGAATAATCCCATCTTGTATGCTTGTATAGAATATGGAAAAGAACATAGAAAATAAGAGAACTCTCGCACCGCGCTCCATGCTCGTGCTAAGGCACAAGCTTACGTTCAAGTCTCTTATAGCGTCCAACAATGAAACAATGAATAGGTTACAACAATGAAATGGGAAGACTATCAATATAGTCGTTTCGAGTAGAGTATAGCAACATTGAAAGGCTATAGGACCGATGGGTCGCCAAGGCGACTCCCGCACAAGGAGTTACGTAATGTATGAATGAAAGAGTAAACGAATAAGTGAATGAATGAATCAACGAATGAATGAACAAGTGAAAGAAAGAATGAATAAAAGATAAGAAGGACAGAAATGGTTAGCGACAGGTATGACGGATACGTGCAACGGGGCTCGCTACCCGTGCTGTACGGACGCCAACCTGGTCGATAACGCATTAAGGCTAAGGGTTAGACTACGACTCAGTGACAGCCGTTAAGTTAAAAAGACAAGTTAATACGAAATGGTCATGGACAAACGGCACGGGCGAGGGGTGGCGATGCCGTGGCCGTGAACAAAAAGGGATTCTGCGGCATGATCAAAGGGGGGATATGCCGGCCTAGGCGGAATCAAAGGGGCTTACGAGCAACCTGGGTGCGGGCTTGACCACTACAGGAAACGTAAGTGCGGGGTATTTCAAAGAGACTATCTAGGTGTTCCAGCCGCACGCTATGATAGGTGAGAAATACCAAGGGGAGAACATGTCCAAATGGCTTGTGATGCCAGCGACCGGTGCATATAGATTAAGTGGACTTTGCTGGTGGCTATCCACGTGCAAGTCCTTGCATTGAAATCAAAGTAGTCTAAGTTAAATAAACAAGTGCCTATTGAACGGCTTGAAATATATCACACCAAATAATAATGAATTAGAGAACACACCTACGACGCGCTAGAACCCGAGGTAGGGACACGCCCTTGATATTGAAAGTTTACATGAGGCATGTTATGTTATTACATATGAATTGTTGACTAACTTGATTTACTTTGGACAGGGAAGGCCGGACGGTAAGTATGGGTAAGTCGTGCATGTATTTCCATGCGACACTTGAATTTGGAAACACGGGATCGGTTATGACATATGCCATAAAATTGATCCTAAGGCAGGATTAGAAAGACAATGAATGATAGAGATGCACAAAAGTAAATAGAACATGTTTGGTAATGATAGCATTGTGGGCGAGCTAGCCTCCCCACCAGTGCACAACAATGTACTGATAACCCCACAGTCTGCATGCAGGATGCAGGAGACGTCGGCGGGTGCGAAGCTTCCATCGAACGTGCTAAGGCGCGGAGCCAACTCTGGGGCCTTGGAACGTTACAAGAAGCTGAAGCACCCTATACAGGACATAATGTATCGGAACATCGCCATGAATCATTCCATCTTGTAAGCCACTTGGCACGCCTTTTATATTTCAGAGAGAGAGAGAGCTTGAGCGATTTGTAATATCGGCCTAGCGCCGCTTGGAAACTTCTTAAAAGTCAATAAAGAGTTTGAATTCACTTCCACTTGTGTTCATTTACTTTCTGCTGCAAATGGGACACTCTGTGTGACTCTGTGGCCTAGCTCAAATCGGCCGTTTCTGGAATTAGCCTTGCACGGGCGCAACCTAGGCCCGTGCGGCATCACGCCTTAGCGAGGACGATCGCTCTTGCGGGAGCGGGGCATGACAGATTGGTATCAGAGCACGGCTTCACGTCCTTGGACTTCATTCTGATTCTCTCAGTTTTGAAAGCTCGGTTGGAAAACAAAAGAAGTGTACGCTCTCTCTCGTTGTGCCTTGGGATGTTCCATATAATAAGTCTAATATTTTCAAAAGCTCGTACAAGTACTCGGTTGAACGGGATCGATAGGCGATGGCCTTTGTGCCGAACCACAACGTACTTGAGATGGAAGGAACTGATGCTAAGAGTTAGCAGAATGCAAGACGTGCTTGAATAACCTTACGCTGACAATAGCGATCGAATACACGAGACCGAAGTATAGTTCAAACGGGATGGTTATGCATGCAGCCTTTTGGCTAAGTTGTGCCGAGTATCGTGCACCTAGACTCTATGGTGCAAACGAGTTGCGAGCGAGATTGACTATCGCTCGGACGAAAATAAGGGAGACTTAGAACGTGTGTTGATAAAGATTCTACTTGACCGACGCTAAAGCGAGCACGAGAGATGATTCTTAGACTTTGAGGAATGGACGAACGCGCGATTGAACACATCGATTAGGAGTCGAATGATCTTTTGAGGATTTGTAGAATGACTTGACTCCGAGTGGTGTATGTGATAGCTTCGAAGAAGGAAAAGAGCGAGTGTCAGCAACTAATCGAGTGGCTCAAACCCTGAGTGGTGTATGGACGTTATAGAAATTGTTCGAGCGAGACTAAAGGATTTGCGGATAGAGCGAGTATGTCGGCAAGCGATGATATCACACAAAGCCTTAGAACGCGTTACGCTTAGTCGGTCGTGACTTCGAATGTCCCGAACGAGATGTCGATCGGACAACTTGTCAATGGGCAATGCGAGTTAGAAAACGATTTCGGATTGATACAAATGAAATTGTGACTTGAGTTTGTAACAACAATCTTGAAATGAGCTTGAGGAAGAGCGACTAAACTTGATTTTGAATATCGAGAAATGATGGTACATCCAGTTCGGATAATAGCATCAACGCACGACTCAAAATCGGTTGCAAAGGAAGATCGTCAGGTTACGTATATCATCGATGGTATTGAGGCATATCAAAGATCGATATGCGATAACTCGGGGTACTCTGACTCGGCGAATAACGATCGTGCAAATGTTATTGTTCCGTTGGATGCGATACATGGGATGTTAAAGATGTATCGAGGAAAAGATAGATTTGGCTCGAGGATTTTCTAGTTGAACGCATGACGGTCATACAATCAAATTGATTTGGCTTGGATGAAAATATGAATGCTTGGATTTGCTTCGTTGACAACCACAATGTTGACGTTCTTGTCTTATGCGAGCGCAACTCCAGCCTTACACATGCGTCATACCGGATTATGACGATCACTCCGTGTGAGCGCTGATATGGTGATTCATACAGCGGGAGCGATTGAACTTGGATGGCGTGGCAATATGATTGCTTTGACTTGTGGTTTGACGCGAAGGTGGACTCGAGAATGAATTTGTGTGCTTGAGAAATTGAACTTGAGGATTGAGTAGGTCCAATCCGCGTATCGAGAATGGGTTAGTCTAAAACTCAAACAAGAGTTACGCCCCGATGAGAATGATTATTCCGTGGGAGCGTTGCTTGGTGATTCATGAACCGCCGTGGATAATAGGACTCGCATGAGATTGGGGCGCAATGTATTGTCGAGCTGGATGACCTCGTGATCGAATACATAAATTAGTTAGAACTGGTGATTGAACGGAATTGAATATGTGCAACGTAAGTCTTGATGCAAATTAGGTGATCATGCTCGATGTTTAGATATTTGAGTGAAACGAACTTGGGTAGAAACTCCCGTACAAGCGAACAAATGGTTTGACCATAGGATTTGGGGCGCGCGTCGTGCAACGACCTTGCACGACGAGCCACAGACCTGGCATGTAACTATGACCTTGTGAGCTGACCTAACGGATAGGTGGACGACCCTATATCGAGTGATTGAATTTGTGCGATTGACCTTACAGTATCGTCTGGACGGACGATAGACTTGGGCAGCAATACTTAGAGTAGGACGGGAACAGGGAGTGTGCGTGAACGACGATGAGATTGGCCCCAAACAAAGCGAATGATAGGAATGGATGATGCACAATTAAAGTTGGAATAACGAATTGAATCATTGATAGGAAGATGGACTCGATGATAGTACAATACTTGGTCTTAAATCGGACAAAAATTACTTAGATTTGGTCGACCCCACTAAGAAGAAATCGTATTGATTTCATTGACAAGAGCGCTTGAGAAGCGAATCGAATAATCTCGAGGACCGAGATAAACGATATGTGATACACATGAGTTCGGTTTTAAATCGAAGTTAGTAAAATGATCGACAAATCGAAACTATCATGAGTAGCTTGTCCGACTTCGCTAGTCGCTAAGCTTGGTTGAAATGTACGTATTCGGGGGACGCCTTGAATGCATGCACGATCCAAACTCAGCGATATGATGAACTCGAATGCAGCTGCAAGTGGGTGTTGCGATGTGCATGAATGAATGAATGAGTTTGTCTCAGCCTACGACTCTCAAGTTTGATAAATTACGACGCACCTCGCGCGACCATTTCAGTCCCATGACACGTCGAAACAGCAACCAAATCGAAGAAACACTGGAATTGAATAGTGCCATCAACTCTAAAATGAATGAAAAGTTATTCAATAAAATCGACCAAACGTATGCGACACGGAACTTGGAAAGGTACCGAACGTGGTTCGATGCCATCGAACGATAGAGCCGTTCGATAGAATTGTCTATATAAAACCCGATGACACGAGTTAGAAAATGGTAGGATGACCTGCCCTCAGGAAGTCTCGAGGACGAGACTTGTTTTGAGTGGTGTATTATGTAATGACCCCGCTCCGCCCTAGCGGAACGCCGATTCAAACGACAAGTGTAACGACTCAAGTGAGCCGTCGACTCGAAGAGTTGCGTCGACCCAATGAATTATCGATGCGAATTGATGCAAGACTTACAATGGCCGTCAAAGATGAATCCAGACTTAGACTATCAAAGGCACGCTCGGAGTATCGCTCGGCCGATGCGAACATCGCTAAGGTGGGTGGCTCCAATGAACCCGTCTTTGCTTAGCCTAGACACATAACAATACGGACACTATCACAAAAATCGCTAGGCGATAACCCCGCGCATGCTAATAAATGAATGACTCAACGCACCTAGCTAAAGGAATAATTCCATCTTGCATGCTTATATAGAATATGGAAAAGAACATAGAAAATAAGAGAACTCTCGCACCGCGCTTCACGCTCGTGCTAAGGCACAAGCTTACGTTCAAGTCTCTTATAGCGTCCAACAATGAAACAATAAATGGGTTACAACAATGAAATGGAAAGACTATTAATATAGTCGTTCCGAGTAGAGTATAGCAACATTGAAAGGCTATGGGACCGATGGGTCGCCAAGGCGACTCCCGCACAAGGAGTTGCGTAATGTATGAATGAAAGAGTAAACGAATAAGTGAATGAATGAATCAACGAATGAATGAACAAGTGAAAGAAATAATAAATAAAATATAAGAAGGACAGAAATGGTTAGCGACAGGTATGATGGGCACGTGCAACGGGGCTCGCTACCCGCGCTGCACGAACGCCAACCTGGTCGATAACGCATTAAGGCTAAGGGCGGCTCAAAGACAGCCGTTAAGTTAAAACGAAATAGTCGTGGACAAACGGCACGGGCGAGGGGTGGCGATGCCGTGGCCGTGAAGAAAAAGGGATTTTGGCGGCATGATCAAAGGGGGGATATGCCGGCCTAGGCGGAATCAAAGGGGCTTACGAGCAACCTGGGTGCGGGCTTGGCCACTACAGGAAACGTAAGTGCGGGGTATTTCAAAGAGACTATCTAGGTGTTCCAGCCGTACGCTATGATAGGTGAGAAATACCAAGGGGAGAACATGTCCAAATGGCTTGTGATGCCAGCGACCGGTACATATAGATTAAGTGGACTTTGCTGGTGCCTATCCACGTGCAAGTCCTTGCATTAAAATCAAAGTAGTCTAAGTTAAATGAACGAGTGCCTATTAAACGGCTTGAAATGTATCACACCAAATGATAATGAATTAGAGAACACACCTACGACGCGCTAGAACCCGAGGGAGGGACACGCCCTTGATATTGAAAGTTTACATGAGGCATGTTATGTTATTACATATGAATTGTTGACTAACTTGATTTGCTTTGGACAGGGAAGGCCGAACGGTAAGTATGGGTAAGTCGTGCATGTATTTCCATGCGACACTTGAATTTGGCAACACGGGATAGGTTATGACATATGCCATGAAATTGATCCTAAGGCAGGATTAGAAAGACAATGAATGATAGAGATGCACAAAAGTAAATAGAACGTATTTGGTAATGATAGCATTGTGGACGAGCTAGCCTCCCCACCAGTGCATAACAATGTACTGATAACCCCACAGTCTGCATGTAGGATACAGGAGACGTCGGCGGGTGCGGAGCTTCCATCGAACGTGCTAAGGCGCGGAGCCAACTCTGGGGCCTTGGAACGTTGCAAGAAGCTGAAGCACCCTATACAGGACATAATGTATCGGAACATCGCCATGAATCATTCCATCTTGTAAGCCACTTGGCACGCCTTTTATGTTTCAGAGAGAGAGAGAGAGCTTGAGCGATTTGTAATATCGGTCTAGCGTCGCTTGTAAACTTCTTGAAAGTTAATAAAGAGTTTGAATTCACTTCCACTTGTGTTCATTTACTTTCCGCTGTAAATGGGGACACTCTGTGCGACTCTGTGGCCTAGCTCAAATCGACCGTTTCTGGAATTATCCTTGCACGGGCGCAACCTAGGCCCGTGCGGCATCACACTTTAGCGAGGACGATCGCTCTTGCGGGAGCGGGGCAAGACAGGGTGCACGGTGATGGTAGTGGAGAGATGGTGATGGTGGTGGAGATGGGAGTTGAGGAAGGTGATGATGATGGTAGTGATGATGATAATTATGAAGAGGAGGAGGAGAAAGGGGGGCTCGGCCATGGAAGGAATAGGGGGTCGGCTGAATGGTGGGGGGAAGCTCGACCAAGCATGGGGGGAAGCTGTTGTGTTGGTGATGGTGTGTATTAAAATGAGAGAGGGAGAATGAGTTGTTTATTTGTGTGTGTGTTTATATTTATATAAAGAGAGAGAGATATTCAGAGAGAGAGAGAGAGAGATATTTAGAGAGAGAGAGAGGTCGGCTGAGAGGGAGTGGGGGTATTGTGCTGGTGATGGGGGGATTGTGTGTAGGATGATTAAAGGAGGAGAGAGAAAGATATACATATATATATATATATATATATATATATATATATATATATATATATATATAAAATATATATATATATAAAATATAATTAGAAAGAGATAAAATGAGATATTTATGTAAAGTAGAGAGAGAGAGATATTTAATAATAAAAAAGAGATAATTATGTGGGGTGTTTGGATAGTCATAATAGGGATCACATAAAATCTGGTTGGGCGTTGGATCAGGTTCGGTCAAGTTTGGACAAGCTTGGGGCCAAGATTTAATTAAAATAACAAATTTAACCCAATTAAAATCATGGATAAAATGGGAGCACAAGGGAGATCAATTTGGTGGCACGCAAGTGGCACGTGAATAGTAGACTCAAAACAGGCCAGGGCCGTATATTGGGTCGACTGGATTGGACCGATGTCGGGCCCGAAAATTAAGTTGGAAGTTAAGTCACGAATTACGACAGACGATAAATTGGTCTAAATTGACACGAAAGTCATGCGAAGCAAATAGAGCACAAGGGAACATGTTTGAGTGGGACATGATATATCAAATTGAAGATAATCTCGTCTACTACAAACTTCAAGAAGAAAGTTTCCAGAGACTGGCATCCCTGATGCTCTAGAAATCAAAGTCACGGTAAAGAGCATTTAATGATCAAAACTAATTAAATCAAAAATGAATTATCAAAAATAATTCATTTAGATAATTTGAAAATAAATCCCGAAAATTTAGGGGGCTTACATCCTACCCACCTTATAAAAATTTCATACTCGAAATTAAAGGTTGGTAGTGGGGTTAAAATAGGATAGAAGATTTAGGCAATATTTTAGGCACGATCCAAGAATGATGAGTTTTGTACGATCAAGATAATCGATTCAAAATTGTTCAGGCACGATGAGGGATTTGGCATGATAGAATCATGATATGAACAAAATTATATGTGCATGATTTCAGAAATAAGTCAAGTCATTGGAGCACGATTTTGGAGACGATTAGGTGAATCGAAGATATAAATAAAGTTCAAGTACGGGGTGATCCGTAGGACTTAGGTTGATGGAAAATCAACCTGAAAGTCGCACAGGCTCGATCAAGACGAAAAACTAACCATGACCAAAACAAGGGTTGGCATGGTTGAGATAAAATTTCAGACACAACATAATCGAAGTCAAGGTCTTATAGACCCGAGGAAGGATTCAGGAGTATGATTAATAAAATCCTGAAATACGATCCAAGTTCGGACGCAATTAAAATTGGGAATAGTCTAAGTTCAATTGGCACGATTTAGATATGACAATGAAATCGGGACAAAACATCGATAAATAGGATCCAGGTCAATGAATTAAGATTTAGGGTTATACATAGGCACGATCAAGACGAAAATGACAAACCTAGTCATGAATATGAATAAAACCTGAGCACGAGCATCCGAGAATGGAAATCCATGTTAGAATTGAATTTAACTCAATTGAGTACGACCTAGGATACGGGTACAATAGAAGAGATGATCAAAGTCGATTGGTCGCGATCAAGAAAATTATGATTTAACGATATTGAAAACTCAAGGGATGATTCAAAGATATGGAATAAGCCAAATTTCTCTTTGGTAGAAAATCAAAGACAAGGTTTCATAGGGAAGCCTAGTTAATCATCTCTTTCTGATACTATCAAGTTTATCTGGTCATCATTGGCCAATCGCACCTTTAATCTCATAAGTCCAAATATAAAAATCAATCTTATACAACTACTACCAGAATTACCTTTTCGTCATGAAGATTGGACATTGTCATGATACCATAGGCCAGATCCTAAATTCCAAAACCCTAATCAAGAAGTACACCCTTCACTAGGACTCCACACTATTTACTTAATCATCCTTAAATCCGAATTCTTTCACCTTGTCCTAAATTGATCCGAACCTCTAATTCAAGTTCATAAAATCCTTGAACTTGTTCAAATCACGCTCATGGTGTTATTCAAATCTAATACCACTAGGCTTTATAAAACTTATTCTTCTATTACCAAATCAACCTTCATATTTTCTTCATCATATACTTTCAATTATCAACCATCTCAATTAATAATTTATATTCATAAAATCTCTTCTTCCTTTTTTTTGACTCAAAATCCTTGTGTTCTCTATCCTCTTACCAATGCCTTGTCCAGTTTCTAAACTATGTCTACGAAATATAAATTTTTATACCATTAATGTACATCCTTTTGCCCTTCTTATTTGAAATCCTTAAACTTGCTTTTCAAGTAATTCATCCTCGAAATACCTTAGTAACTCATTTCTAAACTGATTATATTGACCCCTTGATTTCAGTTCCAACCTCAATCATACTCCTATCTCAAATTTCTACACTAGATCCAACATCCCATATTCCTACCAAGATACCACTTGATAATAAATTCGCCTTCCGAACGAGATGATTTACGATACTCCATAATCATTTCCAAGGTGAAAATAAACAAAAATTTAAATAACTTCATAGTGTAGTTGACAGGAATGGATAAAAGACAGGTGATTGGTGTAATCAAGACATAATTAATCAGGATGGATGAAGTAATGACCTATAATTATGCCATCTAGATTCCTTACCACGCCAACCAGTATGGCTGCAAGAAAATCTAAATTCTATAACTAGGATGGTATATCCAAAATCAGGCTCCATGTTCCTGTCGTGCTAGCTAGTATGACTGCGATAAATTCTAAACTCCATGAATAAAGTAGATATTTACCGTTCTCATCGTCTCTATCAAATATGTTTATCAGGATATCTTAACTCAATCCATAAAAATGATCTCAACAAAATCAAAATCGAAGTCAACAACGAACGAACATCAAGATTTAAAATTCAACAACGAATCAAGGATAAGTAGTAAAAACTAGCGAAAATAGATTCCGAGACAGGATTTAGGAAAAGTTCTCAGAAGAAGTCCCAAAGGTACTATCTAGGTCAAGATTGAAAGTTCTGAAATATAATCTAAAATAATCTCAACCTTGATATAAGATTGGCAAATCATATTTGATTCTCAACCTAGAGGATATATAAGTTCAACTTATACCTTCCATCTGGGACCCACACCTCATCCCAAGAAATAATAATGTTTGATACGGACCGATATCTCAGAAATCAGGACGGATAGAAACGAATGAGTATAGATTCAGAAAATATTCGAAATAAGATTCCTGGAGGTATTCCTAGAATCTACAAAGAGCTCCTAATATGACTGAGTACCAAAATCCTAAAATATTCCATGACTCAACCTTAATCCTAGGACCGGCTCGCAGTTGTACAGATAAGCTCAAGCACTACCACGACTTCGCATTAACTACAAAGACTGACCTGCATGGGCCACCACAAAAATGTGTCACGACCCGCACCCGGATATACGGGTACAAATACGTGGGCCACGCCCAGCCTACGCTGCAGTATCGGCGGTAGAGTGCTATCAAGTACCCGATACTAACTACAATATCTAAGATCCATAACAATAAAGGTACTCATATCACATCACAAAAACTACAGAAGTTAAGACAAGAATAATAACAATACACTAGAACAACTAGAATCTACAAGGATCATATGAGACCAGAATAAAACAGAGAAAACAATAACAAAACTAAATAACTACCAGACCTAGAAGTCTTGAAAGACAACTCACGGTGAAGATTATCGAGAACCACTCCAGCTAGCAATCCTATAGTCCAATACTGAGGACACAACTACTCCTAAATATTGTCAACATATCTAGTCAGGATGGAAGGAGCACAAAACTCAAATAACAGTTCTAGTTAGACGATATTAAATGTAGCAGTAAATAAAAAAAATAAAAGAAATCACGAAATGTACATATGAGTATCATGGCAAGGTAAGCTGTAAATCTAGAGCTAGAACAAGGCAAGTAAAATGATCACAGCATGTACAAGAATCAAGAATCATCTATCTATGTGTGTGAGTACTAGTTTCAACAGTGGCCGGCTTGGGTCTGCACAAGTCTAATGATCCGGCCAATAATACGTGGAGTGTAGGATTGGCTATTAAACAAGGTCTACAAGAATAAACAAGGTGGATAATGACCACACATCTACACTAATACTCTCCGTTCCCGACTATATAGTGGATCCAACCATGACACATCATGACACGCGATTCTCTGAGAGGGTTGCTAGCTTTCGCAGGAATCGTGTCTATACAATGCACAAGGAACAAGAAAGACTTGCACAAGATATACCAAAGAATACAAGGAATAACATCTCATGACGGGATCCAGAGAAATATCAATCCGTGTGAACAAGTGTCAAGAGAACAAGGATATCTACATAAATATAAGAAACATAGGCGATATCATAAAACAGAAATATTATCAGAGAATGTACACGCCTGAGATCTGGTGGAATATGTCAACTGTGTAATCTGGCTCAGAGTGAAATCACAGACCTAAAGATAAGATATATAAGCTAATTAGGGTTCAATAGTGTTAGACATGATTAATCTAGGTCAATCTCAGTCCACTAAGTCAAACTAGGTCACACTGAGTCACACTAGGTCAAACTAGGTCAAACTGGGTCAAAAGTGACTTACAGTTGACTTTTGATCAACTGGTCAACTCTAGGTTAAACTAGGTCAAATATTGACTCTACTTCGACGTTCAGTCAAAGTAGTCAACCATGGTCAAACAGGGTCAAGGCTAGTCTCTATAAACATCTACAGGTCAATCATATCAATTTTAGTGATTGTGAAATCACTGGAATCGATGGATCTCAATTTCGATACAAAGATCTAAAAACACGAATAAAAACAGAAGGATTATAACAAATGGTGAAAGATAGGAAAAGTCTACGATATTGTCGGATGATGAAAAAAACATCACTAATGTGTCTAGAATGGTAGAAATAGCTAGAATAGCCTACCATAAGTCCAATTTGGACACAGGGGCAAAAATATAATTTCGGATCAAAATGGTGTCCGTGTCGGACCCACTTTCCACCAAAAAATGTGCCAAAATAAAAGTTCTCAAAACCTAACAAATATATGTTCACGAATCCAGAATGACGATACGAACTCAACGGTTTATCCAGAATTGGATTTCGATGGCAATCTCAAAATGACCCGTCGACCCGGATATTAGTCCGACTTGCACCAAAATACGTGCCGGAACCAATGTCCACTAAAATTTAGCAAATTATATATCAACGAGTCCAGAATAACGATACAAACTCAATGGTATATCCATAATTGGATTCTAATGAGCCGATCTCAAATGACCCGTTAACATGGATATTGGTATCCGACTGTCACCCCTAGTTTTCAAATTAGGGGTATTTTGTCATTTCAAGTTTTATAATATTTTAGGAATTTTATTTGATTTATATGATTTTTAGGAATTTATTTGAGTCGGTTTGAATTTTATCCAGTTCGGACTCAATTTGGAGACCCGGGTAGCCTGGACCCTAGTGGGACCCACATCTAGCTAGGCTTGGCCCCACATGTCATCATAATTAGGCTAAAAATATTAACCTAACTTTTATGGTTTAATAAGTCATTTTAGAGACTTAATTAGTCGTTTAGAATCAAACCGAACCACCCGAATTCAATTAGACCAAAATTAAGTCTATTGGGTTGGGGCTTATTGGATCCAACCCAAGACCCAATAAGCCCCATGGCCGGCCACATAAACCCCCCCCCCCCCCTTTGTCTTCTCCATTAAGCAAACCTTCTCTCTCTCTCTCTCAATTCAATTTTCTCTCTCAAGCTTCTTTCTTCCTCAAGGACAAGCCTAGGTATGTCATTTAATCCCAATTATTACTCTTTTCTATTCATGTCTTTCACATTAAATGTAGAGAATGAATTCTCTACATTTTGCCCCCTATTAGTAGGTTTTTCCTAGAGTTTAGGTTAGAGTTAATTTGGGACTTTTATGTATTGAATGGTATATATATATATCTATATATATATATATATATATATATATATATATATATATTATATATATATATTATATATATTATATTTTATTATATATATATATCTATATATATATATAATATATTATATATATGTATATATTATATATATAATATAGATATACATATATATATAATAATATATATTATATATATATATATATATATATTATATATATATAATTATATAATATATTATATATATATATATATATCTAATATATATATAACAATATATGTTATTGTGGGAGGATGAGAGAATGAGAGATGGTGGTGGTGTGGTGTAGAGAGTGGTAGTGGTGGAGTTGTCATGAGTGTTTGTGTGTGTATGTGTTTATATTATATACTATATGTGTATGTGTTTATATATAATATTATGGTTGTGTGTTATATATGTATCTATATGTGTGTGTGTGTTTATAGATATGGAGATGTGTGTGTTTTATATATATATATAGTGATATATATAGATATATAGATATATAGATATCTAATTAGCTATAGGTATCTATATATATATATATATATATATATATATATATATATATATATCTATTATATAATATATTATATATATATATATCTATATATATATAATATATATATATATATATATATATATATATATTATATATATATATTATATAATATATATATATATATATATATATATATAATCTATATATATA
>JANAVB010007599.1:3196758-3251758 GCA_029216955.1 Iris pallida
ACAACGTTCTCGTGCCCCTATTCAGGATGCGGGTTGTGACACATTGCATAAAGAAATACAGTCTCGAGTGGCAAACATAGCTTCGGTCTTGAACTGAGTAGATATCCAATCTTGATCAGTGTCCAAGTGTCCAAAACGTCTTGAGTAAACATCTGAGTTGTTCCGTATATCTAGACATAGTTTGATCAATTATTAAAATCAGGTTTGACCATGACCAATGGGCCAACAGAAGCTTTTCAGCCACGTCCATGCGTCAATAGTAGATCTTTTTAGCAAATTTTCTAGATGGTTATCCATCCATATGATTGACTGTGTGAAAGTGTCTTTGTGTTCTAAGAGTACGACCATCGATGGCGGTGTAGAAGCATGAAAATGTGCAGACATATCAAAAGTGCAGGTAGCGTTCTCGCTACACAAAGCTTCATAAAAGTGCAGATACCCGAAAGTGCAGACAAAGATCAGAAACCACAGTTCATAAAAAGCTCTTTATTAAGTCATGCCTACAAAGATCTATTACAGATTTATCATGATTACAAGAAAAGAGCTTTATCTACGAGGATCTATTACAGATTTATCATAAAAAGAACTAAGGCATCTAAAGATCTACAAGAGGGTTAATCTTCATAGGCGCCTGTAGAAGCATGGAAAATATAGGATTCATGCGGATCACAACTGGCCGCATGAGTACTTCGGGACAAGTTGGTCCGTATAAAGAAGAGCCGCATGACAGACTCGGCACGCCCCTACGCCCCTGCGGCCCATTTCACTACCTCGAATTGCATAGCAAAAGCAACCAGACTGATTTGAGCCGCAGAATGAAGAAGTTACTTATGCGGCCAGGCTAATCAGTCGTTCTGATAAAGCTGACAAACTCTACCAAAACTGACAAAACTGACAGCTGACACTCTGACAAAAAAAGAAGATAAGATATGACACAGGGTCCACGTGCCTAGACATGGCCATGCGGCTAGAGGGACTGCGACCTAAGCTGCATGAGCCTTATGCGGCTCAATCTCTATGCTTCATGCGGCCAAGGGTGACTACAATCGGAGTCGCATGAGCTTTATGTGGCCCAGAATATAGAACCTATGCGGCTAAAAAGTCCCCAAGCTACATGCAGACTAAGGAAGACTGTGACTTAAGCCGCATGAGTCTTATGCGGACCGGTATGGCCAACTCTGAAAGACTTACGTGGCTCAAAATGACTCAAGCAGATTGATCCTATCCTGCGATAGGACATATGGCAGGCTGACCAAGTCTCAACCACCCAGATTTGCTGCAACAAAATCTCAACAAGTCACCAGTTGGCGGCCAAGGAGCGGGTCTTTATGTGCTGCTGTAGCCACGTGGCCACGCGACCATCCATGCGCTCAAGATATCTATCACTAAAAATAGCAGGGTACCACACCTATGCAAAAGGCTGGCAACCTACGAAGGGCAATTTCTTTAAGAGCAAAGATCATGTCAGATAGTCCAAGGAGTAAGGTAGAGTTGCTACACTTTCTCGAGCCTCTATCGTCACCCCCAGGATCAAAACTAAACAATTGTACTTAGATTATTTCCTAGAATTTCTTTCTAGGCTTTCTCTTGTACAAGCGAGTTTGCAATCAAGTTCAATTCATTTGTTATTTTTTGTGCTTGATATTTAATAGCAAACACGATGGCGATTCTGCTGGGGACATCCTTCTCTTCTGATGAGAAGTTGGTAACGCAATCTGACGTGTCCAAGCTCGGCTCCATGAAGCAAATGCTCGTGGTTCGATTTGACCAACGAGCATTCGAAAAAATGCTATCTGAAGGGAGCGCCAGCCCAACGCAGAAGCGAGCCAACCCAAAGAGATCCTGCAGGATGTCGAAGCGTAAAACTGTTACCTCCGACCAGGATTTCGAAGAAGCTCCTTCTGCGGCCTAAGATGGTGATCAAGACTCTCCTGCGGCCTTGCTTCCGACCGCAGAGAACCCCACTGTCCCCAAATCTAGCAAAGGAAAATACTACGATGTTGAGTTTTTGCGGGCACAAGGAAAATCTATGTGGACGAGAAAGAGGCCACATGAGAGATGGCAGATGGCCCATGCGGCAGCCAACTTTGGCCGCAGACAGATGGCCCATGCGGCAGCCAACTCTGGCCGCAGACAGATAGCCCATGCGGCAGCCAACTCTGGCCGCAGACAGATCACCCATGCGGTAGCCAACTATGGCCGCAGGTAGATCGCCTATGCGACAGCCAACTCTGGCCGCAGGTAGACGGCCCATGCGGCAGCCAATCCTGGCCATAGACAGAGTGTCTCATGCGGCCCTGTCAGAAGCTCTGTGTTCGACCGTCTCTCATACGGGCTCGACTCCATGGGGCTGATTGAGAATGTGGGATATTCCAATCTGGACTCTTCTTACTATGCACCTTCGGGTGCTAAGTCAAAGAAGTCTAGGGCAGTGCTGGCCCAACAAGCCCAGTCAACTGTCCAAGTTGCTGACAATCAGTGGGCACCGTTAACTGTTATACGGTCCCCTGATGGAAAGTTGTACAGAACCACCCACGTCCAGTCCCCCAAGGCTAACGGACAGGGTGGGTCTCAAAAGTCTCCCTCAATGATCGAGAGCAAGTGCTTTTACTAGCCACAGATCAGGGAGCAAACATGATACCTACGCACCAATGTGCTCGGGATACCCGAGTCCACAAATTGGATGCATAGGTAGACCAGCCTGCAATCGACTTGCGAGAGGTGTTTACTCACAAACGTAAGGAGAAAGAAGCAACCTTGGCGTGTGATGAGCCCCTCTCGGGACGTCGTTGCACCCAAGTCATCATCAACTACTGCTGCGACAAGTCGGCAACACCTGAAGATCGGCAGTCCGCTTTTCAACTACTGCAGCACCCAGCACCCTTCCAACAACAACTTGAGAAACATGTGCAAATTCCGGGTGAAGAGGAATTTCCTGTCGCGTCCTGTAATTCAACCCGGAAGGTTCTTTCCGGCAAGGGAGGAAAGAAGACAGACTCTTCCAGCCCGACAATATTCGCCAGCATTGCAAGGAAACTCTCGTCTGAAGGACTGCCACCGACAACCACAAGGGGTGTCTACCTAGGCACTCGATCCAAAAGGAAGCTTCCAACACCTGGGGGTACATCCTTGACCTCCCTGGGGTAAGATGAGGCCGGGGGTAGCATTCCCCTCAATGTATGCGATAACCCGGTGTTCCAAGAGCATACACAGGGGGTAGCGATCCACTGGAATTACGCAACAGACATGGATGTCCTTGAGGATGACCGCCCTCGCCAAGACGATGCGGCTTTCTGCACAGGGGGTAGCACCCCTTCTGAGTTTGAGGAGGAAGACATTCCAACATTTCCCGATGATTTTTCGATACGCGGGTACGACACAGAGAGTACCTCTGCTACGATCCCTTCCAGCTCTACCCACGTGCCGACATTCTTTATCGTCGACGATGGTTATGAAGCACCTACTGACCGACAATGTTTAGAAGTACTTGAAGCCATTCTCCTGTCCTTGGTCAAGTCATTAGACGAAATCAAAGCCGCCTTGCCGACCCAACCGGCAAGGACACCTGGACAAACAAGCTTGGGACCCGCGGTCAATGCAGACTCCAATACGACCACTCCTCTTTTGGGTGACAATCCTTTAGGAGCGCTTCTTCTGCTGCAGGTGAAGCCAGGGAGGCAAGGTGGGAAGTTCAAGAGCTTCGAGCAATGTTCAATGCCCAAGATTCTTCCCTGGACATCGGAATACGGCAGCCGCATCCCGTTGCTTGGAGAGATGTTCCTTTTCCGCTACGGTACAAACCGTTTCATATTGATTCGTATGACGGAAAGACCTCTGCTAGTCGGTACATGACTTATTTCGAGGTCGCAACCGACCATTTGCCGTATAGCAATGCCATCCTCACACGATTATTTATCGAAGCATTGGAGGGAAATGCATTCGACTGGTACCACAACCTTTCGGACAACTGCATCCAGTCTTTTGATGGCCTCTAGAACATGTTTCTAGAAAGATTCTACGAAGTAGGACATGATGTGACAATGTCATCCCTCATGGACGTCGTTCAGAGGGAGAGGGAGCTAACATGGAACTATATCGAGCAGTTCTGCCAAACTGCAATGAGATTACCCTAAGGCAATCCCGAAAGCTCCTTGATTGAAATCTGCCAGAAGAAGTTGCTCCCCGCAATCAGCCTCTGGATAGATGAAGATCAGTTCAGGGATTGGACGACCTTCATCATAAGCGTCACCAATGCGGAGGCAAAGTTAAAGAAGGCTCGCCAGCTGGGACTACACATCCCGGATAGAGAGGTCAAAAGCAAACGTCCTGGTACCACCCCCAATAACAACAACACTGACGGCACCTCCAATAACGGGACAATAAAAGCAAATAGGCTATGGTCGCCGGTATGACCAAGAAGCCTGAACAAAACTAGGCAGAAGCTCAGTGGCCTAAGGTGAATTACTCATTCGAAGATAGTCAAGTCAAGCCTATTTTCGACATGCTCTTGCAAGGGGACAGGATCCAACTCCCTCCACCAAGGTGCGAGCCTCGAGCGACTGAGATGAGGACCCAAAATACTGTCATTTCCACCGCTATGTTCATCATGCCACTCATGACTGCTTTTAATTAAAGCGGTACATCCAGAGTCTTATCGACTCCAAAGCTCTGTCGCTAGACTTTGAGGAGGTTACCGTGGCGGCGAACATGGTGTCAATTCAGTTCGGCGACTTCCCTCCAACAAGTACTCAAGACGGGATAATACCTATCCCCCGGGCAATGATGGAGGTTACTAATCTTTCCTCCGTCCAGGACCAGACGACTGGCTTGGTACCTCTCACCACGTCACGAGGAGATATCATGTGGGTGCACCCAGACTTAGTGCCCGAAGTTACCCATGCGGTGTCATCTCCAGACAACAAGAAGAAGGACAGGAAGTCCAAATCCTGCCATACAATTTCAGCTGAAGCTGAGGAGGCGGCGGCTGTTGTTACCCGGTCTAGGGCACAAGTTCAGCCCACTTGGGTAGTTCAGTCGAAGACCCTCAGCCAGCAACGTTGCCCGCCACTGATGTTTCGGGGCCATCTCAGCCCCCATCGGCAGATAGGGCCAAGCCGAAAGAAACTCGCTTCGATAGGCCGTTTAGTAAAGATGCACCTCAAGGGCTAGAGAGACCTTACAACTTTGACATATTAGCACAATTGGCTAATACGCCCACAAAGTTGTCGTTATACGAGCTCCTAAGGCTCTCCAAAGATCTTCGTATTGCATTGAGCGAAGCGCTCCAGAATGCTGACGCTTACTTAGCCCAGGTCAAACCTACAGGGGAAGACTCGTCAGCAGATCTCCAGGACAACAACTGTGCGGATGCAATGCCCAACATCGTATTCACCCCACAGGACATGTTGATCAAGACCAACTTACATGATCGCCCTTTGTCCTGTACTGGATACATAGGCGATATCAAGGTGGATCGGATGCACATCGTTCCTGGCTCGTCGATAAGCATCATCCCGAAAAGCTTACTTCAAGTCCTCGACATCCCTATGCACCGGCTAGCGGTGACCAACACCGCTATTAGCAGTTTTAACTCAGGAAAGGAGCTATCCCTTAGGAAAGATCCGATTGAAATGTCATATCGGCGACCTGAGGACAGAGGTTACCTTCTATGTCATAGATGCAGATACGTCCTACAATATCCTCCTGGGATGTCCGTGGATACATGACTACATGATCGTGCCGTCCATACTCCACCAATGCTTCAAATATGTCAGTAAGCACGGCTTCGTGAAGACTGAATTCGCTGACATCGATCCCTTCAAAGGGGTTGAGTCTTATTATTCTTCGGAGGCTTGTCTATATAAGGAATCCAAGAAGCATATAACTGACGAATCGGAGGTCATCACAGGGCCAGAGGAAGGTCCACCAAAGATTATTCTTGATTACCGTGTATCACGTCCATATTACCTCTGATACCGATAGTCTCTTGACTTAACACCTGTACCCAACCGAGATAAAAGACATGGTGTTATGACCACAAAACCTATCAGGTCCATATTACCTTGTTGGGTTTTGTCTCAAAATCTATTACTCGCACCACCGGTACGCAGAAGAGTAATAGGTTCACCAAAGATTATGCTTGATTATCGCGTGTCACGTCCATATTATCTCTGATACCGATAGTCTTCCGACTTAACATCTGTACCCAACCCGGGATAAAAGACATGGTGTTAAGACCACAAAACCTATCACGTCCATATTACCTCTGTTGGGTTTTGTTTCAAATCTATTACCCGCACCACCAATACGCAAAAGGGTAATAGGTCCACAAAAGTTATTCTAATCTATTACTCACACTATCGGTGTACCAAAGAGTAGTAGGTCCACAAAATATCGTTCAAATCTATTTGTGCGCATTTTCAGATGCGCAAAAGGGCAATAGGTCCACAAAAAGTCCCCCCGTGGGATATCCTTTATCAAACACAAATGCTATATTAGGCCCTCTCGTACAAGCACCACAAATACCATAAACAAAGAATTGGGTGAATGTATTCTATTTATTCAAATCAGTTACATTCGTTACATCTCAAAAAAAAAAAAAAAGGAGGGGGGTTAGCAGTTAGAAGAAAACAACACGCGACCTAGTTATGAGGGACGCGCATGTAGCTTAAAAACATGAGACGCATGCAGCTCAGTCTTAAAGCACTTATACGGTTCTGTTATGCAATATTTATGCGGCTAAGCCATGAGGCATTTATGCGGATCAGTTATGAGATGTATATGCTGTTTGGTCACGAGGCATCCATACGGTTCAGCCATGTAGCGCTCATGCGGCTCAGGTATGAGGTATCCATGAAGGTTAGTGGCACTTATGCAGCTCAACCCATACGGCCCCATCATACAGAACACATGCATTCCCATGAGATGGGGGATATATCGATCATGCCCAAAGTACAGAGGCAATCTATGCTAGGCCTACGCATAAAACATGTGATATGCCATTCAAATTTATGTATCGCTTTCCTACCGTCCTTAACCTTAACAGGGGGTTGCACGTTAGGATGAATAGGAGGAGAGTCCACAGCACTCGACGGAGAGACGAGTCCCTTCCCTTTGGCCGTAGCACCAGTCGACTTGGAAGCTTTCAGAAACATGGTTAACCGGGACAGAAAAGATGACGAAGATGATGAAGACGAAGGAAAAAAAGTTGAAAGAAAAACTCTCTCCGTATGGCCTATATTTATAGCTCTTCAAAGTGGAAACAGATGAACGTTGCGTCGGTTATCGTGACATTAAAGATAATGATGACGCTTGGGGGTTTTTATCCTTAATAACCGTCATTGCCGCTTCGATGATCGTATCCATTAAAGATAATGATGAAGTTTAGGGATTTTATCCTTAGTAACTGTCAGCTTTATCTTGGAAAAAAAGCCTAAATCCAAAACCAAATCAAGACAATTAATGCAGCAGTGACAGCTGGCAGGCAAGATCGTCCTGCGGATCAAGATGCCCTGCGGCTCAAGATTTTCCTGCGGCACAAGATCTCCCTATGGAGATCACCCTACGGCTCAAGATTTCCCTGCAGCACAAGATCTCCCTGCGGCACAAGATCTCCCTGCGGCTAAGATTTCCCTGTGACACATGGTCTCTCATGACTCGAAGAATTTCCTATGACGTGACATATTTCCATGCTTCTTATTCAAAGTATTCCAAATTTACAATTTAAAAACTTTGAAGGGAATCTTGTAGAAGCATAGAAAATATGGGTTTCATGCGGATCACAACTGGCCACATGAGTACTTCGAAACAAGTTGGTCCGCATAAAGAAGAGCCGTATGACAGACTCGACACTCCCGTACGGCCCATCTTCACTACCTCAGATTGCATAACAAAAGCAACCATAGTGATTTGAGCCGCAGAATGAAAAAGTTACTTATACGGCCAGGCTGATCAGTCGTTATGATAAAGCTGACAAACTCTACCAAAACTGACAGCTGACACTCTGACAAAAAAAGAAGATAAGATGTGACACAGTGTCCACGTACCTGGACATGGCCATGCGGCCAGAGGGGCTACGACCGGAGCCGCATGAGCCTTATGCGGTCAATGTATATGCTTCATGCGGCCAAGGTGACTGCAATCTGAGTCGCATGAGCTTTATGCGGCCCAGAATATAGAACCTATACGGCTAAAAAGTCCCTAAGCTACATGCGGACTAAGAAGACTGTGACTTAAGCCGTATGAGTCTTACGCAGCCCAGCATGGCCGAACACTGAAAGACTTATGCAGCTCAAAATGACTCAAGCAGATTGATCCTATCCTGCGACAGGACACATGGGAGGCTGACCAAGTCTCAACCACCCAGATTTGCTGCAACAAAATCTTAACAAGTCACCAGTTGGAGGCCAAGGAGCGGGTCTTTGTGTGCTGTAGCCACGTGGCTACGCGACCATCCATGCGGCTCAAGATATCTACCACTATAAATAAGGTACCACACCTATACAAAAGGCTGGCAACCTACGAAGGACAATTTCTTCAAGAGCAAGGACCGTGTCAGATAGTCCAAGGAGTAAGGCAGAGTTGCTACACTTTCTCGAGCCTCTATCGTCACCCCCCCGAATCAAAACTAAACAATTGTACTTAGATTGTTTTCTAGGATTTTTTTCTAGGCTTTCTCTTATACAAGCGAGTTTCCAATCAAGTTCAATTCATTTGTAATTTTTTGTGCTTGATACTTAATGGCAAACAGCGCCATACAAGGGGGTTAATCTTTACAGACGTGCAGCCCCCCCAGACGCATAACGTTGTCAGAGTGAGCCACTTCCTGAAGCAGCTATTGGCCCGAGCGAAAACTCAGTCCATAGCACAGGCCGTGCCACCGCCATTGAGTGGGCAGAGCACAACCTGTGGCTCTTCGGATTGGCAACCAATCCAAATCCGAAAGCTTAGATCTCGAAGACCTCTAAGACGTTGTTCAGATTCGAACTCCTTATGCCAAACTCTCAAGTGCATCTCGAAACTCAGCAGCAGTTCTTCTACAAAGGCACAGCTTCTTTGAACGAAGGGATCCACAACCATCAGCCGACTTGTGTAAGGCCAATGGTCGTTCGAAGCTAAGTCAGGATCGAACATAGCATTGGGAATGCTAAAAGGGGAAGACGACTCTTCAGAAAAACTCCCTTTTATATAGGGTGAGTATTGTCCAACCAATATGCCACGTGGACGTCGGTCAAAGATGCCCAAATTAATGGAATGAACATAGAACTCAGCACAACGAACCTCATTTAATAGGTTCATTTTATTGAGTCCTAAGCCACAGACTTCTTGAATTTTCTAAAAGACGACGACAATTAAAGAAGAGGACGATCGACTCGTCCATCAAAAAGAGCGGTCATTAATCGCTCTTAAAATCTTTGACAGAAACCAGCTCCTTCGATTCAGAAGCGTATTTGCCATTAATTATCAACACAAGAACTACAGAAGAACTATATTGATTGCAAACTTTGAAACTAAAAAAGAGAGCCTAGAAAGAAATCCTAGAAAACAATCTAAGTACAATTTGTTTTGATTCTGGGGGGGTGACGGTGGAGGCTCAAGAGAAGTGTTGGAACTCTGCCTTACTCCTTGGACTATCAGACACTGTCTTTGCTTTTGAGAAAATTTGCCAGCCTTTCACATGGGTGTGATACCCTGCTATTTATAATGATTCTGGATGAAGCATATTTTGGGCCGCATAGATGGCCATGTGGCCACGTGGTTGTAACAGCACACGAAGACTCGGTCTTTGGCTGCCAGCTGGTGATTTGTTAAGATTTTTTTGTTGTAGCAAATCTGGGTGGTTGAGACTTGGCCAACTTGCCATGTGTCCCCCCACAGAGTGGAGCCTGAATTGTTTTGGCGCATACTGGCCTTAGGAGCCTTTCTTCTGCGGCTCGGCTCCACTTGGCTGCATGGGATCTTCGGGAGCATTCCTTCTGCGGCTTGGTTTCACTTGGCCGCAAGGGATCTTCGAGAGCCTTGCTTCTGTGGCTCGAGTCCACTTAGCCGCATGAGGTCTCCAGGAGCCTTGCTTCTGCGGCTCGGCTCCACTTGGCCGTATGGGATCTTCGGGAGCATTCCTTCTGCGGCTCAAGTCCTCTTAGCCGCATGAGGTCTCCTGGAGCCTTGCTTCTGCGGCTCGAGTATACTTGGCCGCATGGGGTCTCCAAGAGCCTTGTTTTGCGGCTCAAGGCCACTTGGCCGCATGGGGTCTTTGGGAGCCTCGCTTCTGCGGCTCGAGTCCACTTGGCCGCATGAGGTCTCCAGGAGCCTTGCTTCTACGGCTCGAGTCCACTTGGCCGCATGGGGTCTCCATGAGTCTTACTTCTGCGGCTCGAGTCCACTTGGCCGCATGGGGTCTCCAGGAGCCTTACTTTTGCGGCCTAGATCAACTTAGCCGCATAAGGTTCATGCAGCTCTTCATTTTGCGGCCTGGACCAAAATGGCCGCATAACGCCTATGCGGTCAGCAATGATTTTGAGACAATTTCGTTTGTCTCTCTTTTGACTTCTCAATGAAGATGAATTTGACCGATTCTCCTCCTTGGCGAGTGCTGACGCTGAGGATTATGGATCTCCTTGTTCGAAGAAGATTTGACGATGAACTCCTTCAAAAAATTATGATGCGCCAGGTTGAGACAATGTGCCTAACTGAGACATCTGAGTAATGCGTCTAGTTGAGAGTAGGTCGTTATGAAGTCTTCAATCGGCATCATGCTTTCGAGATGATGTCGAAAAGGCACAGCAGGTTGTGGTCGCTGGAACACAGACTGCCTTGGTGGTGGAGGCACTGTCTTATGGCAGCAGCAGTTGATGGCGACTTGGGTGCAGTGATATCCTAGAAAGGGCTCATCGTACGCCAAGGTTGTTTCTCTCTCCTTGTGTTTATGAATGACCACCTCTCGTAAGTCAAGAGCAGATTGATCTGCCTTTACATCCGTTTTGTGGGCCCGGGTATGTAGGTATCATATTTGCTCCCTGATCTGAGGTTAGTAAAAGTACTTGCTCTCGATCGTTGTGGGAGACTTTTGGGCATATTTGCCCCCTGATCTGAGGCTAGTAAAAGCACTTGCTCTCGATCATTATAGGAAGACTTTTGGGCATATTTGCTTCCTGATCTGAGGATAGTAAAAGCACTTGCTCTCGATCATTGTAAGAAGACTTTTGGGACCTACCATGTCCGTTTGCCGCAGAGGGCTGGACACGGGAGGTTCTGTACAACTTTCCATCAGGGGCCCGTATAACAGTTAATGGTACCCGCTGACGATCAGCAGATTAGACAGTTGACTAGGCTTGTTGAGCCCGCACTGTTCTAGACTTCTTCGACTTAGCACCCAAAGTTACGTAGTAAGAAGAGTCCAAGTTGCTGCCTTGGATTTCTTCGTACTCGCCCGTGAAGGCGCATAGTACTCAGGATCCAACTTTATCCTTGCCAGGATGGCAAGTGAAGAACTTGTAGCCGATCCAAAAAAATATGAAGCACTGTTGCAACTTTTTGTGGCTCGAACGGGCTCCCTGGACACGGGCTTCCTTTTCTTTTTTTCTTTTTATTTTGGCGCCCTTTTCAAAGGAGGCAAGGGGGCTTTATATATAGAATAGAATGAGCCCTTTTTTCTTCTCCTTTCCGATGTGGGACTAAAAGTAATATCCTCTTTTCCATGCTTCTACAAGACCCCCTTTAAAGTTTTCAAATTGCAAATTTGTAATACTTTGAATAAGAAGCATGGGTATTAGAGCTATTTAGGTGTGACAATCCTATCAGAGGTACCATGGACGTGATAGGTTTGGGTACTTTCGCTGGAGATTTTTTGTAGACTTATCATCCTTGGCGTACCTTGGTTTTAGGTACAGATAATAAGTTGAGAGAGGGAACCAACATATTTACTCAGAGGTGACATGGACGTGGTGAATATAAGGTTGATGGTAGAGCTTTCCTTCTCAGAGGTGATATGGACGTGGAAGTTCTATGATTGATGCGCCACAACGCAGGGGTTATTGCACAGGGTGTTTACTCAGAGGTAAGGTGGACGTGGTAACATTTGTTTTTAGCAACATCTGCTTTGTAAGGGGTAGGAAAATAACTCAGAGGTGATGTGGACATGGTTGTTCTACTACTGGGAGTGAATGTAATGAAACAACTGGGCTCCAGAAGCATATGATTGTGAGGTAAGGGGTGTTTGTTCCAGAGGACCTAAAACAACATTTGTGGTTGGTAGAGGACATCCCACTGGGGGACTTTTTGTGGACCTATTACCCTTTTGCGCGTTTATGGCACGAGTAATAGATTTGAATAATTTTTGGTAGACTTATTACCATTTTGTGCACTGGTGGTGCGAGTAATAAATTTTGAGACAAAACCCAACAGAGGTAATATGGACGTGATAGGTTTTGTGGTCTTAACACCATGACTTTATCCCAGATTGGGTACATGTGTTAGATGAGGAACTATCTATATCAGAGGTAATAGACGTGACTTATGATAATCATGAATAATTTTGTTGGACCTATTACTCTTTTGCGTACTAGTGGTGCGAGTAATAGATTTTGAGATAAAATCCAACAGAGGTAATATGGACGTAATAGGTTCTGTGGACTTAATACCATGACTTTATTTAGATTGGGTACAGGTGTTAAGTCAGGAGACTATCGGTATCAGATGTAATATGGACATGATATACGATAATCAAGACCAGGAAGTTTGCTCAGAGATGGAAATAAGCCTGGTAAACTCCGGCGGGATGAAGCATTAGGGTGGAAGTTCAGAGGTATTAGTATACATGACTTGTCACCCAGGGGGATGCAATGTGAATCCACTCGGAGCTAATAGAGTGTAAGTTCAGACTACTTGGTGGGAGATTTGGTAGTCTGAGGAAGTACCAGCATGTCCTTAGACATAGTATTTCTTCAGGAACTTACCGTTTATGGGCATCATGAGCAAGTCTCCACGGTGACATCTTTGAAATCTAGCGACAGCTTTGGAGTCGATAAGATTTTGGATGTACCACTTTAATTGAAAGCAGTCATGAGTGGAATAATGGACATAGCGGTGGAAGTGGCAATATTTTGGGTCCTCTATCTCCGCCGCTCGAGGCTCGCGCCTTAGTGGAGGTAGTTGGATCATATCCCCTTGCAAGAGCATGTCGAAGATAGGGTTGACATGACTATCTTCAAATGAGTGATTCACCTTGAGCCACTGAGCTTTTGTCTGCTTTGGTTCAGGCTTCTTGGTTGTATCAGCTACCATGGCCTGTTTGCCTTTGGTGTCCTGGTTATTGGTGGTACCGCCGCCATTATTGTTGTTGGAGTTGTTACTAGGGCATTTTCCCTTGACCTCTCCATCTGAATGTGTAGCCCCAGGAGGCGAGCCTTCTTTAACTTTGCCTCCGCGCTGGCGCCGCTTTTGATGAATGTTATCCAATCTCTGAATTGATCTTCGCCCATCCAGAGGCTGATCGCGGGGAGCAAACTCTTTTGGCAGATCTCAATTAATGAGCTTTCTGGATTACCTTGGGGCAATCTCATTACGGTTTGACGAAACCGCTCTATGTAATTCCTCATCAGTTTCCTTTCTCCCTAAACAACGTCCATGAGAGACGACATTGTCACATCCTGTCCTACCTCATAGAACCTTTCCAGGAACATGTGTTTGAAGCCATCGAAGGAATAGATGCAGTTGTTCGGGAGGTTGCGGTACCAGTCGAACGCGATTCCCTCCAATGCTTCGATAAATAGCCATGTGAGAATAGCGTCGTTATGCGGCAAGTGGTCTGTTGTGACTTCAAAATAAGTCATGTACTGGCTAGCAGAGGTTTTCCTGTCATATGAATCGATATGAGACGATTTGTATCACGGAGGAAAAGGAACGTCTCTCCACACAACGGATACGATTGCCGTATTCTGAGGTCCCGGGAGGAGTCTTGGGCATTGAACATTGCTCGAAGCTCCTAGACTTCTCTCCTTGCCTCCCTGGCCTTGTCTAAAGCTGAAGAAACAGATATTCCAGGAGGATTATCGCCCTGAGGGGAGGGTCGTGTTTGAGTCCACGTTGACTGCGGGGTCCAAGCTTGCTTGTCCAGGTGTCCTTGCTAGTTGAGTCGGCAAGGCAGCTTTGATCTCGTCTACTGACTTGGACAAGGTTAGGATCATGGCTTCAAGTGCTTCTAGACGTTTTCGATCACTAGGCCCTTCGTGATCATCTTCTGCCATAAACAATGTTCGTACGTGGGGAGAGACGGATGGGACCGTAGAGGATGTGCTTTCCGTATCATACCCTCGTATAGAGAAATCATCGAAGAACATCGGAATGTCCTTCTCCTCGGACATGGAAGGGGTGCTACCCCCTGCACAGGAAGCTACATCGTCTTGGCAAAGACGGTCACCCTCGGGGACGTCCAAGTCTGTTCCATAATTCCAGTGGATCGCTACCCCCTACGTATCCTCTTGGAACACTGGGTTGTTGCATATGTTCAGGGGACTACCACCCTCAGCTCCGTTCACCCCCAGGGACCTCGAGGATGCACCCTCGAGAGTTCAAGGCTTCTTTCTGAAACGGGTGACTAGGTAGACACCCCCTGTGGTTGTCAGCGGCAATCCTCCAGATGAGAGTTTTCTTGCAGTGCTGGCTGAGGTTGTCGAGCTGGAGGAGCATGTCTTCTATCCTCAATTGCCGACAGGAACCTTCTGAGTTGAATTACAGGAGGCGAAAGGAAATTCCTCATCTCCCAAAATTTGCACCTATTTCTCAAGTCGTCGTCGGACAGGTGCTGTTGCAGTCGTTGGAAGACGGACTGCCGATCTTCAGGTGCTGCCGACTTGTTGCAGCAGCAGTTGATGACAACTTGGGTACAGTGATGTCCTAGGAGGGCTCACCGCATGCAAGGTTGCCTCTCTCTTTTTGCATTTGTGAATGAGTACTTCTCGCAAGTCGAGGGCAGATTGATCTACCTTTGCATTCGTTTTGTGGGCTCGGGTATCCTGAACGCACGGGTGCATAGGTATCATATTTGCTCCCTGATTTGAGGCTAGTAAAATCACTTGCCCTCGATCGTTGAAGGGAGACTTTTGGGACCTACCCCGTCCGTTTGCGCAGAGGGCTGGACAAAGGAGGTTCTGTATAACTTTCTATCAGGGGCCCGTGTAACAGTTAAAGGTACCCACTGACGGTCAGCAGACTAGATAGTTGACTGGGCTTGCTGAGCCCGCAATGTCCTAGACTTCTTCGACTTGGCACCCAAAGGTGCGTAATAGGAAGAGTCCAGGTTGGAAGCTTCAACATCCTCAATGGGCCGCATGGGGTCTTGTCCGCATGAGAGACGGTCAAAAACAGAGCTACTGACAGGGCCGCGTGGGGCATCCTGCTTGCTATCAGGATTAGATACCGCATAGGAACTCTGTCTGCGGCCAGGATTGGCTACCGCATAGGAAGTCTGCTTGCGGCCAGGATTGGCTGCCGCATTGGAGGTCTGCTTGCGGCCAGGATGGGCTGCCGCATAGGAAATCTGCTTGCGGCTAGGATTGGCTGCTGTATAGGCAGTCTGCCTGTGGCCACCTTTCTTATGCGGCCTCTTCTTTGACCGCATAAGTTTCCCTTGTGCCCCTAAACGTCCAGCATCATAGTGTTTTCCTCTGCCGGATTTGGGGACAGCGGGTCCTCTACGGTTTTTAGCGAGGCCGCATGGGAGCCTTTGCCATCGTCTTGAGTGGCGAGAGGAGTTTCTTCCAGGGCCTGGCGAGGGGCAGTGGCCTTAGGCCTCCATGTCCTGCGAGCTCTTTTTCGGGTGGCTCGCTTCTGTGCTGGACTGGTGCTCCCATCGGAGTGCATTTCTTCGAATACTTATTGATCGAAGCGAAAAACAAGTATCTGCTGCGTAGAGCCGAGCTTGGACGTGTCGGATTGCATCACCAATTTCTTATCAGTAGAGAAAAAAGTCCCCAGCAGAGTCGCCATCGTGTTTGCCATTGATTATCAACACAAGAACTACAGAAGAACTATATTGATTGCAAACTTTGAAAGTACAGAGAGAGCCTAGAAAGAAATCGTAGGAAACAATCTAAGTACAATTTGTTTTGATTCTGGGGGATGACGGTGGAGGCTCGAAAGAAGTGTAGGAACTCTGCCTTACTCCTTGACTACTAGACACTATTTTGCATTTGAGAAAATTTGCAGCCTTTCGCATGGGTGTGATACCATGCTATTTATAATGATTTCGGGATGAAGCATATTTTGGGTCGCATAGATGGCCACGTGGCCACATGGCTGTAACAGCACACGAAGACTCGTCTTTGGCTGCCACCTAGGGATTTGTTGAGTTTTCTTTGTTGTAGCATATCTGGGTGGTTGATATGGCCAACTTGCCATGTGTCCCCTATAGGGTAGAGCCTGAATCATTTTGGCCGTATAGTGGCCATAGGAGCCTTTCTTCTGCGGCTCGGCTCCACTTGGCTGCATGGGATCTTCGGAAGCATTCCTTCTGCTGCTTGGTTTCATTTGGCCGCATGGGATCTTCGAGAGCCTTGCTTATGTGGCTCGAGTCCACTTAGCCGCATGAGGTCTCCAGGAGCCTTGCTTCTGCGGCTCGGCTCCACTTGGCCGCATAGGATCTTCGGGAGCATTCCTTCTGCGGCTCGAGTCCACTTAGCCGCATGAGGTCTCCAAGAGCCTTGCTTTTGCGGCTCGTGTCCACTTGGCCGCATGGTGTCTCCAAGAGCCTTGTTTCTGCGGCTCGAGGCCACTTGGCCGCATGGGGTCTTCGGGAGCCTTGCTTCTACGGCTCGAGTCCACTTGGCCGCATAGGGTCTCTAGGAGCCTTGCTTCTGTGGCTCGAGTCAACTTGGCCGCATGGGATCTCCATGAGCCTTGTTTCTGCGGCCTAGATCAACTTAGCGGCATAAGGCTCATGCGGCTCTTCCTTCTGTAGCCTAGATCAATTTGGCCACATAACGCCTATGCGGTCAGCAACGATTTAGAGAGAATTTTGTTTGTCTCTTTTTGACTTCTCAATGAAGATGAATTTGACCAATCGTCCTCCTTGGCGAGTGCTGACACTGAGGATTATGGATCTCCTTGTTCGAAGAAGATTTGACGATGAACTCCCTCAAAAGATTATGATGCGCCGGGCTGAGACAATGTGCCTAACTGAGACATCTGAGTAATGCGTCTAGTTGAGAGTAGGTCGTTACGAAGTCTTCAATTGGCATTATGCTTCCGAGATGATGTCGAAAAGGCACAACAGGTTGCGGTCGCTGGAACACAAACTGCCTTGGTAGTGGAGCCACTGTCTTAGGGCAGCAGCAGTTGATGGCGACTTGGGTGCAGTGATGTCCTGGAAAGGGCTCATCGCACGCCAAGGTTGCTTCTCTCTCATTGTGTTTGTGAATGACCACCTCTCGCAAGTCAAGAGCAGATTGATCTACCTTTACATCCGTTTTGTGGGCCCGGGTTATGTAGGTATCATATTTGTTCCCTGATCTGAGGCTAGTAAAAGCACTTGCTTTCGATCGTTGTAGGAAGACTTTTAGGCATATTTGCTCCCTGATCTGAGGCTAGTAAAATCACTTGCTCTCGATCATTGTAGGGAAACTTTTGGGCATATTTGTTTCCAGATCTGAGGCTAGTAAAAGCACTTGCTCTCGATCGTTGTAGGGAGACTGTTGGGACCAACCCTTTTCGTTTGCCGTAGAGGGCTGGACACGGGAGGTTCTGTACAACTTTCCATCAGGGGCCCGTGTAACAGTTAACGGTACCCGCTGACAGTTAGCAGATTGGTTAGTTGACTGGGCTTGTTGAGCCCGCACTGTCCTAGACTTCTTCGACTTAGCACCCGAAGGTACGTAGTAAGAAGAGTCCAAGTTGCTGCCTTGGATTTCTTCGTACTAGCCCGTGAAGGCACATAGTACTTAGGATCCAACTTTATCCTTGCCAAAATGGCAAGTGAAAAACTTGTAGCTGATCCAGAAGAATAGGAAGCACTGTTGCAACTTTTTGTGGCTCAAACGGGCTCCCCGGACACGGGCTCCCTTTTTTTTTCTTCTTTTTATTTTGGTGCCCTTTTCAAAGGAGGCAAGGGGGCTTTATATATAGAATGGAATGAGCCCTTTCTTCTTCTCCTTTTCGATGTGGGACTAAAAGCAATATCCTCTTTTCCATGCTTCAAAGTGCAGCCTCCCCACTGCACTCTCGCTTCGATTTAGAAGCCCAGCCTCCCCTCTGCGCCCTCGATTCGACTCAGAACCGTAGCCTATTTGCCGCGGCCTTACTTCCACTCAGAAGCACAGTTAGCTCACTTCCTCACACAGTGCCCTCGCTTCAGCTTAGAAGCACATCTAGCTCACTTCTTCAGACAGTGCCCTCGTTTGAGCTAAGACGTGCAGTAGCTTTTTCGTCTTCAAGACGTAGTCTACTCGTCACACGAAAGCACAGTGACTCCGTCGCCTGAAGCATAGTCTACTCGTCGCCCTAAAGCACAGTGACTTTGTCGCCTGAAGCACAGTCTATTCGTCGCCCTAAAGCACAGTGACTCTGTCACCTGAAGCATAGTCTACTCATTGCCCAGAAGCACATTGGCATCCGTCAGAAGTGCAGCTTGCATAGCGGTGCAGCCCTACGAAGTGACATGGTTCCACGTGGCCAGATGGGTGTGTATATCTTTTCAGGATACCACCCTATCGGTTTGTTGAAACCGCTGCTCTTAAGATAAGACAGAGTTTGATTCTGTTGATAAGAGCAATATCTTATTGGTTTGTTTAAACCACAGATAAGGATGAAGTTTGTTCTTATGGACGAGAGGCATATCCAACTGGTTTGTTTAAACCAATGGCCCTCTAAGATAAGACAAAATCCAACTTCAGGGAGAGGAAAAGAATTTGCTCAGGTTAATTCGATCAACAAATAAGCACACGCCACATATCGTTTATTCAGTTATGTTGATGACTCTCTAAAGATCTCGATAGAAGAGAATCCCCATGCTAGCCATGTGTCAGCTCAGCAGTAGCCTTTACCGTGACCGCCTCAAGATTCTTCTATATCTCCCCATGCAGTGTTCCTGCACAATCCTTACGCATATCGCATATGTGCTCCCCTATAAATAGAATGAGTTTTCTTTCGATAAAGAGGCTTCAAAATTTTCAACTTCCGCATCCTCTTGATTGGTAACCCTAGAGTTTCAATCACCAGCACCAGAAAGCTAAAGCAAGTTCAACTCGTCGTCAGATCGTCAATGGAGTGAAGGAGCCGCTATAGTGCTCGATCTCCACCGCATACTTTTCCAAAATTTTGTACTTTGATCTCCTGTTTAGGTATCGATTGTGCTGTTTTTACGTTTAAAATACAAAAAGTTCGTATAACCTTTTGTCATGGCAAACAAGATGGCGACTCTGCTGGGGACTTTTTTCTCCTCCTACGAGAAGATAGTGGCACAATCTGACAACAACTTGCTGGGATCTTTCCAGATGAATGTTGGTCGTACATTTCGACCAACAAGCTTTTGAAGATCTTCTTTCTTAGGAGAAGTCGAGTCCTTCGAAGCGGTTCGTGAAACCGAAGAATAATCGATGCATCTGGGTACCGAAGGCGGCTGTGACGAGCAGCATGATGGAGGGGACTGCGCTCCAAAAACCCCTGACTGACGAAGCCGAAAAGAAGATTTTGGCTACTGCTGCCATGTCGCCTCGCTCGATTCCCACTCCAAAAAAGTGCAATGAAGAGTGCGGCTCTCCTATGTCGGGCCTAACAAAGGCACAACGCCGAAGAAAGCGCGCAGTAGCTCAACCGCTTACGGAGGTAACTTAATAAGGTCCAAGGCTACATTGGATAAGGCTACATTGGATAAGGCTACATTGGACTCAGAATTCCCTGCCCATCGGATAATGCTACATTGGACTCTGAACGTTACGCACCTTCTGGAGGTAACTTAATAAGATCCACGGCAGCACGTGCCCTACACGGCCAAAGTGCTATGCCAACCACTACATTGGATTCTGAATACAATGTACCCTCTGGGGGTAGTACGAAGAAATCCAATCAGCATACGCCTTATGCAACCAACGTGCTATGCCAATAGCCGACCAAAGGCCCGCGTTGACAGTCACGCGTGCAGCCAATAGAAAGCTATACAAAACTGATCGGAGTACCTCAACGCCTCGATCGGTAGAACCCCGCTGTCGTTTGAGTACTCATGTGCACAACTCGAGCTAGGGGGTACACTCCACTAGGAAAGACTCACACGAATAGTATTCCTGTAAGCATGAAAGGAGTTTACCTCATCAGCAGCTTTCTGATTAGGACCTGAGCGTGTCTCACGCACAAGAACTAAGAAGAGAGAAACTATCTCTGCATCCTCACTCTTGCGTACAGCTTCCCTGTGTGTGCAATGGGAGTGCAGGAATGAAGACCCCAACACTTTCCCGCAAGCATAAAGCAGAAGAGGAGCCTTCGGCGCAAGGTATGACTAAACCAAGGCATACTTGCACCCAGATCACCATCAACTATTGCTATAACCAGGCTGCCACATCGCCGTCTTTCGATAGAACAGGAGAAAACGGACAGCGGAAGATGACGGTCAGTCGCCAGAACATACAAGGTGAGGCCATCACTCTCAAAATACCAGGCCAACTTAAGTGTAAGGAGGTCCACTTCCTTCAGAACCAACTGATCACCAAAGAGAAACTGGGACTTTAACATCCCTGCGTCGCCATCAAAATAAGGGTCAGCCTACCCTTATCTAGTATGCAGCAAAAGTAGCCCAGACGCTGCTCCTGTATTTCATCCAATCGACTCGTCGGTTGATCTTCCACAATCAACCTTCTGACTGGCTCGACGAGTTCTTGCTCGACGTTTGTCCCCAGCACGCAGACAGAGAAGTCGTAAAGAATCTTATTCTGAGTGGTGGTCGAAAACTGCACAAAAGCAAGAAAAAGGAGTCCAAGATTTGTGTTTAGTAAAGCACATAATCCGCATAGGTAATACCAGATAGCAATGCGCTTCAGCAAGTTATCGTCCACGCAGGTACACTACAACAAAAAAGTGTTTTAACGACACTCAAAAAGTGTCGTTAATGACTTTCCATGGCACTTTTTTGGTGCTGTCTAGAGGGGTGTCATAGAATATTTTTTCTTTCAACGACACTATAAAAGTGTCATGTAATAACTTTATGACGACACTTTTTGAATGTCGTGTAATGCTTATTTCACGGCACTTCATTGTTGTCTTCTTAACATCCTTCAGTGGCAGCTAATAAGTGTCGTCAAAATTATGACACTTTATAAGTGTCATCTACAAGCATTTAATAACAGTTAATAAATGTCATGGATAAATTTTTATGGCACTTTTTATATGTCATCTAAAGATTTTAGTGAGGGTACTTTACTAGTGTCATCTTAGAATGTACTGTCAAAATTATGATACCTTATAAATGTCATCTAAAATCACTCAATGACATTTAGTAAATGTCATGAATAATATTCATAGCACTTTTTATGTATCATGTAGACCGAGTTCAACGACAAATTTTAAATGCCTTCAAAACATCAAAATATATAATATATATATATATATATATATATTATATATATATTATATATATATTATATATATAAAAATCAGCCATGATCACAAATAATTAACCAAAAGTAATATTAAAAAACTTCAATCCATACAAAATGTTAATAAAAAATTACAAGAATATAGTATTCAACTTGTTTGAGACTAACAATGTCTATTACATAATATGTAAGAATTCCACTAAAACTACTTCTTAGCGTCCTCATCCGAATTAGGATCATGCCTTAAGACATTAAATGGGCAAAATAGGATTTCTGTCATGAGGAACCTGGAAAAGAAAGAAAGGTTCAGCTGATTAGTCGTTAGATGAAATTGCAAGGAATTAGAAAGAAAGCATCTTATATAACACAACACAATACATATGAATCAGCCGATACCAAAAACTGTGGTTTGGAGGGCTAACTCCAACAGCCCCCAACTTTATTTTCAAAACTCTTTTTCTCAAACTCGCCCTAAAAAGGTTAAGGGGATTTATGAGCAAGCTCAGACCTACCCTTTAATCTGCCATATGAGATGCTAAGCAAAATAGAGTTCAAATAAAAAACACAATATAATACATACATACATACATACTCTCTTTTCCCATGCATATTGACAGGATGGCTTGCCATCAATACAGAACCACACAAAAAAAAAGGAATAAATATTGACTCTAAGTTGAAATAAATAAGTTCCAATTACCTCCACATAAGATGACTCGAAGTTGTTAAATGCAAGGCATCTTAGTAATATGATTTATCATCAAGACAAGGCATCTTAGTAATATGATTCTGAAGAAAAAAGAATTGTACTATCATATGAAAGAAACTCTAACTACAGCAAACCAATGGAGGTAATGGAAAAACATTTCTAGAACTGCACACCCCCACCCACCCACCCACAATGTTTAGATTGGTTAGTTGCTGAAAATATCGAGAAGAGGCTTAAAACCTGGAAGTCTACTATTGGTAACTCCCAAGACAACATCTATATTATAAGGAAACAGTTGGCACTTGTACATGAGAAGCTCCAAGTCAATCCCCTGGATCACGACTTGATATAAGAGGAAGGAACATCATCAGGCAGCTAGGTAAAGAAACCTTTGAAGAAGTACACCTTGTTCAGAGGGCAAATGCCATTGGCTGACACAAGGGGACATATGCACAAAGTTTTATTATCAGTATATCAAAGCTAGGAGGGCACACATAACTAATCTATGAGCAAGGAATCCAGGACCACTCTACAAGAGGATGCATATCATAGAGTGTTATATAATCAGGATGATCATATTTTTGAGTTCTCTGCTCTAACTCCTAGAAGAACCATGACTGAACATGCAAACAGAATGCTCCTAGCAAATATGACAGAAGTGGAGCTGGAAAGCATAATCAAGGAAGCTGATGACCAAAGAGGACCTGGCTCTTATGGCTTGCAAATTCTTCAAGCTATATTGGCAGAGACCTGAGAGTTATATCATGAGGGCTGTGACAGACTTCTTTTTGAAAGGTAAGCTTCTAAAAGAAGTAAACCACAATTTTATCACCCTTATTCCCAAAGTGGAGAAGCCAAGAAACATTCAGGACTAAAGACGCATCTCTTGTTGAAATTTATCTATAAAGTAATAACAAAGATAATATGCAAAAGGATGGATCGTATCATGAGGGAACTCATATCAGAGATCAATCTGCTTTTATCGAAGATAGATGCATCGGTGATAATATTAGCTAGGCCCAGGAAGTTATTAGAAGCTTTGAAAAGAGAGGCAATGGAAAGTGTGCTTCATATACCAATGGTTAGCTTATACGAATATGTGCCCTCTCTTTGTAGTATTATCTTGTATGTTCAGTTGCAGAAACATAGGACTGTCGTCACTAGTAGAGTGCTAAACTAGTGGATTTACACCAATAAAAATGAGTTATCTAGTGTGTGTTGCCAAAGCACCCGTCAAGCTTGCAGCAAATTCTCAGGTTAGTACTTGCTCGGTTATTCCATGACCATGTGTTGCCCCTTGATGGAAGCTTTGTAAGTCTTGAGGAATCAATACATCTATTGAATTCCTCGAGGATCCTCTCATGGACATGATTCCCTCCTACCTTTTCTAAATTGAATCTGATACTCTGTTCAAATCTCCTCCCACTAACCAAGGAATATGGATAATCTATGCAAGTGCTTCAAGTTCTAGCCACAAGTCCACTCTTTCTGATGCTATGTTGGACCCAATATAACTGAGATGCAAAATACTAGGCCCCCAACACTTCAATGTAACGACTGCCATGTAACATGGATACATTTTACTGTCCCAGCACAACCAAATTCTACCTAAATTTTGATAATTATAAGCCCAAATGTGCTCCCATTGATTAGTTAACTAAGCTGCATATTTAATCTCTTATGGTTTCTAAGTTGTGTCTCCAGAAGCCCAACTGATAGGTCGTGTTTATGAATAAGCTATAATACAGTTGTCTAAGTATCAAGAGGAAAACAATTATAAAAAAAGTTCTCATACAAATGAAAATATAGCCTAACTAGGCAAAGAATATAGCATAACTTTCGTCCAAAAAAACTTCTCTGTAGGAGAAAATGCACAATAATTTTAATTATAAGTCATTCCAATACCACACTGTATCAGAAAGCTAGGTACAGTCACAAATCCTTGTTTGCTGAGCTCCACGGATGTGCAGAAGAAATGGAACAGATTACATTTAAGGCTATGTATTTATGAGCAAGTTATATGTGTAACACTCCGCTTACAACTTGATAAACTCAATCTTTCCCAATTACAGGAGTTTAATGTTAAACTCAATTTAATCACCACACCTAGCAATACAGTCAACTTGACTTGTTTACACCTGATTAATGGAATACCAATTATAATTAAACTTCAAACAGGTGTAATGTTGTTTAGCTTGCAGCTTGGAATATAATTACTCGAATAATTGTCACTGGAGCCAAAAGGGAAGCTTTATTTGCCTCTAACATTGCTGTTCTTTGAGCATTACTTGCCTCTAACATTGTGTTGTTTGAGATTTATTTGCCTCTATAATTAATCGGATAATTGCCACAGGAGCCTTAGAACACACAACCGAATAAATATGTTGTTTGAGCATTACTTGCCTCTAACATTCTATTAATAGAGTATTCAACTTTATTAGTTGTGTATGAATGACAACTAACAAGCTCAAACAAGTTTGGAGCATAAAAAAGGCTCAAATATTGGTGAAGTTTAGCAATATGCAAAGAATATAAATCAGAAGATATACTTTAGCCTGTTCCTCCTCTATGAGTTCAAAATTTCTTCTAATGCTCGTTTTTTAGTGAATAGTCACCATGATACTAGCAAAACAGAAATAAATAAGATAGAATATGTTCTTTCAAACAAAAATAATAAAAATAGTTCACATTGTTCTTTCATGTATAACTAAAAATGGCTTTTCAACCTAACCTCTCCTCTACAAAATATAGGCAGGATACTAAAGCTAGTAATATATTTATCCTCCATTATGAAATGTATTATGTTTTTAATGAACAATGCCAACCATTCAAAGGAAATATCAACTAGTAGATCTGTAATGGTCAACTGATTGAACAAGAGTAATCCTAAATGCATCATTTTACATGTGATCTATATAACATACAACTAAGAGAAAGTGCGACATATGTTTAATCTTCCTGAACTTGTTATCAATATAAGAGAAATATAGAACATCAGTTATTCAGGGAAGTTTAAAAACAAATTAAGAACAAGACAAATGTGCACATAAGTAGCAAGAAACTCTATGTGGAGAACAAGCAACCATAAAATTATTAAGTTTCTTTTCAGGAATGGGTACAACCTAACTAGAATTACATATGATATTACCTTTTATTAACCAATGACAGCTGGCTACCGATACCAATGGAAGCATCAGTACAAATCGTAGAATGACAAGTTTGGAAGGAGTTGAACTTATGTTTTCCTTTCACATCCTTTCAGTCCCATGCGTGATTTTGCATACCTAAGCATTTTGTTAAGGAACAAGCAATCTAATAGCACCCTAGTGCCACAAGGCTCCTGTCAATGAAGGCAGCCAAATGCAACTAATAACCAAGTTTATGGAGAGGATGCTTGCGAGACCTGAACCTGCATCTTCCAAGATGCAAGCCATGCCTTATGTCACGCCAAGTAATGCTCTCACAGAATTAACAGTATCAAAGACATATAGTATAAACACCTTAAGCACAGTTTTTTTGGGGAACTCCAGGCGCATGGGCTTCCCAGGCAATGAGTGTAAAAAGGTTCTTTGCAGATGCCTTTTAGCTTCAGCTGAGCAGGCCACATCCCAATATGAAAAATAACAACTCTATGATGTCTGAAAAAGGGGTAATAACAATGAGAGCAAAATTATCACAATCTTCAATAGTCAAGAAAATTATAAGTTGCAGCTTTTCAATCAGAATCACAGTTATCCCATGAAAATATTAGCGACTTGTAACAAAAAATAGTATTTATCTCCTGACAGAGTATATGATTTAGATTGTTGATCTATGGTGGTGTTACTCTAGGTGTAACCTTGAGCTGACAGGAGAAAATTATTATAATTAATCAAACAAAAAAACAACTCGAAGGTTTATAAGACAAACAAGTATCTGCTACTGTAGGTATTCCAAGGTATTCTATATGAAGAGGAAGCAGTAAAGTAGTCATCTGATTGGTATTTCGAAAAGTATGGCAGGAAGGAACTGGAGAAAGAAGGTTGTCGCAGGAGCAGCAGGTCGTGAAAAGTTGGATTCAGGAATAAAATCCACATCGGATCTAGGATCATGGGTTTCAAACTTAAAAAATGAAAATTTAGATGAACTGACATGCGGGTTGGAAAATGCGCCTGATCTTTTGAAAGCTGGGTTGAGACAACTTAGAAGAACATGATGCAAATTTTGGACAACTGGAGATGGATGATATTTAGATAGTTAAAATTAGCCAGCCAAGCTGAGTAATAGCATAACGGTGAAGAACCAAAATATCAGATATCAAACACACATGCCATCTATTAAGTCCATCTGATATCAAGTGAGTTGGAGCCAAGATCCTAACAAAGACAATCGAGCCAAGGGTCTAATGTTATAGCATCAGAAGCACTAACTCGTTGATGGTTATTATCTAACCACATATTGAAATGATGACCATGCCTCCCATTCCTAAGAGTCCAAAGCATCCAATCGTGCAGAATTACTCTCATGGTGCCTATCTGAGAAGGCCATATCAACTATATTCCCTTGGGACAAAAATAATGAAGCAGAAAAACACTAGATGTGAGCATAATATTTTCGGAACCTTTTTGTATTCACAAATTCTCTTAAATTATGAACTTTAAATTGTGTTTCGAGAAAAATATAAGTCACATTATGTTATCACTACTCATGTTCAAAGATTAAATTGCACCCAAAAAGATGTTCCATTTCAAAATTTACGACACTTACCACTCTCTGATGAAATAAGTGCCGAAGGGGAGGGATCCTCCAAAAGGGGGTTCAAGATGACCCCATGATCGCCAGCTCTACCAAGAAGATTGTAAATAGATGTGGTACGCCCTTGGCGTCTTGATCCAAATAAACCAAGATGCATAACACGCAAGATTGTCACCGACAGTATTGTTAGTCCCACTGAAAACCTCAATGTGGTCAAATATACTTCCATTAATACCCTCCTCTAGACAGAGAACAACACCTTTGCCATCCTCATCCTCATCCTCATCACCACTTCTCTAATTATCCTCCTATGACTCATATAACTTCTCCAAGTAAAGCCCCTAAAAAAAGGAAAATCTGAGATAAGCAATTAGTCGAACACCTTATGTGCAGAAATAAATAGATGTTTAAGGAACCATTCAGCTGAAGTAAAGAACTTACGTACTGGACATTTTATCGAACAATTTGACTGTAAGAGAGGTCAGAACTTGTTTGGAAATTTGTATAGAGTTCATTGAGGGGATCATTGTTATTCAGACCTTTCCTTATACTCTTGCTTATGTCAGTTGTATTGCATGAATGAACAATTGAACAAGTAATAATCGAGAATCAATTACGGAGTGAAGTAGACTTTATACCGCAGTAGAATCGGAAGGACTCATCGAAGCAGAAGTGCCACACCCTCACTCTCTTCAGTCGTAGGTAGTCGTTCTCGAAGCGAACTCCATCAAGTAGATCATGCCGGTTGACGACCTTGACGCAACAGAGGGCCTCGTCGTCCTTCTCCTTCTTGGACATCGACCGCAACCCCACGAAGTCCATGATCCTGCCCCGATCCCATTCTCTGGCATCTTCTGACTTCCCCAATCACCTTCTTCCCCTTTATTGCTCGTCCCTCTGATAATGGTTCCATCCTGCCCATCGGAGACTCATCGTGGAGATTGTCACATTCTTAGGGGCAGGAGTAGGCTGTTGGTGTTTTTGCCTTTGGACTAGAAAAGATAGTCCCACATCGGCTACACCAAATGGTGAGTATCTCAATATAATGCATTGCTTGTGTTGAGGTGTTCACATGAGGTGTAGTGGGGCACAAGTTTGTGCCATGTGGAAGTATTTTCCTAGAAGGAAAAAGGATTAAATCCAACAAGGATGCAAGTTAATTTTTGTTGTGCGGACTCGGACTCGGACGCGGACTCCAAGATGTCTCGTGCATGCACGGGAGGGTTCGGGGGGTAGGCGTGGACTGGCACACTTCTATGCTGATTGTGGGATGATCTAAAATATCAAACTCTATTTTTGAGTATTGGTATTTTAGTCCCACATCGGATAGGAGAAGAGGTGAAGTCTCAACTCCACTCTATAAATAGAGCCCCTTGGCCTCCTTTGAAAGATGCACCAAGAAGAGAGTTGAGGGAGTCTGTTAAGTCCAGGAAGCCCGTTCAAGTCTCAAATATTGACTTACGAGCGTTCCAGAAGTTCTCCTGAACTTGCTGGTTCCTGGGAGCTTATCCGTACTGCGGGTATAGCTTTGAGCGCCGGTGTTCAACACCCCAGCGAGATCCGCTCTTCTTCTTCCTTCCTCTTTCTGTTGCCTTCGAGAATCTGAGACTCAACTGTTGTTGATCATCTCTTGTTGCCTTCGAGAAACCGCTATTGCAAACGCGATTCGATTTTTTAATCGTTTAGGCTACGCAATCAGCATTATTTGCATCTCTTTTTTAGGGATTGCAACTGCATTATTTGCATCTCTTTTTTAGGGATTGCAACTGCATTCTTTGCATCTCTTCTTAGGGATTGCAACTGAGTTTTTCCATCGATTGTTTGCAAATAGACTAACAATCTCAAAGCTATACGATTCGATGGAAAACACTCGTGCTTCGCTTGTCGATACCGGCTTTAACAAGTTGGAGAAATTCGACGGCGAACACTTCCAGATCTGGAAGCGAAAGGTGACTCTGAACCTTCAACTCGTGGATGTTGATCACGTGTTGGATGAGGAAGAACCAATCGTTCCAGCAACAGGATCTGCTGCTGTTCTGGCCGCTGCTACGAGCAAGCAGACGAAGTGGAAAAAGGATAACAGCATATGCAGGCTGCTGATCCTGAATTCCATGGAAGACTCTCTGGCCGAGTCCTACACAAAGAGGACTTCTGCCAAAGAGATCTGGGAGTCCGTGGGGAAGCTGTATGACGACGACGAGGCCCGGTCGAAGATGTTCATGGTTGAAAAATACCACAAATGGGTCTTTGAAGACGAGAAGACCATGCTGCCCCAAGTGAAAGAGTTCCTGAAGCTGCGCCAGAAACTGGAGGACGATAGCATGCCCCTCGTCGACAAGTTCGTCGTTGGAGGGATCGTGGCAAAACTTCCTCCAGGATGGAGCAACATCTATGCAAGGATGCATAGGAAGAAGATGGAGATTAGCCTGGATAATCTCCTCAGCGAGATTCATGTTGAGGACGAGATGCGCTCTCAACAGAAGTTGGACACCCTGTCCAAGCAACTAGCAACGGCGAATCTGGTTCAAGCCACCAGAGAGAACAAAGGGAAGCAGGCGGCTTCTCACCACAAGAAGAAGGACTTCTCGAATCTGAAAGTGAAGGGTCCAGGATTCAAGCAACAGAAGTCCAAGTCCCATGTGACTTGCTTCAACTGTGGCAAGAAGGGTCACTATAAAAGTGAATGCAAGTCCAAGCCCAAAGAGCAAGGTGAGCCTAACAAGGTTTCTTTGGTTACTAATCAGGTTGCCATGATAGCACAGGTTGCAACTGTGGGGGCAGACTTGGACTGGTGGATAGACACTGGCGCGACATGTCATGTCTGTTCAGACAAGGACTGGTTCGTCTCCTATGAGCCTACTTCCGAGAAAGTCATGATGGCGAACCAGGCACAAGCTGAAGTACTGGGGATCGGGACGGTGGAGCTGAAGCTTACATCGGGGAACATTCTGACGCTTCAAGGTGTGAAGCATGTTCCTGCAATCGCAAAGAACCTGATCTCTGGGAGCCTGCTCTGCAACGCAGGCTTGAGGATGGACATCAATGCTGGCCAAATGGTGATGTCCAAGAAGGGTACTTTCTTCGGGAAAGCTTTTCAGACTGAAGGAATGTACAAAATTCAGCTTGTTGTAACCCAGCATAATAATGTCAATGCTATCACTAGTTTGAATTACTCTCTTGAGTTGTGGCATAATAGACTAGGACATGTTCATTGTAAGCGAATAAACAAAATGTCTAGTCTAGGACTTATCTCCAAGTGTGGGGGTAAGGTAGAGAAATGTGAGATATGTGCTCAGACGAAGATCACTAGGAAACCCTTCCACAGGGTCCATCGAAGCACAGATCTTCTGGAGTTGGTTCACTCAGATATCTGTGACTTCAAACAATTCTCTACAAAGGCCGGGATGAAGTATTTCATTACTTTCATCGATGACTTCTCCAAGTATGCCTTCGTCTATTTACTCAAATCTAAAGACGAAGCATTCGAGAAGTTCAAGGAGTTCAGGGCCGAGGCTGAACGGCAAACTGGACAACAACTCAAGAGGCTGAGGAGTGATCGAGGTGGGGAATATAGGTCTCATGAATTCTCATCATTCTGCAAAGAACATGGAATCATCAACGAGACGACGGCTCCGTATTCTCCACAATCCAACGGAGTAGCAGAAAGAAAGAACAGAACGTTGACAGAGATGATGAATTCTATGCTGTTGACTGCGGGTCTCCCAAAGTGCTATTGGGGAGAAGCTGCATTAACGGCCACTTTCATTCTGAACAGAGTGCCATATGCAACTTCCGACATAACTCCTCATGAACTCTGGTTCAAAGTCAGACCCAACCTGAATGTCATTAGAGTGTGGGGGTGCCTGGCTTATGTGAAGCTCCCGGATCTGAAGATTCAGAAGCTGGGGACAAGGACTACTAAGGCGATCTTCCTAGAGTATGCCGAGAAGAGTGATGCTCGGAGATTCCTTGATATCGAGTCAAATCATATCATCGAATCTCGCGATGCTGAATATCTTGAAGAAAAGTTTGCAAGGCACAAGAACATTGTTCTCGCGGACATTCCGGAGAATAATGAGGGTGCGGAGCAGACAGAGATCTTTATCGAACCAGTAGTCCAAGATGGAGTTGTTGTCGAGGAGACACCAGCTGAACCAGAACTCGCTGAGCCGTCAACTAAGCGAGCGAGGAGGCCGAAAGACTTCGGAGATGACTTCGTCACCTATCATGTGGAAGCAGATCCGCTTACCTATGATGAGACGATAAAGACCAGAGATGCTATATTCTGGAAGGAGGCGATTGACAACGAGATTGACTCAATCACCTCCAATAACACATAGGTATTGGTCGACCTACCAGAAGGAGCAAGACCCATCGGATGCAAATGGATCTTCAAGAAGAAGATGAAAGCAGATGGAACCATTGACAAGTTCAAGGCCAGGCTAGTGGCCAAGGGGTTTGTTCAGAAGCAGGGGATCGACTACTTTAACACTTATGCTCCAGTAGCTCGGATGACAACTATCAGATTGTTAATTGCTTTAGCAGCAATACACAAGCTGGTGATACATCAGATGGATGTGAAAACGGCATTCCTTAATGGCGAGCTGACCGAAGAGATCTACATGCAACAACCAGAAGGTTTTGTCGTCAGAGGTCTGGAAGACAAAGTCTGTAAGTTGATGAAGTCTCTGTATGGTTTGAAGCAAGCTCCCAAAATGTGGCATGAGAAGTTTGACAAGGTGATAAGGTCAAATGGCTACAGGGTCAGTGAAACAGACAAGTGTGTCTATACGAAGTTTGTTGACGGAAGAGGAGTAATCGTTTGTCTATACGTGGACGACATGCTAATCCTAGGTACGGATTTAAGCTGCGTCACAGAGACAAAGAAATTCCTCTCGACCAAGTTCAGTATGAAGGACTTGGGGGATGCCGACGTAATCTTGGGGCTCAAGATCATCCGGACAGGCACTGGAATAGCGCTGTCACAGTCTCATTACAGTGAGAAGATGCTCTCTCGCTAAGGGTATCAAGATCTTCCTATTATTGATACACCGTACAGGAGTGATCTGAAACTGGAGCCAAATTCGAAGGAGAGCGTCAGGCAGTTGGAGTACGCTAGCATCATCGGAAGTTTGATGTACGCTACTACTGCCACAAGGCCTGACATAGCCTTTGCAGTGGGAATGTTGAGTCGATTTACGAGCAATCCAGGCGTAAAGCATTGGAAAGCTGTGAAGCGTGTTATGAGATATCTCAAGAAGACTCAAACATATGTACTATACTACAGCGGAGATCCGTCAGTAGTGGAAGGCTTCAGTGATGCTAGCTGGTGTTCAGAGGTGGAGAGCGAATATTCCACAGGTGGATATGTGTTCGCCATGGGTGGAGCTGCTATATCGTGGAAGTCGAAGAAGCAGACTATGTTATCTCGCTCCTCCATGGAATCTGAATTCTTTGCATTCGACGCTGCAGCAGATGAAGCAGAGTGGCTTCGGGAGCTCATGTATGACCTTCCAATGGTTGGGGCTCAGATACCGGCGATTCCGATATACTGTGACAACCAGGCGGCAGCAGCAGTGGCATCAAATGAACTCTTCAACGGAAAGAAGAGGACTGTGCGGTTGAAGCACAGAGCAGTGAACGATCTCATAAAAAGGGGCGTCATTGCAGTGATCGATGTTCGGAGTCAGGAAAACCTGGCGGATCCGTTCACGAAGGGTCTCAAGCGTCAGCTGGTCGAGGACACAGCAAGGAAGATGGGCTTGAAGGCATTCTAATATTGTGTCATTATAATCCTATCAATAAATTTTATGTTATTGGTTCAAAGAGAAATCTACCAGATATCTAATTTTTTGATTCAAGGGAGGACTATTGACTGGAAAAATATTAGTTAACAGTGGGCACTTGTTCTGCGGAACATGTAAGGGTTTCGGACCCAGAACCACTGTTGTCTACTATGAATTTTCTACGGAAAATTGATCCTGTGAGAAGGATGGCATAATGCCTTAATGAGTTCTCAGACTGAGTGAAGGTCTGTTATGCTTTACAGGAAGCATGGTGGCGCAACAACCACAAAGGAGTGTTACAACTCCATGCTACAGTGGGGTGACTCCACCATGAGGTTCCCAGGTAGGGGTAATGCCTCGGCTTTGTTAGCCAAGTTACAGGCAGCGTAGCACCGCATATAGGCAGGTAGCCTAATGTTGCATAATCGTAATAAAGAGATGTAGGCAGCACTACAAAGAGGCCGGTGTCCTCATGTTACAGTGGCATGACACCACGATGAGGTACCCAGGTAGGGGTAAAGCCTCGGCTTTGCAAGCCATGTACATAGTGGCGTAACACCACAAGGGAGCGCAAGGCTTCATGCTGGGTAGTTTGGCACTACAAAGAGGCTTGAGACCTCATGCTACAGTAGTATGACACTACGATGAGGTTTCCAGGTAGGGGTAATGCCTTGGCTTTGTCAGCCATGTCATAGCGACGTAGCACCGCAAAGAAGCGCAATGCTTCATGCCAATGACTCTTTATATAGAACTCACCTATAGTGTATGGACAGAGATATCAGGCCGTCTCTTGAGGGTAAACTTGTAGACGCCCAAAAATTATACACTGAAACCAGGCTGGCACAAGGCCTTCAATGTGCAGCCAGAAGCACAGTTGATGTCACTATGTGAGTAGGAAGAATTGCAGTTATGGTGCAGAATTCAAGGCTTAGTCCATTCTTGTATCATGCTGTTATTTAACCTATGCGGGAAGATTCAAGTCGTAGCGACATCTCTCCTAATGCATGATGGACAATCACTGTGGGGAACGCTCAACCCATATATTGAGATATGTGGGGGATTGTTGGTGTTTTTGCCTTTGGACTAGAAAAGATAGTCCCACATCGGCTACACCAAATGGTGAGTATCTCAATATAATGCATTGCTTGTGTTGAGGTGTGCACATGAGGTGTAGTGGGGCACAAGTTTGTGCCATGTGGAAGTATTTTCCTAGAAGGAAAAAGGATTAAATCCAACAAGGATGCAAGTTAATTTTTGTTGTGCGGACTCGGACTCGGACGCGGACTCCAAGATGTCTCGTGCATGCACGGAAGGGTTCGGGGGGTAGGCGTGGACTGGCACACTTCTATGCTGATTGTGGGATGATCTAAAATATCAAACTCTATTTTTGAGTATTGGTATTTTAGTCCCACATCGGATAGGAGAAGAGGTGAAGTCTCAACTCCACTCTATAAATAGAGCCCCTTGGCCTCCTTTGAAAGAAGCACCAAGAAGAGAGTTGAGGGAGTCTGTTAAGTCCAGGAAGCCCGTTCAAGTCTCAAATATTGACTTACGAGCGTTCCAGAAGTTCTCCTGAACTTGCTGGTTCCTGGGAGCTTATCCGTACTGCGGGTATAGCTTTGAGCGCCGGTGTTCAACACCCCAGCGAGATCCGCTCTTCTTCTTCCTTCCTCTTTCTGTTGCCTTCGAGAATCTGAGACTCAACTGTTATTGATCATCTCTTGTTGCCTTCGAGAAACCGCTATTGCAAACGTGATTCAATTTTTTTAATCGTTTAGGCTACGCAATCAGCATTATTTGCATCTCTTTTTTAGGGATTGCAACTGCATTATTTGCATCTCTTTTTTAGGGATTGCAACTGCATTCTTTGCATCTCTTCTTAGGGATTGCAACTGAGTTTTTCCATCGATTGTTTGCAAATAGACTAACATAGGCCTTGATCGGCCCCGGAATGTTCTTCTTGATTCTCTTTCGCTCGGTCCTTGGGAACGCTACCAACTTCTTCGTGAAGACCCTCGGCACCGTGAAGGTGGATAGAAAGGATTGGGATTGGTAATGAAATGAAAATGGAAATGGCAAGCGTGGATGGAGAGGAGGAACCTGTTTCTATTTTATGGGATTTGGGATTGGAAGAAAAAATGAGCAGGCATATTCCCGCCTTCTGGAAAGAATAATTTGAAGATGACACTTTAAATATGTGTCCTCATTATCATTTAATATTATAGGACATTTTAATAATGTCGTTAAAATCTATGTCTACGACACTTTAAAAAAGTGTCATAAATGTTAATAAATATTCTATTACCATGACACATTTAGGGAGAGTGTCGTCATAAAATAAATTTAATGACACTTATTTTAGAAGTGTCGTCATTAAAGTGTCGTTATTAAACAATTTTGTTGTAGTCATATATATAGTGCAGATGACCTCTAGCCTAGTGGTTAAGAGAGATACATACGGCTCGAGTGGTCAGGAGTTTGAATTCCAGTGGAAACGATTCCAGAAACAAATTATCTGGTTCCAATAAATATATATATATATATATATATATATATATATATATATATATATATATATATATATATATATAAATAAGTCCACCATCAACAATTTTGAGCTTGTCTTCATAATTGGAACACTAAAAATAAGAAACACACAAGTATGTCTTGATAGCTTGCTGCCACTTTGCTATCTACTGAAAAAGAGAAGAAAAAGAGAGTCAAAGTTCAGAGCTTATGGTAAACGTCCAAGTGATAATGGCAACTGGCAAGCATTGACAAATATTCTTCCAGACATTGACAAATCAGCAATGTCATGATCCAAACTCAATGTTGACTAATTAGTTTATGCTACTGTTGACAGTAACTAACCATCATTCAATTAGCTTAGGCCAATATATATATATATATGAAACATTCCATTATATATCAATCATGTATTTAATGAAAATCCAAACATAATTGACTTGCCATAATTGGAAGCCAATTATATGGAAAGTCATTATAGGAACGATCAAATCATCAATATATGATCAAAGTAAATATAGAAATTCAATCATATATTTGTTTACCATATATTTTCCAAAAATAGGCTATCGATACACTCTCCGAACTTCTCCGACACACAGATGACGTTCGTCGCACTCCAGGATATTTTTCACATAGGTTGAAAATCCCATCCACTGCAACAACAATATCGCTAGCTGAATAAAGTTAATTATGTTAAGGTCTAAGAGCATGAAATAAATCGCATTGTTGGATGAATGCAAGGATGTCGTAACTAAGTACAGGAGCAAAGGAGATCCCGATAAGATCGGAATAAAGAATATTGACCATTACTAGTCCTTTCACGTTCATAAGCTGACGATGGTTTTAGATGTACCCTGCGCTTTTAGAGGTACATATCCATAGAATGTATGTGTGCCTTTGTTTATGGATTTTTTTTTTCCGCTTTGATATGTAAGGCTGGTACAGGGATAAGTCTAACAATACTTTAGACTTGGACAACCTCTTCTGTTCAAGACAATCCTTCATATCCAACGTGAATTACAAGAGGTAGGAGTTGACCCTCCAGGACCAGCCCATAATAGCATCATTACTGGATGGAGCTCAAATTAAAATACATCTTGAGGCCCAAATTTGTACTAAATAAATAAATATAGAATAGTTGGGCTTGTATGAGAATAATAAAAGATAAATCTTGACACCAAAATCAAATCAGTGGATGTAGTCTTTTTTTGTCCAAAAAATAATATAAAATCTAGAATCTAGAGATTGTAATTTCAAATTGAAACTTACTATTTTACAAAATAAATTTCTACATTCCGAATATAGAAATTCTAAGATGGAAACTATAGCGTACGAGACCCATATGAAGTTCCAATTGAGCCATACTATATAGGTACATGTACATATGGTATGGACGAGGAAAAGGGAGATTCTCTCTCCAACATGCTGTTGGGCGCCTCTTTGTTTTCTGACTACGTACAGTGCATGCATTTGGCAATTTTGAAACTTGAATGGTATATTACATAGTCTCAAAAGGAGCGAAACGTCGTGGTTGCATGACGATTTGATTCTTGTATATCCACATACATATCGATCACAGCTAATCAGCCTCACCCATACTGTACATGTCAAGTGCAATGCGGATAGATAGATGCCTTCTGTGTGCGTGATTCCATGCACATTGGGATGGTGATGCATGGCATGTGCATCAGTGCATGCCTTTAGCCCCCGGATCTTTTTAGTACGTAGTAGTCCTTTCTTGCAACCCAGGGGCCGGATTTCCGCATATGGCTCTCGGAGGTCCAACGAAATTATACATTACGAAGAATTAAATTTAAGGCTCGATCGGGAGGGAGGATTTTATGTGTCGATAGGAAGGTGCTAGCTAGAGTCAAAGTGGATAGGCACATAGATTTGATCTATCAATCAATTTGGAAGTCAGATTCTATTCTCTGTGTCCTCTACTAAATATCTACGGTATCCCCGTACAGTGCCATATCAGCGAAAGAACTCTTTCGTTGCTATACCATGTACATATCTTTAGAATCAGTACTCATTTATACAAAAGAAGGAAGAAAAAGAGAGTGTATATATATATCAACCATTAAATTTCAATCCAAACTGATTTTGGAGTATATATATATATATATATATATATATATATATATATATATATATATATATATATATATTCTTTCTATAATACATTGGATGTATCAATATATTCCAATTCCAAATAATTGTATTAAAAATATATTGAAAATTGTAAAAGATGTTTACTTGACTTTGACTTTACGTGTTACTTTGACTTTGACTTTAATCTGAACCATTGGATCAACAAGCAATGATTCAGATTTGAAATATATCGATACAAATTTTTATATGAGAGGTATATAAAGTGTTAGCCTGGAATGACTCTCACTATGTATAGACGCTGCACATAGTTTTCTACACTATCTATGAAGAGGAAGAGGCACTAATGAATGTTCGGAGTGGTGCACAAATTGATGATAGTAGTCTATTTGCAAACAATCGATGGAAAAACTCAGTTGCAATCCCTAAGAAGAGATGCAAATAATGCAGTTGCAATCCCTAAAAAAGAGATGCAAATAATGCAGTTGCAATCCCTAAAAAGAGATGCAAATAATGCTGATTGCGTAGCCTAAACGATTAAAATCGAATCGCGTTTGCAATAGCGGTTTCTCGAAGGCAACAAGAGATGATCAACAACAGTTGAGTCTCAGATTCTCGAAGGCAACAGAAAGAGGAAGGAAGAAGAAGAGCGGATCTCGCTGGGGTGTTGAACACCGGCGCTCAAAGCTATACCCGCAGTACGGATAAGCTCCCAGGAACCAGCAAGTTCAGGAGAACTTCTGGAACGCTCGTAAGTCAATATTTGAGACTTGAACGGGCTTCCTGGACTTAACAGACTCCCTCAACTCTCTTCTTGGTGCATCTTTCAAAGGAGGCCAAGGGGCTCTATTTATAGAGTGGAGTTGAGACTTCACCTCTTCTCCTATCCGATGTGGGACTAAAATACTAATACTCAAAAATAGAGTTTGATATTTTAGATCATCCCACAATCAGCATAGAAGTGTGCCAGTCCACGCCTACCCCCCGAACCCTCCCGTGCATGCACGAGACATCTTGGAGTCCGCGTCCGAGTCCGAGTCCGCACAACAAAAATTAACTTGCATCCTTGTTGGATTTAATCCTTTTTCCTTCTAGGAAAATACTTCCACATGGCACAAACTTGTGCCCCACTACACCTCATGTGCACACCTCAACACAAGCAATGCATTATATTGAGATACTCACCATTTGGTGTAGCCGATGTGGGACTATCTTTTCTAGTCCAAAGGCAAAAACACCAACAATCCCCCACATATCTCAATATATGGGTTGAGCGTTCCCCACAGTGATTGTCCATCATGCATTAGGAGAGATGTCGCTACGACTTGAATCTTCCCGCATAGGTTAAATAACAGCATGATACAAGAATGGACTAAGCCTTGAATTCTGCACCATAACTGCAATTCTTTCTACTCACATAGTGACATCAACTGTGTTTCTGGCTGCACATTGAAGGCCTTGTGCCAGCCTGGTTTCAGTGTATAATTTTTGGGCGTCTACAAGTTTACCCTCAAGAGACGGCCTGATATCTCTGTCCATACACTATAGGTGAGTTCTATATAAAGAGTCATTGGCATGAAGCATTGCGCTTCTTTGCGGTGCTACGCCGCTATGACATGGCTGACAAAGCCAAGGCATTATCCCTACCTGGGAACCTCATCGTAGTGTCATACTACTGTAGCATGAGGTCTCAAGCCTCTTTGTAGTGCCAAACTACCCAGCATGAAGCCTTGCGCTCCCTTGTGGTGTTACGCCACTATGACATGGCTTGTAAAGCCGAGGTACCCCTACCTGGGTACCTCATCGTGGTGTCATGCCACTGTAACATGAGGACACCGGCCTCTTTGTAGTGCTGCCTACATCTCTTTATTACGATTATGCAACATTAGGCTACCTGCCTATATGCGGTGCTACGCCGCCTGTAACTTGGCTAACAAAGCCGAGGCATTACCCCTACCTGGGAACCTCATGGTGGAGTCACCCCACTGTAGCATGGAGTTGTAACACTCCTTTGTGGTTGTTGCGCCACCATGCTTCCTGTAAAGCATAACAGACCTTCACTCAGTCTGAGAACTCATTAAGGCATTATGCCATCCTTCTCACAGGATCAATTTTCCGTAGAAAATTCATAGTAGACAACAGTGGTTCTGGGTCCGAAACCCTTACATGTTCCGCAGAACAAGTGCCCACTGTTAACTAATATTATTCCGGTCAATAGTCCTCCCTTGAATCAAAAAATTAGATATCTGGTAGATTTTTCTTTGGACCAATAACATAAAATTTATTGATAGGATTATAATGACACAATATTAGAATGCCTTCAAGCCCATCTTCCTTGCTGTGTCCTCGACCAGCTGACGCTTGAGACCCTTCGTGAACGGATCCGCCAGATTTTCCTGACTCCGAACATCGATCACTGCAATGACGCCCCTTTTTATGAGATCGTTCACTGCTCTGTGCTTCAACCGCACAGTCCTCTTCTTCCCGTTGAAGAGTTCATTTGATGCCACTGCTGCTGCCGCCTGGTTGTCACAGTATATCGGAATCGCCGGTATCTGAGCCCCAACCATTGGAAGGTCATACATGAGCTCCCGAAGCCACTCTGCTTCATCTGCTGCAGCGTCCAATGCAAAGAATTCAGATTCCATGGAGGAGCGATATAACATAGTCTGCTTCTTCGACTTCCACGATATAGCAGCTCCACCCATGGCGAACACATATCCACCTGTGGAATATTCGCTCTCCACCTCTGAACACCAGCTAGCATCACTGAAGCCTTCCACTACTGACGGATCTCCGCTGTAGTATAGTGCATATGTCTGAGTCTTCTTGAGATATCTCATAACACGCTTCACAGCTTTCCAATGCTTTACGCCTGGATTGCTCGTAAATCGACTCAACATTCCCACTGCAAAGGCTATGTCAGGCCTTGTGGCAGTAGTAGCGTACATCAAACTTCCGATGACGCTAGCGTACTCCAACTGCCTGACGCTCTCCTTCGAATTTGGCTCCAGTTTCAGATCACTCCTGTACGGTGTATCAATAATAGGAAGATCTTGATACCCGTAGCGAGAGAGCATCTTCTCAATGTAATGAGACTGTGACAGCGCTATTCCAGTGCCTGTCCGGATGATCTTGAGCCCCAAGATTACGTCGGCATCCCCCAAGTCCTTCATACTGAACTTGGTCGAGAGGAATTTCTTTGTCTCTGTGACGCAGCTTAAATCCGTGCCTAGGATTAGCATGTCGTCCACGTATAGACAAACGATTACTCCTCTTCCGTCAGCAAACTTCGTATAGACACACTTGTCTGTTTCACTGACCCTGTAGCCATTTGACCTTATCACCTTGTCAAACTTCTCATGCCACATTTTGGGAGCTTGCTTCAAACCATACAGAGACTTCATCAACTTGCAAACTTTGTCTTCCAGACCTCTGACGACAAAACCTTCTGGTTGTTGCATGTAGATCTCTTCGGTCAGCTCGCCATAAAGGAATGCCGTTTTCACATCCATCTGATGTATCACCAGCTTGTGTATTACTGCTAAAGCAATTAACAATCTGATAGTTGTCATCCGAGCTACTGGAGCATAAGTGTCAAAGTAGTCGATTCCCTGCTTCTGAGCAAACCCCTTGGCCACTAGCCTGGCCTTGAACTTGTCAATGGTTCCATCTGCTTTCATCTTCTTCTTGAAGATCCATTTGCATCCGATGGGTCTTGCTCCTTCTGGTAGGTCGACCAATACCCATGTGTTATTGGAGGTGATTGAGTCAATCTCGTTGTCAATCGCCTCCTTCCAGAATATAGCATCTCTGGTCTTCATCGCCTCATCATAGGTAAGCGGATCTGCTTCCACATGATAGGTGACGAAGTCATCTCCGAAGTCTTTCGGCCTCCTCGCTCGCTTAGTTGACGGCTCAGCGAGTTCTGGTTCAGCTGGTGTCTCCTCGACAACAACTCCATCTTGGACTACTGGTTCGATAAAGATCTCTGTCTGCTCCGCACCCTCATTATTCTCCGGAATGTCCGCGAGAACAATGTTCTTGTGCCTTGCAAACTTTTCTTCAAAATATTCAGCATCGCGAGATTCGATGATATGATTTGACTCGATATCAAGGAATCTCCGAGCATCACTCTTCTCGGCATACCCCAGGAAGATCGCCTTAGTAGTCCTTGTCCCCAGCTTCTGAATCTTTAGATCCGGGAGCTTCACATAAGCCAGGCACCCCCACACTCGAATAACATTCAGGTTGGGTCTGACTTTGAACCAGAGTTCATGAGGAGTTATGTCGGAAGTTGCATACGGCACTCTGTTCAGAATGAAAGTGGCCATTAATGCAGCTTCTCCCCAATAGCACTTTGGGAGACCCGCAGTCAACAGCATATAATTCATCATCTCTGTCAACGTTCTGTTCTTCCTTTCTGCTACTCCGTTGGATTATGGAGAATACGGAGCCGTCGTCTCGTTGATGATTCCATGTTCTTTGCAGAATGATGAGAATTCATGAGACCTATATTCCCCACCTCGATCACTCCTCAGCCTCTTGAGTTGTTGTCCAGTTTGCCGTTCAGCCTCGGCCCTGAACTCCTTGAACTTCTCGAATGCTTCGTCTTTAGATTTGAGTAAATAGACGAAGGCATACTTGGAGAAGTCATCGATGAAAGTAATGAAATACTTCATCCCGGCCTTTGTAGAGAATTGTTTGAAGTCACAGATATCTGAGTGAACCAACTCCAGAAGATCTGTGCTTCGATGGACCCTGTGGAAGGGTTTCCTAGTGATCTTCGTCTGAGCACATATCTCACATTTCTCTACCTTACCCCCACACTTGGAGATAAGTCCTAGACTAGACATTTTGTTTATTCGCTTACAATGAACATGTCCTAGTCTATTATGCTACAACTCAAGAGAGTAATTCAAACTAGTGATAGCATTGACATTATTATGCTGGATTACAACAAGCTGAATTTTGTACATTCCTTCAGTCTGAAAAGCTTTCCCGAAGAAAGTACCCTTCTTGGACATCACCATTTGGCCAGCATTGATGTCCATCCTCAAGCCTGCGTTGCAGAGCAGGCTCCCAGAGATCAGGTTCTTTGCGATTGCAGGAACATGCTTCACACCTTGAAGCGTCAGAATGTTCCCCGATGTAAGCTTCAGCTCCACCGTCCCGATCCCCAGTACTTCAGCTTGTGCCTGGTTCGCCATCATGACTTTCTCGGAAGTAGGCTCATAGGAGACGAACCAATCCTTGTCTGAACAGACATGACATGTCGCGCCAGTGTCTATCCACCAGTCCAAGTCTGCCCCCACAGTTGCAACCTGTGCTATCATGGCAACCTGATTAGTAACCAAAGAAACCTTGTTAGGCTCACCTTGCTCTTTGGGCTTGGACTTGCATTCACTTTTATAGTGACCCTTCTTGCCACAGTTGAAGCAAGTCACATGGGACTTAGGCTTCTGTTGCTTGAATCCTGGACCCTTCACTTTCAGATTCGAGAAGTCCTTCTTCTTGTGGTGAGAAGCCGCCTGCTTCCCTTTGTTCTCTCTGGTGGCTTGAACCAGATTCGTCGTTGCTAGTTGCTTGGACAGGGTGTCCAACTTCTGTTGAGAGCGCATCTCGTCCTCAACATGAATCTCGCTGAGGAGATTATCCAGGCTAATCTCCATCTTCTTCCTATGCATCCTTGCATAGATGTTGCTCCATCTTGGAGGAAGTTTTGCTACGATCCCTCCAACGACGAACTTGTCGACGAGGGGCATGCTATCGTCCTCCAGTTTCTGGCGCAGCTTCAGGAACTCTTTCACTTGGGGCAGCATGGTCTTCTCGTCTTCAAAGACCCATTTGTGGTATTTTTCAACCATGAACATCTTCGACCGGGCCTCGTCGTCGTCATACAGCTTCCCCACGGACTCCCAGATCTCTTTGGCAGAAGTCCTCTTTGTGTAGGACTCGGCCAGAGAGTCTTCCATGGAATTCAGGATCAGCAGCCTGCATATGCTGTTATCCTTTTTCCACTTCGTCTGCTTGCTCGTAGCAGCGGCCAGAACAGCAGCAGATCCTGTTGCTGGAACGATTGGTTCTTCCTCATCCAACACGTGATCAACATCCACGAGTTGAAGGTTCAGAGTCACCTTTCGCTTCCAGATCTGGAAGTGTTCGCCGTCGAATTTCTCCAACTTGTTAAAGCCGGTATCGACAAGCGAAGCACGAGTGTTTTCCATCGAATCGTATAGCTTTGAGATTGTTAGTCTATTTGCAAACAATCGATGGAAAAACTCAGTTGCAATCCCTAAGAAGAGATGCAAATAATGCAGTTGCAATCCCTAAAAAAGAGATGCAAATAATGCAGTTGCAATCCCTAAAAAGAGATGCAAATAATGCTGATTGCGTAGCCTAAACGATTAAAATCGAATCGCGTTTGCAATAGCGGTTTCTCGAAGGCAACAAGAGATGATCAGCAACAGTTGAGTCTCAGATTCTCGAAGGCAACAGAAAGAGGAAGGAAGAAGAAGAGCGGATCTCGCTGGGGTGTTGAACACCGGCGCTCAAAGCTATACCCGCAGTACGGATAAGCTCCCAGGAACCAGCAAGTTCAGGAGAACTTCTGGAACGCTCGTAAGTCAATATTTGAGACTTGAACGGGCTTCCTGGACTTAACAGACTCCCTCAACTCTCTTCTTGGTGCTTCTTTCAAAGGAGGCCAAGGGGCTCTATTTATAGAGTGGAGTTGAGACTTCACCTCTTCTCCTATCCGATGTGGGACTAAAATACTAATACTCAAAAATAGAGTTTGATATTTTAGATCATCCCACAATCAGCATAGAAGTGTGCCAGTCCACGCCTACCCCCCGAACCCTCCCGTGCATGCACGAGACATCTTGGAGTCCGCGTCCGAGTCCGAGTCCGCACAACAAAAATTAACTTGCATCCTTGTTGGATTTAATCCTTTTTCCTTTTAGGAAAATACTTCCACATGGCACAAACTTGTGCCCCACTACACCTCATGTGCACACCTCAACACAAGCAATGCATTATATTGAGATACTCACCATTTGGTGTAGCCGATGTGGGACTATCTTTTCTAGTCCAAAGGCAAAAACACCAACAATAGGGTCATATTCTGTCGGAATGATGCTGAATTTTCACTTAACTCAACCATAATATATATACATTACTTTGGATAAGGTAAAGCTAAGTTATGGAATATGTATAAAGGTTGGGGGCTTTTTTTCTTTCTTTCTTATGTAAACAATAGGATGGTGGACGCATAATGAAATTTTCTTTTAGCTTCCGCCGACGTACGTACAATGGCGGGTTCTGGACTTAAAATTTTTCAAGCTAAGTCTATTTTAGTGGACATATCTAGTAAAAAAAATTCTACATCAGTGATCGAACTATTAATGAATATACATAGTAAAAATAACTAATAAATTTTATTTATTTTGGACTACAGTCCATTCCAGCCCACTCTATCCTCCGTCAGTACCGACAAATCACTTCTCATATCATATCTACGTGGTGGCAATGTCGCGTATGTGTTTTGTGTCCTGAACACTACAAGACAACTAAAGTTATATGGTCTAATTTTAATAATGGGACATCCTATACACACAATATTATAAAATAAAAAATGTATTCATAATCAATTTTTTTGAAATTAAATTTTTTAGAAAATTATTTTTTCATGTTTGGTGAATATATAAATATTTTTTGAACAAAATTAAAAAAAAAATTGAGAATATGTCACGTCCCGGTTTCAAATAGAATTTTCGGAGCACTGTGATACATCTCCAGGCTGCGCACCCGTATAACACATGTCGTATCATACCTGCGATTGTCGCCTGTAATTCTAGAATAAGGTATAGACATCAAGGGACAATCTAAAGTAATTTACATTTATTATACATAACTAGCATGTTCGATCATACATTTACATCTTTCTTACATTCACAAAAGATACATAATTATACATGGACGACAAAACGACATCTCTAAACCAACATCCTTCATTTCCTTGTGTCATTCATAAAGCTCATTCTCAGTATAAGGCTGCACTCCTTTCTGGTCTTCAACAAAACCTAGTGAACAAAAACTAGGTCGTCAATACGACAAGCAAGTCCTCGGTCAAGAAACGGAATAAGTAAAATAAGTCGATAAAATTTATTGAGATTAAATCGGAATTAAGAAACAAAATTAAGGATAAGTTTTGCTAAAATTTGAAATCTACTAAAAATAAAATTTATGTTTCTGCACATTCCAAGACTACGGCTGTATTACAGAAATGTGAAGAGCCTCTAATAGCTCCTAATGCAAAATGCAACATTAGAAAAATACTACTGGATCACACAACTTCTATTATCTTAACAATAATCTCATTTATCCGGGATCAGGTTTATACTTAATGGACTGTGCTTAGATTTATTCGTCCCATTAGTATCAGGATATGTGATATAGTCAGGATAACACATGAGTGATTTTTTGAGTTATCGGAATCAAGTGTTATAACAATTGTCGTATGACTTAAAAATTTTCAAGAATATCGGATCATGCTACATTGGATATTACAGGGTCGAATTCGAAAATTCGGAATCCAATAGAAAACAGGAAACAGAAAAAGTAACCTAAGTCTCACCTCGGACATCGTATGGCCGTACGAATGCCGATAACAGGAACTGATCAGTTTTGTAAAATATAATTATTGTAAAGAATTCGAAGGTGTGATCCAAAGTTTTCTCTCCCATCCCAATGATATCTTAACCTACAACTAAATCTAGGTTTTGTTTTTCCAAAATCTATCTCTTGGAATTTCCGAAAAATTCGGCAGTCTCCTTTGTATTTATGACTCCGGAAAAATTCACAAGAGTTATAAAATATGGAAAATAAGAATTTGGGTTCGCCGACCCCTTCGGTGGAGCAACTCTCTACACTGGAACCACGCAAATATAACTCGGGTTCGCCGACCTCTTCGGTGGAGCAACCCTCAGCACCGGTACACACGCATATATGTATATAACCATATAATAAAATAAAAGTTTCTTACCCAAGGCTATTTTAACCTGGCAATGTTTGCTAGCTACTTGTGATTTGCTAATAACACAAGTCAAAGACAAATCATTAGTCATTAGGGAAAACACATTCTCAAGGAAAGGAATATTACTACAACCCTAATTGCAGGTGACATCACCCGATATGTAGAGAGTCAAATGCCCAAAGATCGTATACGTAAGCCTATAGTTATAATTAAACTATCTAAAGACTTAAGAATTATTACACAACCACATTTGTATGCGTAAATTCCATTTTGTAATGCTGATTTTAATAGAACATAAACCAAATATCAAATAAGGACTTTCAAGGATCCATATACATACTAGTCAGAACAAGGAATGAAGACCCATATATACATTTGGTCAATTTTTAAATTGTTGTGATACGTGAACAAGTATCGATTATAACAAGGTTACCAAGAGGTTTAAAGTCTATAGCAAGCCTAAAAACTTGATATTAATGTCTTATATATGTCAGTTATCCAAAATACGCTAGTTTTAACTAGGTAGGAATAAAAATGTCTCAAATATTTGTATAAAAGAAATCTGGACAGAATTGCACGTGACAAGCATACTTAAATAACTTGTTTAAATTGGACTAGGTACTTCAAGTTTATGTATAAGTGATGTCCAAAACCTTACATTACATAATTAAACTAGGAGTTGAAGATCTAAATATATGTAAACATACAACTTGAATCAAGGATAAAAGTTTTGTGCAATTAGTAGAAAGGGTTAGTGACATATATAAAAAAAATTAGAATATAAATTTAATATAATTAGTAAAGACACATATCTTTCTATATGCATCAACCACTAGGTTCATTTCTATGTATCCTATGTTCTTGCATATTGTCAAGTTTGTGTTCAATATACATATATATTTATATGGACACATAAGAACCATAAATTTAATTACTGAAAATTTATGATTAGTAATACCAATTTTCTATTCTTTAAATGTTTGCATACAAATTTGCCAAAAGAAAAGAAAATTGAAGGGGGAAGGAGGACTTGCCTTGGTTCCTTGGAATGCACCTAAGTTTGGCTTCAACCCTTCAAATTTTCTATTCTAGGTCATAAAATCCAAAATGAAACCCATTAATAGATTTGACCTAAATTGAATTGAAAAGAAAAGAGGAGGAAAATAGGGGTTTTATCTAGGGTTTGAAAGTGGAAGAGAAGGAGAAAGAGGTGGTGGTGTTAGAGGGTGGGCCAGCGGCGGCGGCGACGACGACGTGGCCGGCGGCGGCTGGCGGAGGCAACAACGACTTCCGTAGCAGCAGCGGCATGTAGCAGTAGCAGCAGCAGGTAGTAGCAGTAGCAGCAGCGGGTAGTAGTAGTAGAAGTACCAAGAAAGAAGGGAAAGAGGAGGAGGAGAAGAGGAAGATCAGTGGAAATTAAAGGAAAGAAGAAGTGAAGAAGTAGAGGAAGAGAGAGAGGGGGAGGTGGCATAAATGAGGGACTTCTCCTCCTGCAAGGACCCACATGGCACAACCATATGCCATGTGCCCAAAATTTGACAGATAACCCCAATGATGTGGCAACCAAGTATGAAATTCCAAATTTTGTCTAAGGGTCCCCATGCAAAATTATGTGAAAATATTTAATAAATTCATTGTTATTAATATAATTATTAATTATATAATTATTAGGAAGGAGAAAAGAAAAAAAAATTAAGGCATAACAGAATACTATAAAAAGGATTAAAAAACTGAAACAAAGAAGCAAAAGAATTTCATAAAAAAAATAAAAAAAGATGAAAAAAAACAAAATCATTCTTAAAAATGAAGATAATAAAACTGAAAAAAAAACAATAAAACAATGAACAAAGATTAAAAAATGAAAAAAAAAAAATTCAAAAAATGGAACTTACAAAAAAAAATCAAAACAATGAAAAAAAAAAGAGGGGAAAGGCTGCAAAGATGTTTTTTTTAATACTACAAACAAAAATATTATCAGAACAAAAAAAGTCCAGGATTATCATGTTCTGTGGATAAATAGTTTATAAGATATTCATAATTCCCGAAAATATATTTTATAATCTAAACAAAACTTTAAAAAATGTTTTCTACATTAAATTATCCCCCCAAAAAAGGTGTATCAAACTCTTCCGAAAATTTTACACCGATGTCTATATTCAAAAGTATTCATTTACAACAAGTTTTAGAAAAAAAATAGTGGAAAACATTTATTCGGCCCCAAAAGCTACCGGTTCACGGATCAATCGGTTGAACCGGTCGGTTAGTCCAGTCTGATTTTTTTTTTAAATGTACACGATACAATTTGCTAAAAAAATTTCTACTAATGATCTCTATGACACATTATATTAAAGAATAAAAATGGATACCATTCCATGCCTTTGATCACAAACCTCAACTAAATTAGGGTAATTAAAGTAAACAATATTGAAATTTGAATCCTCTTTACCAATATCTAAAGAAAATTTTAATGTAAGTTTTAAATATTAAAAAGAAGGTTATATTATATGCTACAACAGAGGAGGATCCAAAAACTGAAGCTGGATAGCCTACAGGAGATTCAAGCGGACTAGAGATGGACTAATCCATATAAAAAAAATTCAAAAATTCAAAAGGAAAAATTTATGAAATGCCCAAAAACTAAAAAAGTTTCATGAAAAACCCACCGCTAAAAAAACTTTCATCGCGTGCCCAGAATTAGAGAAACTTATCCAAAGCGGGTTCCGAATGACCCTTTTGCCCTTCCTTTTAATTTATTGAAAACACTCACGAAACTGCTCTTAAAAAAACGTTTCAATACTTCATCTTCTTCCATACGCTGCTCACTTTCGAACCTAGGTTTTCTCCTCAAAAATCTTCAAAAACTCGTCAGAAAATTTTGGAAAGACCGAGACAAACGACAAAAGTGCTAAAACGGAGGTCCAAACATCATTTTTTTTGCGATTCTAAAATTTTGAAAGGCCGTCTAACGAAGAAGCTGTTAATCTCAGGCTCCTCGACGATACGCTCATTTTGCGACAAACGGGACCTCGTTTTCGACCTCCCAGTCAAAAGTTATGGCCCTCCAAAGTTTCAACTGACCATAAAATGCAGGAGAATGGGCATTCTCCGTGTTAGAACACGAAGAATGTTAATTTCGTATGAGGGTGGCCATTCTCCGTGTTGAGAATGGCATTCTCCGTCTTAATTTACACGGAGAATGGCCATTCTCTGTGTTAGTAACATGGAGAATGACATTCTCCGTCTTAATTTACACGGAGAATGCCCATTCTCCGTGCTAAATTATACGGAGAATGGCCATTCTCCGTCTTAATTTACACGGAGAATGCCCATTCTCCGTCTTAATTAAGACGGAGAATGGCCATTCTCCGTGTAATTTAGCACAGAGAATGAACATTCCAGTGTTAAAACGCAGGAGAATGACCATTCTCCGTGTTAGAAACACGGAGAATGCCATTCTCCGTGTTAAATAAACAGAGAATACCATTCTCCGTGTTAAATAAAACGGAGAATGACATTCTTCGTGTTTCTAACACGGAGAATGGTCATTCCAGTGTTAAAACGCAGGAGAATGACCATTCTCCGTGTTAGAAACACGGAGAATGCCATTCTCCGTGTTAAATAAAACGGAGAATGCCATTCTCCGTGTTAAATAAAACAGAGAATAGTCATTCTCCGTGTAATTTGGTACGGAGAATGGTCATTCCAGTATTAAAACGCAGGAGAATGACCATTCTCCGTGTTAGAAACACAGAGAATGCCATTCTCCGTGTTAAATAAAATGGAGAATACCATTCTCCGTGTTAAATAAAATGGAGAATGATATTCTCCGTGTTTCTAACACGGAAAATGGTCATTCCAGTGTTAAAACGCAGGAGAATGACCATTCTCCGTGTTAAATAAAACGGAGAATGTCATTCTCCGTGTTAAATAAAACGGAGAATGGCCATTCTTCGTGTAATTTGGCACGGAGAATGGTCATTCCAGTGCTAAAATGCAGGAGAATAACCATTCTCCGTGTAAATTAACACGGAGAATGGCATTCTCCGTGTTAAATAAAGCGGAGAATGCCATTCTCCGTGTTAATTTACACGGAGAATGGCATTCTCCGTGTTAATTTACACGGAGAATGGTTATTCTCAGTATTAATGACCATTCTCCGTATAATTTAGTACGGAGAATGACATTCTCCGTTCTAAATTACACGGAGAATGGCATTCTCCGTGCTAATTTACACGGAGAATGGTCATTCAAATATTAAAACACAGGAGAATGGCCATTCTCCGTGTTAGTTACACGAAAAATGACATTCAACACGGAGAATGGCATTCTCCGTGTTAAAATGCAGGAGAATGACTATTCTTCGTGAGATATCGACGGAGAACAGTTGATAGAAATATAATTTTTTATTTTTTTATTTTGTGGGAAGAAATTTGACATGAATAATGATTCAAGAGTTTTCGTTCTTCTTTCAAAATGATGCTAACTCTTATGGAAAAGAAGAAGAAGATCTTCTCTCCATAATTGACCTAATTGTCGGAAAAGAAGAAGAAGAAGAAGATGAGTGATGATTGGAGTTCGACTGAAAAAAAGCACGCTGAACTACGAACGATCTTTGCGATCTCTGCTGAAAATGAGAGCAATGGAATTCAGATCTCTCGTGAAGAAGAAGAAGAAGAAGACGACGAGAATCGCAATCCAAATCTGAGTTTTGTGCGGAGGGGTAGTTATTGTATTAATTTTGTAAATACAGAACATCTAAAAGGAATCTTGGAATATTTAACGTGAAAATAATTAATTCTGGATATTTCATAAAACTCATCCAGCGGGTGGGTTTTTCATAAAAGTCCACCCTGAAATTAGGTTTCTCAGCAATTTCCAGAATTCAAAAAAATATATATAAAAAAAAAGAGTATACTTTTTTTGGGTGGGCTCTATATGCTGGATCCGTCACTGCGGCTAAGATAAGATTTCATACTTGCATCCGGATTTAAGATTTAAGTTTCCGAAATGGTTTCTCAACATATATTGAGAGTTATGTATATCTGGACCCTCCCCATTGGGAGTTTCATGACAACAAATATATTCATTATATCTTTGAAACAAATGATATATAAGGAGAGAAAAAAAAAGGAGATGACAAAGTTAACTTGGATAAAATTGTGCTTAACCACCAATGAGCTATATGCATGCCATGCCATGCCAATGCAAGAAATATTCTCTACTTTGTCTACTTGCATCAATCAATTAATCCCCCTGGGCCCCTGTCACAATCAAGAAATCATCAGCAGCGCAAATTTACCTTTAATTTTCCCGGCTATATATAGCCGCTTGTTGTAGCTCAATCTCCACACACTATCAACATATTCTCAAGTGTTTCTTCAATTAAGATCGATCGTATGGATAGCGTGATGAGGATGGCCTCGCAGAGGGCGGTGGTGATCTTCACCGTCAGCTCCTGCTGCATGTGCCACACCGTCAAGAGGCTCTTCTGCGAGCTCGGAGTCAACCCCGACGTCCACGAGCTCGACGACGAGCCCATGGGGAGAGAAATGGAGAATGCACTCGTCAAGCTTCTGGGCCGGAAGCCGCCCGTTCCGGCCGTCTTCATCGACGGGAAGCTGATCGGCTCTACCGACAAGGTCATGGCGCTACACCTTGGAGGCAAACTAGTCCCACTCCTCAAAAAGGCCGGTGCTCTCTGGCTCTAGCCAACTTGAGTAGACGCAAATCTAATTAATTTTCCTATCATGCAAATATTTAATTTTGCGATCGAGCGTTGTATTGGTGTTAAAACTAATTAAACAACTGTGGAGGGACTACTATTTAGATTTTTAGTTGTAAAAGTGTAATTTGTAAATTTTGTCATCAACATGGTTGAACTACTCTCTTTATATTCTCATCTTTTATATATGTGTACTGTTATTGCATAAATCCGAGAATCATACTATTTGAAGACCTTAGTGATGGGGTCTAGTGATATCTGACTCGGAGCAAACATGTAGAATATTCTTGATAGGAATGTACTGATGCTTGATTTGATAGTAGAAAAGTTGATTTATTTGGCAAAAATAGCAACCGCAGGTTTCACAAACTCAACATATATACTGAAAACTTTTACGCGAAAACTTGCTTAAAGCACTTAAAATACTTGATCATATATAACAATTTCTTCCTAAAATGGATAAACTAAAATGGGACCTACTATCAGTATATATATGTGTTGTAGCTCACACTAAAATTCTAGAATTTTGGTGAAGGTTATGTTTATACAAGAAGTACTTGCTCGTCAAGTGTCTAATATTTTTGGGCCAACGGGCTGGATTTTACACCGTGACAAAAACCAAGGGCGGAGGCAGGATTTGAGTTTACGCTGGGCTGAACATAAAATACTCCCAAATTATATATCTCAGCGACAAGGTACTCCAGGACTAAAACGATGTAAACGGGGACGCTAGTGCTAACGTGTTGCACATAGCGGCCATTCTTGAGGACTATAACGATGTAAACGGGAACGCCAGTGCTAATATGCTGCACATAGTTGCCATTTTTGAGGTAGCGACCGATACGTCGGACAAAAAACTGGAGGCTGGCCTTGAAGGAGCGGGAGACTAGCTGCTTCTTCGGGCCGCCTCCGCGTCGGCCATCGGCTCATTTCTTTGCCTTCGGGTGTCCATTGGAAAAATGCTATTTTTTTTTTATTTCTCTCGAATGGACAAATGATATTGCAAGTGAAAGAACAGGAATGGAAAGCTCCATTTTGTACAAATATGTAAAGTAGGCTGAGTGGTTTAACTAGTCCGAGTATAGCGTAATTTTTTTTTTCTTACCTGGGCTATAGCCCAGGTTAGCCAACTAGTAGCTCCGCCATTGACAAAAACTCTAGTCCGTATATTAAATCATATTACATATTTCTGATACCATATATGTTAAACGTTTCTGCCAGTGTACTAAAACTCTAGACCTAGATATAAATTAAATTCAGTTAGTGAAACCAAAATTCTAATACGTTATTACTCCGATTTCATGTTATATATTCATGCTAGTGCTCCAAAACTCGTGGTGAGAATTGAGGTTATATGTTTTAAACATTCGGAAATGCTCTTTTGCCGTGCGGGAGGGGGTGACCGTGCGCGGGCCCACACACGTGCGTGTCAACCCTCCGAACCGCTTCGGGCCCACCTGCCCCTTCTCGAATGAAACGACGGCACGTGGCCTGCGGGCAACGTAGCACTGTCGTTTTACATTATTCCAAAAATATGCTTATTTTCCTACTACACTGGCAATGGCCATTAATCTCTTTCATGGGAATTTTGGTTTGGTCATACAAAGGCAGTTAAAGATGCAGCCATATATACTAGCATGATTGTCTTTGTAGATGGTTAATAGGAAAGAGATGATTTTTCTTAGTGTTACAAAGGAGACGGTCTTTCAAGAAAACTAAATAGAAGAAAATGATTCAAATAATCGATCATAAAACTTCCAGGCAAAGGCTTTTTTGTCATTGTTTATGTTTTTTGAGATAACCTTGTTTTTCTCCTTAATGGGCCGTAGACCCAACTACAAAAGAGTTATATAACAAGATTACACACTCCAACAAAAGTATCAGCCAATAATATGGTTCCACTTATTTATTCATGTTAATGTTGGAATTAATCCTGTTGTTCTTAGAACTCCCTAGTCTTTTTGCCTCCACTCTCAAATTTTGGTGTGATGCTACTTTTTAGGAGCCTTTAGCTCCTGCTATTGTGGATCACAACCGTTGCATGTATGCCTATTTAATGGCACTTCTAATAAACTTTACATAGCAAGTTGCATATTACCACAAGTTGCTAGTATCAGTAGCTTTTCTTCTCCATAAGAGTGCTCGCTCTTTCATTCTGTTCATGGCCTACTCCTTCATCATCCAGGATCCATTAAGTGGTATCAGAGCCAACAAGTGACAATGGCGGAATCAAGTTCTCCCCCCCTCCCCTCGTCGTGCGCCAGGATCGATGATGGCAGCGGAGGAAGCGACGACGGCCGCATCATTGAACGGGTAGTGAAGGAGAGATGGGGTAAAGTCAAGTACCCGATGCTGACACGGACCAACTACGCATATTGGGCTCTCTTAATGAGAGTCAACATGCAAGCGCAACGCCTGTGGGAGGCGATCGAACCTGGGGTCGCCGACTGTCACGACCCGCACCAGTGTAAGGACACGAGAAGTGGGTACGTCCAGCCTATGCCGCAGTATCGACAGTAGAACGTTGTCCTAGGTCACAACATCTAACAATATAACTGTACCTGTACAATGATATACTCTCCAAAAAGAGGACAACATAAAAGGTACAACTCAATCGCAGAATCTAAGATAGAATAGAGGAATAAAAGATGGATAAAATCTCAACAGAGAACTACAACTGAAAGCTAATAAATTTGGATGTTTAAACAACATCAAAATCCAAATAACTGAAGTACATCTCAAAGACAAACATCTAAACAAAGAAACTAGTCTAGAAGTCTAAACTAGACAATGGAC